>ML787707.1:645097-682837 GCA_009831015.1 Picea engelmannii | reverse complement strand
TGATTGTTCTTGCATTCATCTTACCTGTTCAAGTGTTAACAGGGGTCCAATGCAATCTTCTTCTCCATAAGGGTTTTCTAACCAAACAGGTATCTCTTGTGTCGGTTGCGTAGGAGGAAAGAGGACAAGCTTTTGGCTATGTGTGCCATTGGATATAGTCATATCACTAGACCGACAACTGATAAAGTCATCTTTTGTGGCTAGCCAAGGATGGCCAAGAACCACATGGTGTCCTGGTTTGGAGGATGATTTAGAGTAGATGACTAGACCATCTACTGGATATTCCCAAGAAGCTAGAGTGACTGTGACATCATCTAAACTTCCTACAGGGCTAATGACTGACTTATCTTCCAACTCTATCATGGTTTGGGTTGGTCTTAACTGGTTGATTTGGAGCTTTTTCATAGTGTCAAGAGGCATTACATTAATTTTTGCACCTAAATCAATGAGTGCATTTGGTAAAGAAATACCATTAATTTCAACAGTGACTATTGGGTTCCCAGGGTCATTATATTTGTATGGCATTTCAGAAATAAATTCAGATAATTGTCTGACCACCTGAACAAGGGGAGGTTCCTTCTTCTTTCTTCCTGGTTTCTTAAGGAAAAGATCCCTTATGATTTTGGCATATATGTGGATATCCTTAATGGCTTGCAGCAGAGGTATTTTTATACATTCATTTCGTAATTCATCCTCTATATCTTTCTGCAAGGGTGGGTTAGGTTTCTTTACTAATAGGCTTTTAGGGTAGGGTGGAAGATTAACTTGTTGAGGTACTTGTACAGACTGGGAAGTGATTGGAATAGGAGGGGAAGTCTCTTCTTCTGCAGGGGTGGTTTGAGTGTTTTCTTCCTTAGAATGGTTATCATTTTCTTCCTGAATTATTACTACAGGATTTGATTGATTTACAACTTTCCCTGATCGTAGTTGAATTTCATAGGTGGGAAAGGTTTGAACTTCTGTATTCTGCACAGGGTGGGTGGGTCAATTATTGAGGTTAGGGATTGACTGAGCAGGGATTGTTGTTGGTCTCAGAGGGTTGTGGGTAGCTTGGTTTTGTGGCTATTGATTGGCATTTATAGGTGCTTGCTGTTGTTGGCTAGGGTTGAAGGGGGTTGTAAATTGTTGTTGTATAGGAGGTGGGAGTAAATCTTGCATCTGTGGTGGGTTGAATCCAGGTATTAATTGGGAAATGTTTGCAGGATACTGTGGATATGTAGGGTAAGAGGGATTTCCGTACACATGCCCCCTCCAACCTTGTTGCCAAGGTTGAGTTTGAGCTTGCTAAGGTGTCCATTGTGGATAGGTCATTGGGGAAGGACCCCATTTTTGTTGTTGATATTATGCATTAGGGTCATAAAATGCATTGGGGTTTTGTGCTCTCCAAGGTCTTCTGGAAGGGTATGATTTTTCTTGTGGGACTCCTCCTCCCCTATACATGGCTTGTATTTCAAGAAAAGTTGGACACTCAGACATGGGGTGCTCTAGTGTACACAGGCCACAGATTTCTATGACATTTAATGGTCATTCTTTCTTACCATGCCTCTTTCTACATCTAGGAAAGAAGATTTCTAAAACAATCTCTTCTTCTTATTTCTTTTTTAGTTTTAGGGTATCTAACTAGTTACTGATTGTACTCAAGATGTATGTTTTAAAGTTCTCTAATAAGTTTCCTAACTCAATTCTGGTGACAGTTCCTGAGCTTTGTCTTGTATTTCTGCCAAAAGAATCTCTTGGTGATTTGCCTATTTTAGATTGTCCTCTTGAGTCTCTTCTACAGTAATATGCAATCTTTGCAAAAGGATTCCGGTGCACATATCCTTAACTTAACAAATTTAAAACTTCTATGTAGTCATCTCTAATACCCTTCAAAAATATGGTTCCTACTATAGCTGGGTCTGTGGTGAATAATTTTGATTTCTGGTAGTTGTATAAGAACCTTTCTAAGTAGTCTTCAGGGCTTTCATCTTTTGTTTGTTGCATTTTAAAAATGTCATTTTTAGCATTATCCTTACAATAGTCTTGGTATTTCCATAAAAATGTGTCTTTCATCTGATCCCAAGAGAGGATTGTATTTTATCCTAAGCTCATGAACCATCTTAAGGCTGAATCTTTCATTGTAGCAGGAAAGAGCTTAAGTTTTTGGGCATCGTTTGAGTAGTTATAGCTTCTACATAATATGTCAAACTCGAATAAAAATAAATATGGATCTTCAGTTGACATACCTCTGAAAGTGGGTAACGGTGATAATGGGATATTCTTCATGATGATGTTTCTAGAAATATCCAATATTGGAAACCCAAAGGTCTTAGTTTCAGTGGCTACATTTCCTTCTTCTTCTGCCATTCCACTGATAGATGGTTCAGAAACTGGATTTTCGGTGTCTCCTGAACGTTCAACAGATTCACGTTATGCCCGTCCCAATGCTGATTCTTCCATTTTAGGTTCTTCTTTTGGAGCCTTGTTGGCTCCCCTTGAACTTTCTCCTGGTGGATTTTTTCCTGCACCAGTGTCATTTGGATTAGTGGGGGGGGGTTGTTTTTGAATCTTTAGAGCTTACAAATCTACCCTTATTATCTCTATATCTATGCATAAAATGGAAATTTGATTCTTAACTGAATTGAAATCCTAATTCTATCTAGAAGGTAAGGCAACCTGGCTTTGGAGAACCCCACTCTAGTGGTCATGTGGTTCTTCAATCATGTCTTAAATGTTTTATCCTCCTCGCTCAAGCAACCTTTAAAATCTTTAAAAAACTATGCAAACAATCTAAGCTAAAAATCACTTCCTACCATTTGCAACTCCCCAACAACGATGCCAAAATGGTGTGCTACTTATATGTTTAGTATAATTCCCTCATTAATTATCAATCTAGGATTCGTAATCAACAGAGTTACAAGACATCGGTAAGAATGGTAATTCTAATGTCATGAGTATAGAACTATTCTAGATTATGCACGCTGGAAATAAAACAAACTAGCAAATCAAAACACACTTTGGTTGTCTTTCACAGAGAGGTTATCTACTCCATTATGGCACATGCAAGTATGAGATGGATTTCTTTTGATAGATTAACCTTGCTATCTAACCCAAAAAACTAACTATGCAATCACACTTCTGAAAGGGAAATCACACATAAATCATCAAGACATAGCATGGGTAGTTCAATAGTCAATATATTGAGTAAGTTGTGGTTCACAATGTGTTGTTGTAAACTTCACTAGTTCTCCTTCAAATATGTCTAACTACTAGCGCCAACATTTATGTCCATGAAACTATATCAAATTCATAAAAACAGAAATAGAACATATGAAAAACAGAGTAAATAAAGATCTCCAAACAATCGTATGATCAAAATCCTAGTCTAAACTATACTGTTATCATATGAAATAATTAAGATTCAGCTAATCTAACATCTATACTATTGAAATCAACTACTAACACTGATCTATAAGGATGTTGACCTTTGTTCCGAAGTGGGCCCTTTCCGCTTCAACAGGTTAGCGACTGAAGTCTACAGTAAGCTTCCTTTCAATCCACACATTCCTCTTACCTAAATTTCAAAACATAGAATTAAACTATGCTAACAACTCAACTCACATTCATTCATAAATGATCAAGACCTGGAAATAATTGACATCCTTATATTAAAATTCAACTCAAAATGTGTTCTACAATATGTAACGCTGCTTCACATACTGTGTTATGCTAACTCTCTACTATCTCCACCATCCTTGCCATGACTATTTAAACAGTCTTAGTCGTGAAACACAAGGAGGTGAAATCTTTAGCAAATCAGTCAATTGTCAAATTTATATATTTGGTTACATATTTTAAGCTTCATCCTCATGACATGAAGTGTATGAGGATGAAGCAATAGACAAACAAGTTGATCATAACCTTGCTAGAGCTTTAATGATTCAACAAACATCCAACAATTATCTTTAGGACGATCTGGAGCTAAACTTGGTATATTCTGCTTCCTATATCGGTACCGGATCGTGACAGGTGAGATTTGGTAAATGGTACCGTATCTGAATAGTACACAAGTGGTTGGTACTGGATCGTGACAGTCTACGGCCATTGGTACCGGATTGCTGCATGTGAGATTTGGTATTGGATCTGAATGGAAGGTGTGTTTGGTACCGGATTCAGACAGTGGCAATCTGACACATAAGTACCGGATGGCTAAGCTAGTACAGAAAGGCTGGACTCATCTAGAGGTCAAAGGTTATACATGGAAAATTGAAACATTAGTACATGAAACATTTAGTGTCCTAGCTCAATAAACCACAAAAATGCATGAATTAATTATACTTTACCTTATGACCTCATCAATGGCTAATGGTAGTGTTCTTTGTCATTTATCCAAGCTTAGGTAAGCCAAAAAGGTATAGATGAGGAGTATAATAGGGTAGTGGGGATGTCAATTTAGAGGCTCAACACATACATCATGATCCAGCTAGAACAAATCGACTAGATCATCCATGCCCGAGCTCTTTAGTGTGAGAGGGAAAAAGATAACAAAACTAATTGATTAAAACTGATCACAATACTACTAAAATCAAACCTTCATAACAACAACATACAACCCTCGAATGGATCCTCCATGCCTGAGTGTTCTAACACATCTTTTACAAAGAGATGGAAAGAATATGACTTATATTAAACAAGAAATCTCAAATCCTATTACATAATAGATAACCAGAGCTTTCATCAAATCTTTACAATGCGATAGCCTAGCTCAACCATGGACCCTAACAAAATATCAAAATGACTACTATATACTTAGAGAAAAACAACAAAGATGTGCTTGAGTCTTTGCATTCAAGGCATTATGTCTGCATTCTCTCTGAAAAACTATGTGTGCAGTCATCTGCCAGATGTGAGATTCATTCAAATGTGATCGTGTTTCATAAAGGACCTGTAGATGAGTCGACTTGCTAAAAATCCCTTTCTGCTTTCCAATTATGGAGGAAACGATGTTCAACCACCACCCCTCCAACTTCATTAATTGTCTTCACTAGGATCCAGATAGGCCTGAGTCAACTCGGCACCTGGAAACATGGCAACATCACCCTACTCTCTGGCCATTTGGATCTGCGTTGGATGCTAATGAGGATCTGGTGCAAACAACATGAAAGTTGATTGGACGACGACCAGGCGGGAGGTTATGGTGACAAAAACATGACTAAGAATACACAAGCATCAACATGTAGGAGATGAGGCAGAAGAATGAGGATATGTGTTAACATCAGTCTCCATGGGGGATAGAGTCCTCCATGTGAGGCTCTAAGAACTCTTTTTGCAGTTTCAGTTCCTTTGTATTGGACTATGGAGTCATGCTCAAAAATGTCATGTTGAGGAATCTAGCCCAAACCACACACTATTATGCTTACAGACATAAATAAAACACACCTTCTCCTGATAAAGATTATTTTTGTACCAAAACCTAAGCTAACTAATTTTTACAAAGCGCTAGGTGAAAGAAAACTTCCACCATAGCCACAAAGACTGTCTAGTAATATGATCCTTCTCTTTACTGTAGATAATACACAAAAGGCTAAGGAAGTATGAGAACAAAATGAGGACATTTCTTGGAACATGGAATATACCCCCAAATGATGATAAGATGAATAAATCTGCAAGCTCCAATGCTTTTGGAAAACACAACTCCATATATAATCCCACAGGGTCACAAAATTTATAATCAGGGTACCTCAATTGGTAAGAATTAAATCTTATCTTTATTGTGTCTCACCCATTGTGTGATGTTCTTAGAGTGCATAGGTGGGTGGTGAATTGATGCATGTTGGCTGATACCCGATGATACCTTCTCAATTATAGGTTCTGGACAGGAGATAAACTACCCACTAAGCTCCTCCTTTACATGTTGCTCTGTGTTTTCTACGAGTCTAGGACAACTGATTTCCACCCAACACATTTCCTTCATAACACCATACTTGACTGTGAGTATTGGTGAAGTAATGCAATTTGAAAATTTTAGAAAATATGAAATGTATGACTCCATGTATATGGCCATAGGATCATGAATAATGTGATAGAATTCTGGCTGCTTTAGAGGACTAGGATGCTCCTCTGTAAAATTCTCTCTGCTTGCAAATAAATGCCCTCCTTGTTCTTTTGAAACCAACTCTTGATAATCAACAGTTTTCATCTCTTCTTCATAATAATGGTCATAAGATAAAGGTGCAACAGGATTTAGAGCATCATAACTATGATCAACTAAGAACATATAGTTATCTATGCAACCAACCACTGCTACATGCTCAAAATGTTTTGGAAAATGATCATAAGATTGATATGCGTTCTTGCCCAAATAAAAATATACAAATGTTGAAGAGCCTGATTCCAACCGTGAATCATACCTACTTCCTTGTTGTTGTTCCAAATCTGATTCATATTCATTATCTTCTTGCTCAGAATATGAAATAGATTGACAACCTTCTTGCTCATGTACATGCAAATTTTCGAGATATGCTTGCCTATGAACCCACTTGGTAGCCTTGATGTTCTCTTTGGCCTCTACAACATCTTCAAGCATATGCCTTAACAATGAATATTTCCTTTCTCTTAGTAGAAGGACAAGCTCTGGATGCTGAGCCATGACATAGTACACCATGGCAGTAGTCTTTGTGGGTCTTATCTCCACATGCATACTATGATAAACACTGTAAAACATCTTGTTGAAGACAACCAAGGCTTTCTCTTCCCCTATCCTTAAGGCGTTAAAATCAAACCAGTATTGATCAAGGGATTTATTCTCACCCAAAAAATTCAAAAAACCATGGCATAGCTTGGTCCAGGAACCAATAGAACCAGCCTCCAGACATATAAACCACACAACAACATCTCTAGACAGGGAATGTGATAAGAGCCTCATGTTAACATCATCATGAATGATATCAAATTTATCAATAAAGTTATCAAAGACCCCCAAGTGCCTCTTAGTTGTAACATGATCCTCCCCAGAAAATCGAGGAAGATACTCAAAGGAATAAGGAGGATAGGGATGCAGGTGATGTGGCAGCCTTAGAGGCTTAAACATCCTGTCTCTAATATTAGCTTGAAAACTTGTGGGATGAATATAGGATTCAACAAGAGGATGGGGAGGTTCAACAAAAACAACAGAAGGTAATGAGATCTGAGAAGGTTGTGAATCATTTTCAACCTCCTCAGGGCTACAAGGGTGATCGATTTTGAGAGGAGATGTAATACAAATCTCACTTTTATGAATAGGTTGAGGTGAAGACACCTGATCAACATCTAGAAAACAAGAAGAGGCCATGTCTTCTTCTTCAAAGGATGGATGAATGAAGAAAGGATTATTGTCATTTGAATATACAAAGCAGAGGATAATCCTCTTTATATGTGAAGGGAAAGAGAGAAATGAGTTGATAAAGAAGAACAAGATTTCATGGATAAATCTCATAAATTGATACCTGGTATTCCCCTTCCGTATGGTCATCTTTCTATCAACATGATCCTCCCCAGTGGAGTCTTCGATTGTGAAGTTGCCAGGTGCAAGTTGCAATCTTCAATGGTTTTGATGTCTAATGCACCTTCAAAATCATAAGCTCATTGTTGTTCTATCCCAGGGAAAAGTCTTCAATTCGTTCCTTGACAATGGTGCCATGAATGTTAGCACTAGAAGTCACCTACTGATTGCAAGGGAGGTAAGCCATGTAACCATCATTTTGTATGTCACAATGAATAAATTTAAGGGGGGTTGAATGGACGCAGACTCAAGATGATATCACTTTAACTTAGAAAATTGGACTGGTATGCACAGGCAGATGAGGTCTTGATTCAACTTCAGTTAGTAAGTTGGATTAAAGGTGAATAGAAGGAAGACTTGGTGAGGAGAATGTAGAGGTTTTCTATGGACATCAGGTCTTCCAACAGCCTAAGGAATAAAAACTCAAACACAATATCCTCTTGAATTCAAAGTTTCAGACACTGAAGTATATTTAAGAAACACAGTCATAACAACACAATGATCAAACATACATCATTATGTAGCTACAATAACTCAACTAGATCATACATGCCCGAGCTATTTAGTGTGAGAGGGAAAAATATAAAAAAACTAATTGATTAAAATTGATCACAATACTGTTGAAATCAAACCTTCATAACAACAACATATGACCCTCGACTAGATCCTCAATGCCCAAGTGTTCTAACAAAGATTTTACAGAGAGATGGAAAGAAGATGACTTATATTAAACATTAAATCTCAAATCCTATTACATAACAGATAACCAGAGCTTTCATCAAATCTTTACAATGCAGAATCCTAGCTCAATCATCGACCCTAAGAAAATATCAAAATGAATCCTATATACTCAGAGAAAAAAAAAAAGACATGCTCGAGTTTTTTCATTCAAGTCATTACGTATGCATTCTCTCTGACAGACTTTGCCTGCAGTCATCTGTCATATGTGAGCTTCAATAATATGTGATCGTGTTTCAGAAAGGACCTGCAGATGAGTCAACTTGCAGATAGTCCCTTTGAGCTTTCCAATTATGGAGGAAACGATGTTCAACCACCACTGTTATCACTGAAATTTCATCCGCAAATGGTTACAAGAATTCAACATCACCAAACAGTTATGAGGTCACCCATGGACCAAAATTACGACAAAAGCATTTCCAAAGGGTCAAAAACTATGAAACCAATGCTAAAATTAAAGTGTGCTATGAATACACAGGGCGCACGTGCACATGCGCAAAACAAAAATGCAGGAAAAGTGCACTTGCACCCGATGCGCGACTGTGGTTGCAAAAAGCTACGCACATGTGAGAACGATGCATTTATGAGAGTGGTCAGCCTCCCACCCACTTCTAGTTCAGCTCCCAAGTTGATTTGACACTCAAATATGGACTGGATCCGACTGGGTGGTTGGTCAAAGACCTAGAAATGCCCTAATTAGCCTCTTTACACACTACAAGCTGGTTGAACAATACCTCAAATAAGTTCTATAAAAAGGTCATGGATGCACTTCATTTTTCAAGGAATTAAATAGCAAAGTTATGCTGCCACTATTCTCTTGAGGAATCCTCTATTCTCATCAAGAGTATACTAGCATCATTGCATTGGACAATCCATCTTACCCCTTGAGTGGATTAGCAAAGAATTATTTCACCATTTTCATTTTCAAAGTTGTAAGAAGAGCTTATTTGTGGGGGTCCAAGAGCCCTCCCTTGGAGGAAGAAGGGACTCATAGTCCTCTTTCTTCTTGGTGTTTTCTTTCACTAATATCAACCTTACCATTGGTGACATGGGTATTATTGTTTCTTTTGTCCTTATGTCCCTATGTTCATTAGTTTAGTTGTTATTTTATTTCTTAGTTTAATTCTTAGTTGTTCTTTTATATTTCTTTCTCTAACACTTTTCATTACAGTTGTCCTGCTTAGCAAACCCAACTAAGATTGCAAGAACCTCTATTTTGCTCACTAAGGTGACTAAAGAGGTGAAACAGATTGATGACTCCACTGGGGAAAGGTATCAATTTCCTACCACATTTGGGTTTTTCTAGCTCTTCTTTTGGTTTATTTAACTTGCAGGTGCATTAATCGGCCCAAGCCAACCTGCTAAACATCCAATTCCAAGTTGAATTGGGAGAATTCCATCCAAAATTTTCTTTCACAGCCGTGTGTCATATGTGCATGGGTTTTTTGGCCCATAGATGTGCATTGTGTGCACATGCACCTAAGTCATAGTTTTATTCTGCACACCTACGCCCATAAGCTCATTTCGGTCTGCGCACAGGCACTTAGTGGGCCTCTGTCTCCACTGAGACCTGCGCACCTGTGCAAAAAATACACATTGTAAGGTTTTTTAAGATTTGGGCAAGGCCCTTAGCCTTCTTAAAAGTGACTTCATGCATGTTTTTAAGCTACACCACACTTAGTCCCCTCTTCATATAAATGGATTAGTCAAAACACATAGGCACTTAGGGCGTTTAAAATCATTTTTCCTCCTTTTGCTTTCATTTTGCCACATGAATGGCTTGCTTTGACTAAAAGTATAAGTTGGAATCATTTGAAAATACATCTAACTTGCATTGGGACTAGAAGTTGGATAGCAATCGCTTAGTATGCTCTTCTCTCGCGCCTCCAAGTGACCTTGAGAATCAGAAAAATATTGTGGGACAATTTCATCTCCCTTAAGAAGATTAAAACCTTTAGGAGAGGACAACAACCCTTCTTGGGACTCCTCTTAGTTTATTTTTCAAACACATCTTAATATCGTAACGGGCCCATACATGCCCACATGCTACAAAGATAATATAGTGTTGAAATTTACTTTCTTAGATTAAATCACTAGGGAAGTTTAAAGGTTTTGTAACGGGCCCATACATGCCCACATGATCACAATATAGGATAGTTTCAAAGATTTCCTTAGATTAAATCATAATAGGGAGTTAAAGGAATAGTTTCTCTTGGAAGGTCCAGTGCTATTTGAGAGGAAGGACGTTACATATTTTAGGACATGAGCATTTCTTTTCTTTGATTCCCCATGTGGAAAAGACCCACTTATCCACATATATGCTTCTTTTTCAAAACACTTTATGTATGATGCACTTTTGATTACATTTTGATTTAGATATATATATTGTGTAAAGTTCAAAATTTCCAACAAACGATCTTCTTTACTTTCTCTCATCACATTTTTCACACATCCACTTAGCTAGTTGGACATCATATAGGACCCACAGAACCCCCTTCGTTCCAGATGCTTACTAAACCTCCCTCCTATTTTAGGGGGAGTTCCTAGTCTTGCCAACTCATTGGCACCACCTTTACACACTCCTGTGAGTGCCACTGTTCTAGGATCAGCTTTGCTTGGTTCCACATTACTTGGGTCCACTTCCCAAGTCCCTCCATCCACTCACTCTCCTTTACATGGAAGCGGGGGGCAAAATTCCTCTCAAGGGGGAAGTACCAACCCACCTAGTCCCCCTCAAGGGTCACGTTCACAACACACTCACACCATGGCTGGAGATAACCCTCCCCCCCAATATTTGGCCTCTCTTAACATACTATATCTAATGAAACTCACCAATGATCCTATATTGCATGACCCCACATGGCCTACAATTCCCACCAAACTACCTTCAGACATCCCTAAATTTGAAGGAAAGGCAAGTGATGACCCTGCCAACCATGTCATGACTTTCCACCTATGGTGCTCTTCCAACAACATTATGGATGATTCCATCAGACTACGGTTATTTAAACGCACACTCACTGGCCCATCAACCAAATGGTATGTAGATGAAAAATCGAGATCCCATGCGACTTTCTAGTCCTTGGCCAAAGCATTTTTGACCTTCTTTCAATTACCAATCCGCCATGGCAATGGTCTTGAACTAAAGTCTAATTTCAAACAAACCTCAGCCACACATATTGCTGATCACATTCATGAGTGGCATAAACGACGTAGTTTGTGCAAAGCCAAAACCACCAAACAATAGTGTCTTGATTGGTTTCTCAGATCACTTGTCTCTCTCCTCGGTAAAGATGTAGCTTCCACCTTACCTCAATCCAAAGAGGAATCCATCAGTAAGGCTCAACAATACGACCTCATCTATTCACAATCAGGGTACTTATACACAGTCCTTCCTGATCTCCCCAAATTCGTTCCATTCGGTCAAGACAAACCCGGGATGTCTCACTCAACAAACGGATTGATTGGTAATACCAGACACCACAGTCCTCAGCCCCAAACACTACCAATGTATGGAACACCTCAATACCCGCTGGCATATGGGGGAACTTCTTATTACTGCCCACCCCCTTATCAACATCCATACCCTGTTGTTATTCCTCGGCCCATCAATGGGCCACTTCCAGCACCCTCAATACACCCACCTATCTAGACAAGTTCTGATACCCCCTCTACCTCATCTTATACTTTACGTACTAGAGAAAGCGTCAGGCCTTCCTACATACCTTATGGATCACAAATCCCACAAAATCTGTACTTTCCATTTCCTGGTCCACCACAACCCATGCCCCCCTGACACCCTCACACTGGGGTGAATTTTGTTCAACCCTCTCTCATTCAACAATATCAAAATTTCGAACAGCTGAATACGGAAAATATGCCCCATCCATCGAATAATGCCAAAAAGAAAGGAAGGAATAGGAACAATAACAACCTAGGCCAAGGTGGGAATCAACACCAACAAAACCAACATACTGGGGGCAACTAGAACCAAGGGAATCAGAACCCCCATGGGGGAAACAACAACAGACGTCAAGGGAGAAATAACAATACTATTAAAACCAACTTCCCTTGTGCCCTTTGCAGTGATTTCGGTCATTATACTCATCATTGCCCCCAAATCGCTGATTCTAAATGACTGAAAGACTCAGGCAGTCTACCACATCCTCTAACACCACCTGCCCCTCAGTAGTCCCCACAACAATATGTGCAACAACCCCCCCAGCCATGCTACAAAATTCTATTCCACACCAATGTGTGATGAACACCCAACAAGAGATACAACCTACCCCACCACAGTTGGGACAATACCTCAACTCAAACAATCTCGCAGATCGAACTATCCTCCTCACCAGTGAGGAAGAAATCCTTCTGCAAACACGTAATCGTCAGTACCATGCACCCGCTGAGTCTCCTCCCATTCCTCCAGAAACAATCTCCGCACCAACGGGACCCCCATTGGTGATCCTTCGCCCTAATGCAGAACCACCTCTTCGCATCCCTCACATCCCATTGTGCAGGAGTGTCCACAACCGACAGGCTAGGGAAGCTCATAATTATAGTTTGGTTTATGACTTAGCACAATCCCTGGCTTCCATGTCAGTCTTAGAAGTCCTTCAGACTTGTCCCACTCAGCGTAAATCATTACTTTATTCCTTGGGGGAAGTTGACCCCGCAGATACTCAAATCATTACATTTGATCTCGGTAGTGGAGAACCTTGCCTTCCCGCTTTAATCGCTTTTCAAATCCTAATGAAAATTTGAAACATTACCATTCATCGGTGCATCATCGATGAAGATGCATCCACATGTATTATGTCCAAATCTGTATGGCAGAAACTTGGTTCCCCTGAACTCATACCATCTGCCATTACTTTACAAGCTTATGACGGATGACCATCGTCTCCTGAAGGGCTCTTCCAAAATGTCCCTGTAGAACTCAGGGGCAAGACCATTCTCATCGACATTGAATTTATCGACTCCCGTCTTGATTATAATATCATGTTCAGTCATAGCTACATGTACACTATGAAGGTAGTTGCCTCTTCTTTCTTTCAAATGATGATGTTCCCACATAACAAGAAGATCATTACCATTGACCAAGTCTCACATTATGATCCAAACCCTTCTTCCAACATCGATAACATTCTCCCTCTCATCCACATGAGTCATGATGTATACCCACTCATCGAAATGGGTCCCAAAATATTCAAAGACCCATCATTGTTAGGCACTTACCATGGTGCACCACCACTCCTTCATCCTTCCAATCAAGTATACATCGTATCATCGAACATAACTGACATAGAGGATACCCTTCCTCCTCGGGAGGCTTCTACCATATCTGACATCCCACTAGTCGCAGAGCTCCCCCCTCATGAGCCTCCTGCGATCTCGTCGACTCCACCAGTCCACGATTTCACCTCCCCCCAAGGCCATATCCTAGTTTGGGAGATAGTTCCCCAAGCCATAACTCAAATCCCCTTCTTTTACCCTCCACCTGGCATACAATGTTTCCAAGTAGCCACAATGCTTACCCTCTCTAATATGGTGTTAGAAATTCCAGTTTGGTATTTACATCCACCAGGGATGGTCCCTTGACCATCCCTTCCCCCCCAAATGGAAGGAATCCCAATGATGATTCCCATGCTCACTCCCACCATACCCTCTACACCCCCACTCACTACCCTCCCTGCCATAGCTGGGAGCAGGAGAAAGAAGAAGGATCCCACAACTCCACTTCCCCCATGTGTCCAACCCCCTTGGGCGCTATGTGAGAAAGATGGACACCAAACCAACAACTTCCCATCTCTACTGGAGTTACAGAACTTGATTCCACTTAGTCACACTCCATCAACACTCGCCACTGTAGAAAGTACTGCCACTACCGCCCCTCACTCAAGTAGTAAAGGGATACAAACCAAATTCGCTTGCGCTATATGTTCAGAATATGGCCATTATACCCACCATTGCCCAGCACTGTCACGCTTTCAGCAGACATTAGCCGCAGTATGCCAAAGCTTCCAGAACAAACCCAATCCAGCAACATCATCCCTACCAAACATCACTGACATCCATTATGTCACAACTTCAGTCAATGAACATATGAGGTGCCCTTTCTCTCTATGTGAATCCTTAGATCATTTTACATACCAATGTCCTATGATCATTGAATACAAGCAATGCCAATTGAACCTGATTCAAACCCCTACAGAATCAATGGTTGACCTTACCGCGTCACTAGAAATTCTTCATATCATTTCTCCCGAACTTGAGGCCCTCCCAATGCCTCTGTGGTTCTTGGATGAATTATCTGAGGATTCAGCCCCAAATCGCCCTAGTTCTCCCATTAATTTCCCTACGGACATATTACACCCAACTACCACTGGTACTCCTCAGTACTTCGATATTTGGTTTATGTCGAGTGAACCATCACAATTTCATTACATCGTTCCCCCTACTACTTCTTCACCTGAAGACAGCCACACGGGGACAGTCACTGATATCACTCCTTATGACCCCTTTTATTCTCGTCAATTCCACTGTGATGAGGACATACTCGAAGAGTTAAACACCCCTGACTACCCATGGGATGCACTACACCACTGCACACTCCTCGTTCCACAGGAAGCCTCCACACCTCCTAACCAACACTCCATATACGCTGTCAAAACAAAGGATTTTATCCCATCATGGCGTATCGATTGGTTCAACAACCCCATATCTGCCCCTGATGCTTTTGAAGAAGGAAACATGGACAACATTTCCCCGACCATCAAAATCGATATTTCCATAAAAAATGGAGTCGTCGAGGAAATCACCATCGATGCTGCTTGCACTCCTCAAGAAATCACCACCTATAAAGCCCTCTTCCAAGATTATCGGGATATTTTTTCCTGGTCATACACAGAAATGCTTGGCCTTGATCCCTCTATCATCGAACATTGCATCGACACTTGGCCTGATATCACCCCAGTTCATCAAAAATAGCTATCGCTACACCCATCCAAAGTAGCAGCCATCAAAGCTGAGATTGACAAACTATGCGTGGCCGGGTTCATCTACCCCATCACCTATACATCATGGGTTTCCAACCCTATACCCATTAACAAAAAACAGGGCATTATCTGCGTTTGCACAGACTTTCACGATCTCAATCATGCATGTCCAAAAGACAACTTTCCAACACCTTTCATCGATCAGATTATCGACGACTATGCAAGCCACGAGGCTCTATCCTTCATGGACGGTTTCTCTAGTTATAATCAAATCCAAATCCACCCAGTCGATCAATACAAAACCACATTCACTACCCCTTGGGGCACTTTTGGATATCGGGTCATGCCTTTTGTCTTAAAGAATGCTGGTGCAACTTTCCAACGGGCTATGACATACATTTTTCATGATCTGGCTCATATCATCCTTTCATACTTGTATGACCTCACCGCTCGATCCAAGAAGGGCACCCAACATCTTGATGATTTACGAATCATCTTCAAACGGTGTCGTCAGTACAACATCCTCTTGAACCCCCTCAAGTGCGTGTTCTATGTCACTATAGGGAACCTCCTCAGATTCATCATTTCCCAAAGAGGTATTACCGTGGACCCCCTCAAAGTCCAAGCCATGAAAAAAATTCCACCTCCCCGAAATTTATGTCAACTCTAGAGCCTACAAGGAAAAGCTAACTGTCTACGGCATTTTGTCCCAGACTACGCCACTCGAGCACACGGTTTCCTTCGTCTACTTCACCATGACATCCCATTCCACTGGGATGAACATGCCCAAAATTCATTTGACGATCTTAAAATGATGCTCTGCAATGCCCCTTTAAGTAGTGCACCCAACTACAATCACAATTATATCCTCTACATATCAGCATTAGCTGTCTCAGTAGCAGGATTTCTTGTACAAATCATTGATGATGATCATGAGCATGTCATTTATTACGTTAGTAAAAACCTCTTCAAGCTAGCCTTGAAGTACAAACACAAAGAGAAACTAGCCCTTGTAGTTGTCCTCACAGTCCAGAAACTATGTCATTACATTCTGCTTCACACGACTAAGGTCGTAGCAGATTCCAACCCTATGCAATACTTGCTCAGTCATCGGAAAATTAATGGCAAATATTCCTAATGGATCATTATCCTTCAGGAGTACAATCTTGAATTCTCAACACCCAAGAGTAAGAAAGCTCTCGTCCTCGCTGAACCTGTTATGACCTTCCCCTCTAATACTACCAGTGCCCCCCTTAACATTGACTTTCCCGACGAACATCTCTTTTACATCACTTCGGATGATCCTTGGTACGGAAACCTCCTTGTCTACATTCGAACCCAAAAGTTTGGTAACCACCTCTCATGAGATGATTGTCGTCGTATTTTCCACCAGACCCCCCGCTACCTCCTCATCAGAGACACCTTATATCGACGAGGGGTTGACACCATACTTCTTTGATGCTTGACTATTGACGAGGCCAATAGAGTCTTGAACGAGTGCCACGACGATGCATGTGGGGGCCATATTTCGGGAATGTCCACTGCTCAGAAAATCATTCAAGCAAGTTATTTTTGGCCTACATTGTTTCACGATTGAATTCATGCCGTGAAACGATGAGAGAAATGTCAGTGTTACGCAAACAAAGAATGAACACCACCCTCTCTTCTTCACCCAGTCATTACTGTTGGCCCCTTTTGTAAATGGGGCATTGAATTCATGACTTGTAATCCCCCCTCCAGCAATGGCCACAAATACATTGTTGTCGCAGTCAATTAATTCACAAAATGGGCGGAAGCTATGCCCACCTTCAACAATACTGCTGACACTGCAACACCTTTTTTCTTTAACCACGTCATATCCCGCTTTGGAGTACCACTCCAACTAGTTTTCGATCATGGGAAACACTTCAAGAATGAGATTTTCGTCAAACTCTCATCTTGGTTAGGATTCTCCCATGAGTTTGCCTCACCATATTACCCTCAGTCTAACAGATAGGTTGAAACAGTTGACAAGGTCCTCAAGACCATGTTACAACGCATGGTTAATAAACATAAGACCAATTGGCATCATATGTTATTTTCCGCACTATGGGCTTACCATATGGCTGTCAAAATAACCATTGGTTTCACACCATTTCATCTAGTCCATGGGGTTGAGGCCACTCTTCCCATCGAGTGCGAAATTCCCACCTTACGCACCGCAATTGATCTATTACCCGACACTACTCCAATGGAGTAGCACTTGCTGAACTTAGAGTCCCTGGATGAAGATCGTCAATCTTCATTACAGAACAATGAGGCAGCTAAAAAATGGTCAAAGGCCACCTTTGACCACCATGTCAACCTTCACTCATTTCACGAAGGCGACCTCATCCTTGATTACGATATCGCTCACGATACCCTTGGTCATGGAAAATTTGAGTCACTATGGCATGGAGCCTACATTATCCAACATAGCCTCACCAAAGGTGCCTACATACTGGCCTCTCCCGAAGGCCTCTCTCTCAAAGAACCCATCAATAGGTTATACTTAAATAAATTTTATGCCTAAGTGTAGCAATTCTACTTTGGGTTATTTCTTTTCTAGTGTTTTTAATCTTTTTTCCATCCCTCATGTCTAAAACTATCATTTGTGCTATTGACAGATGCTTCCTCCATCGGCCTACCACATTGGTTACGCCGACGATGCCAGCCATTGGACACAAAATCTTGCTTCAGTAGCTTGGGCCCTCTATACCCCCTCACATGAAATGCTCCATTCGAGCAGCATATGTTTGGGTTCAACCACCAACAACCAAGCTGAATACACTTTTGTCATTGGCCTCCTCGCCAATGCCCAACATCATCGTATTCATCACCTTAGTGTATTTCTCGACTCTCAACTAGTCATTCTCCAACTCAACAATGTGTACCATGTCTGTGATCCTTGCCTCTTTTGCAAATACCTGCAGATTAGACTTTTATCTCAACATTTTGATTTCATTACATTTACACATATTCCAAGACAATTGAGTCAAATTACAGATAACTTAGCTAACATTGTGTTAGACTAGCATATATCACATCACGATACCTCTACACATACATAACAAATATCAAAAACCTATCACAACATATATAGATTAGACATCATCAAACATTACAAAACACATGTAAACATCACATAGACCCCAAAATGTATACTCATATATATATAAATCGGTCACCAGTGCCATCAAAATGTTTACATACAAAACATCATATACAGAATCTGCAGGCTAGTACAACACCTCAGTATAAAATGGGCTCGCTAGCCTATATAAAAAAATATAGAAATACATCGAGCACCACTGAAGGTGCCTCTAGAGAACCACCTCCTGCCCCTCCCTTAGGCAGTGGTCCCCCACCCACTATTGGTCCCTCTAGACCGGGAGGTAACCATCTGGTCATAGCAGCACCTACTACTATTGCTTGTCATACCACGGCCCACCATGACGGCGAAACCCCCACACACTGCTCCAGGATGCCCTCGTCCTGGATACGTGACCACATGCCCTCAGGCATGCCCTGTAGCACCGCCTCCATTCGATGGCAACTATCCTCAAAATCTTCTCTGGCATCCACCGGAGGAGCATGTGATGGCTTGGCACCTAGGTCATCAAATTGGCATCTCCTCGCTGCTCTCTCATCCTCAACTGGTCTCGCCCCGGTGTCCTCACGTCAACATCTCTCTCCTACCAGTGCCCCACCCCGTGGCGATCTCCCCAGCTCCTAGCGAGTTGGCACCCTTAACAACTCAACCTCGTGCCCACGAGGTGCCACATCTGCACATACGAACAACCAAACAATAATATCAACATCCATACCAAATACACATGTCATGCTATCACAAACAATCAACATATCAAAAATCATAAACATACCTCGCTAATTAAAAACCTCCCCTAGAGGTAACACCATGTCCGGATCACCCCGGACGTCAAAACCAGCATATGGAAACTGTAGTATCACCTGCGGCATCTACCACCACACCTATGATGCCTCGGCCATGAAGAAGTGGTTGCCCTTGCCACCACCGTGGCGAACCAAAATAGTCAACCACCACCTCAGTCGCGGCTCTCACACCCTAGGAGTTCCCAATAAAATCCTAGGGCGCAACATAGGCACCCTCTCCAAGAACCACGCCACTAGGATGGACCCAAAGACAAAGTCCCCTGTATTCGTGGACCGACAATGGTCCATCTACCCTACCATCCTAGCATGTAGTGTAAGCCCCCAGGAAAATTTCTCACCAGCCAGTACCCTCTCCATAATACTCAGTTGACCACCACTGATCCACTGAGTTGCAAGGGACCCATACACCCTCACAATCATCGCTGCTATACAACGATGCACTAAAGCATCCATCACCCCAATGCTCATGATAGAGCTCGACATAAAGTTCACCCTGGAATAGTACCTCTGGCCCACTGTCACTAACGCCATGTCAGAAGGTAGCATCGGCTCCTTTGGTAGGGGCGTTCCCCGAAACGAGAGCCCAGTCAAAAAATATATATCCTCCACCACAGTGAAGGAAATCTGCTCTCCCCACACCATAGAACAATGCAGGTCCAGACTCCACATCTGGATAAGAAACTGCAGGAGATACTCCTACGCTTGTATCAATGGGCACTCAAAGAACTTCAGCATCCCATAGGCTACCAAAGTAGCACAAACCCCTGGCTCCTCAATCACCATGGCATCCCTCAGCTGGGACCAATCCCGCTCTCGCCAATCAACTGGCATTGTGCCAAATGATCCCTTGCAGCCACATAAAACAGTCCTAGGTCAGCCACATTGACCATTAAAAACATTAAAAAGATTATTTTTACACCCGTCAACCTTGCCCACAAGGCCCAACTGTTTAAACCACAGGCACGCACACATGTGCGTCTGTTCACCCCACATGCGCGCACGTATGTGCGCCTATTCACTCCAAAGGCACGCACTCAAGTGCGCTTGTCCATCCCACAGGAATGCATGCGTGCACACCTTCTCACCCTACAGGGGGGCCTCCATGCACCCCTGTCATGAACATAAGCACACATCAAAGCACGCCTATCCACCACACAGCCATGCACACATGCACAGCTATGTAGCCAACAAGTGCACACATAATGTGTGCCTTTGTCCCCCTTACAGGTGCCCCCATGCACGACTATCCAGATGACAGACGTGCACTTGTGTGTGCCTATTTCTGGATTGCCCATGCACTTGGGGGCTCACACCCATAACACCCCCTGTACAGCCCTCCGTACAGGCCCTGCCCAGAAATGAAAAACCTAATTCTATGCAAGACGATCAGACTACTAACCTAAAGCTCACTAATCCTGAATAAACTGCCTCTCTCTCCCAGAATCTCCAAATCTCCTCTGAATACCTCTCATCCAGTCACTCTGGCAACAAGTACAAATGAGGTGGCAATGTGGGCCCTACGGCTATATATAGGCCTTTCTGCCAAATTTCCAATCACCATTCTGGGAGCTCCAGGTGTCCGTTCTTTGATCCATCTTCAACCACGAAATCAACATCCTGTCATCTACATCATGACAGTCCCTGGGCCACTTTTCATCCTTAGCCCCCGGGGCACCATTTTTTCATACCCCGTCCAGGTACGCATGCTCATTTTCAAAATTATCAAATAAATGCTCATATGTTCGATTCTCTTCAGATATTGTTCATGTTGGGTATTTGGTTTTCATGTGTGCAGGTACTTGGTCATCATACATCAATGCAACCCCTTCAGGTATATAATCAGCACTGGCATGTACTCATTCCCTCTAAATCTCAATTTCATTTCCAGTCACGCCCTCTGACATTTGCCTCTAGGATATCCATCTCTGGCTCTGCAGTACCACCACCTCCATTTTCATCTTCGGTACTGTCACCTGATAGCACTCTCACCCACATGAGTTGACCCATTCATAGAACCCTTTTTTACTTTGACACTCATGTTGTTTTTCAAACCGTTTAGGGATGGGAGTCTCTATAGTCTTACATCATGTCGCGAATCAATCACATACTCCTTCTCCTCATTTTGCTAGCTTTCCCACCAGACTCCCAGATTATCTCTTCAAGGTTCTATTTTTGACTACACCTCCACAGTATCATGAACCGCCCCATTTCATCCACAATCAGTTTGTCCCTCTACAAATTTCCCTCCATTTCATCTACCTCCTACAGAAACCCACCCATGGGGCCCTGACCCTCCACCAATTTTCTAAACTAATGGTTCCCTCGCCATCCCAACCATATTAAACTAGGGCACCCATTTCTATAGTTGTACAATCATCCCAAATCATTCTTTATTTATTGTACAAAAGCCTTTATTTCCAGCATTTCCATACCTTTTTGTCGTCACCTTTGGTGACCTTCTTCCCTTTTTTGGCAAATGCAACCCATGTCGCCCTTGGTTGGGGCACTCCTTATCATCTACCCTTGTTGACATCATCCATATACTTCAAGTACCCCATAGGCCACTTACCTCTTCCCTCTGAGTTTTTTCACTTTTTCCCGCCTCTGGCACCACTTATCCCACGTCTTGTTGTCCCCCTGACACTCGACCTAGTTGAACGATTGCGGCCACTTATACTTTGCATATTCCCCCAACCAAGGGCATTCTTGAGTCTTCATACATCTTGACCTCGACCATGTACCTCCTTCAGTTCCTAACCCCACTTAGTAGATTTCATGAAGCCAATTGCTTCTGGGAGTCGTGTCCCCCTTTTGTCGACATCAGCACAGTTTTCCAAAAGGGCGACAGTATCTTGACTCTCATTACCTTTCCAATGAGAGATCTTGGATGACACAGGGAGAACCACAATTGCTCCCTATTGTCATTGACCCTCGTAACATTTTACTTTAACACTTTCTCATGTTATGGTGGGTCTTACTTTGCAACTATTGCATTTATTTCTTATATTTGTCAAAGACCTCTGAACTTGGTTGGGCTATCAATGCCTACAACATCCGTGATATTTCTTATAGATCTCACAACCTACTGGTCAGAGTATATTCCTCTACATAATTTTCTTCTGCCTTTATCATGACTGCCCCTGAGGGTGCTGTCGTTTTCTACATCAACACATCATTCCTTTTTGAGTTACATGACACGAGCATGGGGCATGCCCACCTCGTTTGTACATAGTTTATTTTTAACACACCTTATGGACGGTTGGGTTCTACAGGTTCCCTTCCCCCTCCAATGGGTAACTCTTGACAATCCCACTATCGCTCTCTCTTACAATGACACTCTCAGTAGAAGAAACATTGATGGATTTTGGCTATACGTATGCTCCTAACCTCATCCATCAGGGGGCATCTGTTATCACTGAAATTTCGTTCGCAAATGGTTACAAGAAATCAGCATCGCCAAACAGTTATGAGGTCACCCATGGACCAAAATTACCACAAAAGAATTTCCAAAGGGTCAAAAAATATGCAACCAATGCTAAAATTAAAGTGCGCTATGACTACATAGGGTGCGTGCGCACATGCGTGAAACAGAAACGCAGGAAAAGCGCACATGCGCTCGATGAGCGACTATGGTCACAAAAGGCCGTACACATGTGAGAACGACGCATTTATGAGAGTGGTCGGCCTCCCACCCACTTCTGGTTCAGCGTCCAAGTTGATTTGACACTCAAATCTGGACTGGATTTGACTGGGTGGCTGGTCAAAGACCTAGAAATGCCCTAATTAGCCTCTTTACACACTACAAGTTGGTTGAACAATACCTAAAACAAGTGTTATAAAAAGGCCATGGATGCACTTCATTTTTCAAGGAATTCAATAGCAAATTTATGTTGCCACTATTCTCTTGAGGAATCCTCTATTCTCATCAAGAGTATACTAGCATCATTACATTGGGCAATCAATCTCACCCCTTGAGTGGATTAGCAAAGAATTCTTTCACCATTTTCATTTTCAAAGTTGTAAGAAGAGCTTATTTGTGGGGGTCCAAGAGCCCTCCCTTGGAGGAAGAAGGGACTCATAGTCCTCTTTCTTCTTGGTGTTTTCTTTCACTAATATCAACCTTACCATTGATGACATGGGTATTATTATTTCTTTTGTGCTTATGTCCCTATGTTCATTAGTTTAGTTGTTATTTTATTTCTTAGTTGTTCTTTTATATTTCTTTCTCTAATCCTTTTCCTTACAGTTTTCCTTCTTAGGAAACCCAACTAATATTGCAAGCACCTCTATTTTTCTCACTAAGGTGATGAAAGGGGTGCAACAACCACCCCTCCAAATTCATTAACTGTATTCGTTGTGATCCGAATAGGCCCGAGTGAAATCGACACCTGGAAATGTGGTGGCATCACCCTGCTCTCTGTCCATATGGATCTGCGTTGGATGCTAACAAGGATATGGCACAAACATAATGAAATCTATCTGGATGATGACTAGGCAGGAGGTTGTGGTGACAAAACAATGACTAAGAATACGCGGGAATCAACATGCAGGAGCTGAGGCAGAAGAACAAGGATATGTGTTAATAGTTCCAAACAAGAATAGGAAGTCGAGGATATGTGTGGATTATAAATATTTGAGCAAGTCTACTAGAAAGGACCATTGCCCCTTACCTTTTATTGACCAAATTTTGGATGTCTTAGTGACAAAGCAATACTTTTCCTTTATATATGGTTTTAGTGGATACAACTAGATTCAAATCAGTCCTAAGGATTGAGATAAGACCACCTTTACTTTCCCTTAGGGTGCATTTTCATACAAAGTCTTACCTTTTTTTCTATGTAATGCCCCAACCACTTTTCAAAGAGAAATTATCAACATCTTTTCAGAACTCATCCATGATAAAATTGATATTTATATGGATAACTTTAACCATATGGAAATTCATTTAATGAAGCCTTGAAAAATATAGATAAGTTTCTCCAAATATGTAGAGAAATGAATCTATCCCTTTGCAATGAAAAATGTAATATGATGATGAATGAAGGAATTGTTTTAGGACACCATCTTTCCTCCAAAGGGATTGAAGTAAACAAATATAAAATCAAAATCATCACTTTAATTACTACCCCTTTGAAACCAAAATATGTAAGAATCTTTCTTAGACATGCAGGATACTATAGAATGTTCATAAAATATTTTAGTAAGATATCCTCTCCTCTCTTTACCTTTTTATCCAAAGATGTATATTAGTTTTGGAAACTAAACTGCCAACAAGCTTTCGAAACAATAAAAGAAAAAATTTCGACTAATCCTGTGCTACAAGGTCCCAATTGGGCTCTTCCATTTCACAATTAGAATGATGCATAAAAAAAATATGTAGGAGAATTGTTTCAACAAAATGAAGACAATAAAACCTATGCAATCTAATTCATATGTAAAAATATGGTTGGTGCAAAGATCAACTACAACTACACTATTACAGAGAAAAAACTTTTAGCAGTTATCCATGCTCTTAATAAATTCAGACAATATGTTACAGGGTATAATTTTTTTATACATATAGATCATGCTTCCATTAGATACTTGATGAATAAACCTAACATTAATGGGATGATTATTAGATGGTTTCTATTATTACAGAAATTTGATCTAACAATTCTTGATAAACTTGGCAAACACATGTAGTTGCAGATTTTTTTATCTAGGTTGACTAACCCTAATGAAGAAGGTATGATCGATGACCAGTTTTTAGATGAGAAACTATTTTGCATATCAACAAAAACCCCTTGGTTTGATGATATAGAAAATTATCCAACAATAAGGAATTTCCTTCAACATTTCTCCTAGAGGAGAGATGCAATATTTTTCTAAAAAGTTTAGCCTACACTTGGGTTGCAGGCTATTTTTTCAAACTTTTCCCATACTAGATTTTGAGGAGATGCATAAGAGAATATGAGGTGCATTACATCCTACATGATTTTCATGATTAATCATGTATAGGTAATTATGCATCCAAGAAGACAATGTAAATGTGTTGAACCTGCACAAAACAGGTCTAGCTAGAAAATACCACACACATTTGCAGAGAGAAAATTGAGAAAGAAGAAGCAAGAGAGAAAGAATGGAAGAATTCTCATTAACCATAATCCACACTCAAAGAGTGAATAATTTACAATAGATATAGGATACATGAGTAAGTAATTATCCATAGTGGTGGTTTAGAGTGATCTAGATACACACCAGTAGTTACAGGAGTAAACTGCCACCTAGTCTAGTCTCTCATGCAATTACAGGACTGAACTGCTACCTAGTCTAAGTTAACTAGTCTATCAGTCTTTAGTTAACTAACTGAACAATGAGTAGTGAGGAGTTAACTCAGGGAGTCAAGGCTAATGCACCAGTTTTGTGATGATCCCAAGGCAAGGTCAAATTAGCAGGGTGATTATCCCAATGTTGCATGGTGATAAAACCAATGCAACATCTAAACTCAACTCAACTAGTCAAACTGAAGTGTCAACTGAAAGAGAATATTCTCCCCTAAAATATAGGAGACTGGATAATGACTAATTATGAATAATAAACAAGGAATAACCTTAGGAAAAATAAATCCTAGGTGTGTCTGAAGTAACTCCAACAAACAACTTATAATATGTTACAAGCTAGATATTACTGGCCAACCCTACATAGAGATGCTCAACAATAAACTTCACATTGTGATGAATGTCAAAGAATGGGGAAAACAACAAGGAGGAATGAGATTCCTTTATAGCCCCAAGTATCATTAGAACCATTTGACAAGCGGGGCATGGAATTCATAGGAACAATTGATCCTCCATGAGGGAAAATGAAATACACATTGGTGGGAACAGACTATTTAACAAAACGGGCTGAAGTAAGGTCCATGAAGGATTCCATAGAATCAAATGTAGCTACATTCCTCCAAGAATGCATATTCTCAAGGTTTGGTTATCCACAAGAAATATTCATAGATCAAGGCACTCAATTTACACCAAGACGCATTGAAGAAATCATGAAGGAACATAACATCCACCACATAAAGTCAACACCCTACCATCCTTAAGAAAATGGGCAAGCCAAAATCACAAACCAAGAGCTAGAAAAGATCCTCACCACAACAATGAGTATGAACAATAAAAATTGGTCAAAGAAGCTCATAGAAGTAGCATGGGCATACAACATTACATGGAAAACTACCATAGGACTTATTCCTTTTAAATTAGTCTATGGTAAGAAAGCCATGCTCCCTACTAAATTTGAATATCATACATTGATCCAGGTGGATCATCTCAAACTTTGATAGAGTTAAAGTATTCAAATGACAAACTAAATCTTACAAAGTGTAAGGGCTCGTAAGCAGCTTTCCAGTGACGTTCGTTTCAGGAAAAATGACCTCTAGGTGACAAAGATATCAGCAGTTGAAGTTTCGTCAGAGATTGGTAGAAAATGGTTAGAAATGGTGTAATTTGGGGCTATGGGAATTGAACCCAAGACCTTGTGAAAAGGCCACCATGACCCCATGGTTTAAAAAAAAGAAAAAAGAAAAAAAGGGGTGGTCAAGGGCCTAGCCCTTGACCTTGCCAACACTGAGGCATCCATTTGGTAGTTAAATGTTATATCATTCAAAAACCAACCATATAGTATTAAAAATGTTGCCAAGCATATAATATATGCACCATATCAAATAGCGTCATAGTATATGGTTTCAAACCCAATATATATATATATATATATATATATATATATATATATATATATATATATATATATTACACCAAAGTCGCAACCATATCACAAATCGCGCGCATATCATATGATATGTATTAAAACATAAATCGCGCCAACTATATGGATCATATGGTAAAACAACATATAAAAAATCACGCCAAGGAGGGGAAGCCTGTGGGTTTGACCACAGGACTTCCGCCCCCATAACCACTTCCACTACCGATGTGCCACTGCCATGGGACATGGTAGGGAATGGTGCAGAAACCTTAAAAGATGCACCGATTTGGGGGATTTTCGGAGGGCGCGTGGCCCATAGCTCTCGCCCCCCAAAAACCATTGTTTTTCATTATTTAAATGGAGCATGGGCACAAATCTTGAGGAGGAAGAATGAGTTTTGATCCAGGCAGAGACAGGCATGCAGACCGAGGTGATGCTGCACAGTGACCGAAGTGAATTTGCACTCAGATTGAGGTGGTATTTGCATGCATTTCGAGGTGGTACAGAGTTGGCATGCATCTCGAGGCCGTATGGACTATACAATCAAGGGCAGATTGGGAATAGTGCCAAAAAGGGCATTTGGAGTCTAGTTTCAGAAATATATCGAGTTTATACTCAAAAGTATTGATTTTTAGCAAGGAGTCCAGATCCATCTTTAGTTTTTTCATTCAAGCATCCAGACAGAAAAGTGCTTATAGAACCTTTCGGATACACAGAAAGGTATCCATGTTTATACTTAAAAGTCTCAAAATTTCATCTTGCAGCTGTTGTTGAAGTCTGTTACTATATATGACAGACACAAATCAAAATTCACTTTGTAATCATTTGAATACATAATCTATCAGCCTTCCCATTTGGAAAGTGGCCCAGAGAGGTAGCCATGAAGTCTAGTGAACTCCGTTACCAATTCTTGTTCTTAGATAGTATGCTTACATGTTTATGTGTTGATGAATGTTCTTTAATTTTGCATTCATAAAGATGGTTAACAATTAAAAAAATTCACATGCAAGTAATGGTTAAAGATCAAGTTAAATTTTCAGATCATACATTGAGAACATGTTAGGGACCTAACCTCCCTAACCCCTCCCTAGCCCCTCATGTAGGTAGAATAATATATTTTACATGTAATAAATACCAACATTAGTTTATAAATCCTATTTAATAAATGAGAGCAAGTTAATGTAAGAAGACCTAATAGAAGCTTTCGCTTCCAGAAAGAGCTTCTGCTAGATGGTTGTTTAGAATATAGAATTAGTATAAATAAGAGTAGGAGGAAATATGAGAAGTCTTTGTCTCGAGTATTATTGTAAAAGAGATCTTCTCTGTTGGAGGTTTCCCCCTCGAAGAGGAAAGTAAAAATTGTTTTTTTTGAATAAAGGTATCAATTATGGTGTTGCTCTTCTTAACCTTTTGTTGTTCCATTGATATTTGTTGATTATTATTATTTCTACATATTATATTACATATGGTACCTTAGAAGTGGTATCAGAGCACATATCTTGGTAGGAATTGTGGGTTAAATATTTTTTGTAGGGTAGAGAAATATTTTGATGTCTTAAAACTAGAGTGATTTTTCATTCAACACATAAATCCGTGGTGAAGGAAGAATACACATATGAAATACAAGAGGTTTTTAATTTGAATTTTTTCACACCCTTATAACCCATGTTGGTACCCCTTCCAATGGTAGTGCATTAGACAACACCTGTATAGGGATTGGCCTAGGTATTCTGAAACCCTCCATAGATCAACTGATTGACCACTTGATTGTTATAGTTCCACTGAGAATAGAAATCATGAAGATACTCTCTAGTACCTGGGTAATTGAGTAGTATGACTAAGGGTACGATATAGACTCCTTAGTTGGCTCCCTAAGATATTGGGTTGAGTACTACTGTTTCACCCCTGCATGTATATCAAAGAGCTATAGCATAGGGAAAACCATTATCTATAGAAACCATGAACAACTTAACCCTTGGGACAGAAACAGAACAACAAAGGAACATACACGATCTATTGTCGTGCAACCTTGCCTCCTAGATTCAGGTTGGGAAATTTCTATGCATTTCTTCCTATTAAGAATTTGGGCATTTCTCGATTGCAGTATTATTAAGATCAGAGTATAATTCTGAAGGAGTAACAAAAGAAAAAATGATTATAGTGGTCCCGTCAACACCCTTATTCAGGACCTATCCCAGTGGATTCCTTTCCTTTTTCAGTGGACCTGAACCCCTTCCCAAGACCCTTATTAGAAACCTATCCCATTTTATTCACCTTTTCTCCCTGATTGTTGTGGTACCTATCACTTATCAATATTTCTTTTCTATAGTCCCACCCACCCATTTCTTCTTACAAGAACCCCTCCTATCCAAATGTCCAACACTCACAACCACGACCTGCAAGTTTCCATCAATCAAACCAAGGATAACATCCAACAAGATACTTATAATATTGCTTCCATCAATTCTTGATTTGCACAATTCTAGGACCAAGCCCAACAATAATTTGATGCCATGGATGCCAAATTCATGGGTCAATTTGACACCCTCAAATTATTTTTCAACCAGTTGTTGAACTGCTCTGAGGGCCCTTACTCCTAGAAACACCCATCTAAATTAGATGGTGTTGAATCATCCCATTCTATGGTCTTTCAATCCAACTCATTTCATCATGAACCCCGTCTTCCTAGAGTTGAGGTCAATAAATTTGATGGCTCTGATCCCACGGGTTGGGTCACTCAAATGGAGTATCATTTTTATTTTCATGGAATTACAGATAAGCTATCCAAAATTCATTATGTTGTTATCTATCTATATCTTGAACATTGACAATGGTGGCAATGGTGTAAAAATTCATGCCAGGGGTATGTTGTGTGGACCCATTTTGCTGCATATCTCTATGATTTCTTTGACACTAACACCCACTATTTAGGTCATTTGACCAAGTTGAAATAGTGAGGCATAGTGAAAGACTTTATAACTTCCTTTGACAATTTGGCATTTAGAATTGAGTGTTGGATCATGTTGTCATTGATGCCAATGGTTTGATTGATTGATGTCATTGATTGATGCCAATTGATTGATTGATGTCAAATGTAATATGTATTATCCTTGATGAGAATGAATAGATGAAGATGGATCAATGAGTTATCATTGAGGTGATGAAGATGGATCAATGAGTTGTCATTGATACATGATGAAGATGGATCGATGTGGTTTCATTGGTATATGATGCATTGTTGGAAAAATCTATAGATGACTCATTATTGTCTTATCATGATTGATAAGGTACAAAAATGGATGAAATCCAAGGTTGTCCCCTTATGGTGAAATACTTCATGGGAAGAATGGTTGGAGGACCCATGCTTGTATGTGGAATAATGAGATTAATATCAATGAATTTGTAGGTGAAACTATCCTATATGGATAGTTCTTTTCATGCCATTTCCGGTGGTATGTGGAATGTCACATAACTCCTCAAGGTTTGAGAGTTATGGCCTTACAAAATTGGAGGACCCTCACATATTGGCTTGATGCCCCCAAAAGTCAAAGAAGTCAAAGTTATTGAAAATAATAAATCGTTATTTAAATGATAAAGTAAAGTGTCAAAGTCAAGGTGGATTATTTAAATAATAAAGAGAAGTGACAAAATCAAGAAATGATAAAGTAAGGTGACAAAATCAAGAAGGAATATTTAAATGATAAAGTATTGGAGAAATTTCTATTTATGGAAAGTGGTTAACCCTAAAATAAGGAAAATAGGTTAAGTGACCTAGAAATGGGTTAAGTGACCTAGAGGATGAAAGTATAAATAAGATAGAAATGGTCTCTTGCAGATCATCCTTTTTGTGGATCAATGGAGAGCTTCTTGTGAGAATATCTTTTGGAGTATTGATGAAGAGCGTCTTATGAGATATTCTTGTGAGAGAATTTTGGTGTGGATCCCTTGATCATGATTGAATATCTATTTTAAGAAAGAGAGCATGAGGAGGATCTCATGGATGCATTGAATTTTCAGCAAGTCTGAGATCATGACGACGAAATTCTCAGAATTATAGAAAAACCCTATTTTCCGGTGTGTACGTGGGTTGTCTATGTATAGGGTGCGTATACGCAAGTTGTCTGTGTACAAGGTGCCTAAAGTACGTGGGCTGTTAGTGTACAAGGAGCATGTAGTGGATACAATTATGGATATTTTTGGTTGAGCTGATGACAAGTTGTTGAAGACTGAAGCAGGTTCCATATCTACATTCTATGGGCTCAGATCTATCACTGAGACATTAGTATGATTACATTATTGTTTTGATGGATAGTATTTCTTGTTGTGTTGTGAATGCCTAGGGAATTCTTGGTATGGTTGCTCTAATGTGGTTTATGTTGGTTGATGGAGTGATCAACACTCTTATGATTCAATACTTATTTGATGTCTATAGTATGTTGATTTCTTATGCATGATTGAGTAGAATTAATATTGATTGGTTGTGGAGCATGAGTAAGATATTGGAGAGCTTGGATGTGTTGTGACTAGCTGGTGGTCAGTTTGGATAGTGAGAAACAAAAGAGAATGATAAATTGGTTGTAGAGGATCTTAGTTGATATTGAAGGATAAGCCCTAATAGATCAGAAGGTATACATAAGCTGTACTACTACTTGGAGCATATACGTAGGCTGTAGTACTCCTTGGGCACGTATACACGCGGGTTGTACTACTGGTAGGGCATGTACATACGCGTGTTCCACTACTGACAGGTCGCGTACCTATTGCATATTGATATCTATTGAGGATTGTTGCCTCATCTCAGTTGGTGTTGAGTGTGTAAGATGAGTCTTGCATGATAGAGATGGTTCTCTTGTAGAGTTGTACTCTATTCAGTTGTTGCTAAAAACCCCAAGGATTGTAGTCCGTAATAAAAAGAAAATTGTACATACATTTTGTGTTCTTTGTGTTCCTTGTGGTGATGACTTGTTGATGATATATTGTTGATATATGTTGCTAATATGTATTCACATATGTTGGGGTTACTTCACACACACCTAGGATTTATTTTTTCTGAGGTTATTCCTTGTTTATTAGTCATAATTAATCATTATCCAGTCTCCTATATTTTAGGGGAGAATATTCCACCTGGAGAATATTCTCTTTCAGTTGACTCTTCAGTTTGACTAATTGAGTTGATTTTAGATGTTGCATTGGTTTTGTCACCATGCAACATTGGGATCATCACCAACTCACTACTCTTTGTTCAGTCAGTTAACTGAAGACTAGTTGACTAGTTAACTCATCTAGGTGGCAGTTCACTCTCGTAACTACCTGAGAGACTAGACTATGTGGAAATTTACTCTTGTAACTACTGGTGTGTGTCCAGATCAATCTATACCACCACTATGGCTCATTAGTTACTCATGTATCCTATATCTATTGTAAATTATTCACTCTTTGAGTGTGGAATACGGTTAATGAGAATTATTCCATTCTTTCTCTCTTGCTTCTTCTTTCTCAATTTCTCTCTACAAATGTGTGTGGTATTTTCTAGCTAGATCTATTCTATGTAGGTTCAACACATTTACATGGTATCAAATTTGACAGACTACTAAGCAAAAGCTACGCCAAATCATTTTTTTGCAGGTATAAAAGATTGAAGACAACAAAAGATGGATTATTCACCGGAAATACTTCTCACGCCTCATAACTATTTGGAATGGAAGCCAAAGACTCTACTTCTTCTCAGAAGTAGATGCTTATACCAAATAAACATGGAAATGGAAGTAGAGCCTGATTTTGTCGATGAGAAAAATAACTTTCTCAATAAACAAGATATGGACATAGGAAGTATCAGCATGTCTGTTTCTCCCAAAATTTTCCATCAAGAATATGAAGAATCAAAAGGATCAAATCCAAATGAATTATGGACCATATTGGAGGTTCTATTTGGGAATAAATAATATTGTAAAGATTTCATGCAGGAGGTCGAACAGATAGAGCCAGAAGAGAAGCCATTAGAAGATCAAGCCTGTTATTATGAAGAGTCTTCTACAAAAGTATTTGCAGAAATTTGTATTCCATTAATTGAAGATGTCTACTCCATTTAATATTTGTTTTCTAAAATTCATGTGGAATATATATGGCATGCATCTCAGGAGCCACATGTAGACACTTTTGCATGCACCATGCATGAATCTCAGGAGTCAAAAGGGAGCCGTGCACATCAGACGACATTCTAATATTTTATGAGAAAAATTTGTCGAAATAAATTGGATATTTGAATTCCTCTTGGGAAAATATCCAATTTCAAAAAACAAATCGTCCAAAACGGAGTCTGGAAAGTGAAGTTATGATCATTTTAAAATCAACAAAATTTCTATAGTTTTCTGGAAACGGCCGCATGGTTTTCAAAATTTCATCCAAAATTTATTTGGATATTATTCATTAAAAGAAGATAAAGTGGATATGTGTGGAAATATCAATGATTCATATACTTCATCAGATCCATGCAGACATCTACATATTCAACAAAATCTTCAAAGAGCACAAACTTGCACAGTTGCGAGGTCTTCTTGGAGTGAAAGACATGGTTGCTTAGCAACTATTTTTTTGTTCCTTCCCATTTTTTATTTTATGCATTGTAATTTGAAGGGGGGGGGGGTTGTTCCCATGATATTTTCCCTCTTTCCTCATTTAGTTCAGTGTATCTTTTGTATTTGGGTACCTAACATGGCCTCGTAGTCGGGACCCATTCTTTATTTTCACCATAGTGATGTTCAGGGGGGGTGTTGGAGTTACTTCACACACACCTAGGATTTATTTTTCCTAAGGTTATTCCTTGTTTATTATTCATAATTATTCATTATCCAGGCTCCTATATTTTAGGGGAGAATATTCCACCTGGAGAATATTTTCTTTCAGTTGACACTTCAGTTTGACTAGTTGAGTTGAGTTTAGATGTTGCATTGGTTTTGTCACCATGCAACACTGGGATCATCACCAACCCACTACTCTTTGTTCGTTCAGTTAACTGAAGACTGGTTAAATAGTTAACTCAGCTAGGTGGCAGTTCACTCCTGTAACTGCCTGAGAGTCTAGACTAGGTGGTAGTTTACTCTTGTAACTACTGGTGTGTGTCCAAATCAATCTAGACCACCACTATGGCTCATTAGTTAGTCATGTATCCTATATCTATTGCAAATTATTCACTCTTTGAGTGTGGAATATGTTTAATGAGAGTTCTTCCATTCTTTCTCTCTTGCTTCTTCTTTCTCAATTTCTCTATGCAAATGTGTGTGGTATTTTCTAGCTAGATCTATTATGTGTAGGTTCAACACATTTACAACATCTAACTGGTCATAAATGACAACAATGAGTAATGAGAAAAATGTTGAATGCTTACTAATGAGTTTTGTGTAAGAGGGAAGCTTTGGGAAAAAGAGCCCCACACTCATTCACCCCCCGTCTAAGTGTGGTAGGTGTGTCCAACAATTAGTATCAGAGCGGGCCTTCACTACAAGTCTTAACAAGATTGAAGGAGATCCATAGACACACAAATGGATGATGAAGTTCCAATCCTTGATGAAGAAAACAATTGTACTTGGAGAATAGAGATGAGAGTACATTTGAAGGAAATGGGAGCAACTATTTGAAAGGCAGCCATTGGTGGATCAGTTTCATTGAAGAAAAAGTCAAATTTTGCATCTCAAAGGGAAGGAAAGAAGAATGAGCATTGGCTCTCAAGACCATTCTTAGTGGACTCTCAAGCCCTATCAAAGAGAGCATGGGACAATTCACTTCCACCAAGGATCTATGGATAAAGCTAGAGGAGACATGTCAAAGCAAGAAGGAGAAGGAAGATATTGAAGATCACTCCATCAAGATCATTAAAGGTAAAGAATATCCAAAAACCCTTGATTGTATTATTTCTAAATGTGATATTGAAAAAAATTCAAGTGAAGATAAAGAATCAAGTGATGATAGCACAAAGGAAGATCTTGAAGATATTTCAAATGAAGGCAAAGAATTATGTGTTGATGTTGGAAAAAAGGAATATCGTGAAGATATTTCAAATGAAGGTAAAGAACCCTCAAAAACCCTTGATTGCAATGATGATGATGAATTTTTCTCTTCAAGTGAAGAATAATGTTTAGAAATAGTTTGTGTAAATTTTGATGGTAATTATCCGATGAAAAGAATAGAAGAAAATCTATTAAAACTTCAAAAGGAAGTTGAAGAGGGTTTATATAGATATAAAAGTGATCATTATTATAAAAACTATAACTATGTTTCAGATAACACTAAGAAGTTTCTTAGGAGTCTAAGGCACATCTTGAAATTAAAGGAAATGCTCAAGGAACAAGAAGAGAGAAATAAGACTCAATTAAAAGAAAAGGAAGAAGAGATCACAAGACTAAAGAATGGAAAAGAAGATATAAATGTAGATGGTGATATTAGCAAAAGTTTTGAAACCATTTCCCATCTCAAGACCCAAATTGAAGAATCCAAAAGAATAGAGGAACTATTGAAGAATAAAATAAATGAAAAGGAAGATTCATGTTGTAAGTTATAAGCTGAAACTGTTGACCTTAGAAAAAAGTTATAAAAGTCAAACAAATTCTTGAATAACTCACTAATATTGGATGAGATCTTGGAAAGTCAAAAATCACCATATGATAAATCAAGTCCTAGATACAAAAAGTAAGCTACACATGTTGAAGAAAGAACCTCAAAGAATCATGAAGTAAGTCCATCAAAGGAGGAAGACAGTGTTGCAAAACAACCATCTACACAAGGCAAAGAAAATCTCAAAAGAACAAAGCAAGGAATACATCAAGAAGATATTATTGGGACACCAAAGCAAAGGTATGAAAGTATTTTTCATGGGAATTGTTATTCATGTAATGGATGTGGTCACAAATCTTTTAAATGTAGATCTTATGAAAGGAGATATAATGGAATATTTTATAACACCATGAGGTGTTGGAGATGTGATCAAGTAGGACACATTGTTGTTCACTGTAACACCATTAGATGATACAACTGTAGTGGATTTGGACACAAATCCCAGGAGTGTTGGAACACAAGAATAAATTCCACGATGAGGACTTCACATAGCATGGCTAGAAGAATGAATGAAACAAGGAAGGGAGACATATTTGAAAATATGGATGCTCAAATCTCAAGTTCTAAAGATAAGGGACACCTACAACAGTGGGTGAAGAAGACAGAGCAGCCAGAACAAAATGAAAGACTGAAGGGAAATTCAAAAGTGTCATCTCCTGAGGCATACACGGGTGACAGTGGTATCAATCATGTACATACGCAGGCTGACCTTGTATAGGTCGCGTACATATGTGAGCTTTCTGTGTAGTAGACCGTGTATATGTGGTGAAGCCTAAGGAAAAGGGCTATGCATAGGGATTGGAGTTTGATGTGATGGTATAACTCGGTGATGCAGGGTATGACATGGTTTATTGCAGGTTCTGACACTGTTTGTTGCAGGTTTTCATGATTCTATATTGGATTATATAAGGTGATGATGTAAAATAAAATCTTGGGTGCATGGCACTAACCCATGAGTATGGATTGATGCATTTTTATGTTGAAAAACAATGTTGGTTATGACAATGAAGTTATGACACCTTGGTCATGTGATATATCTTGATGATGTATTGGAAGCCTACTTGTTGGAAGGCTTGATGCATGCATTTGGCATATGGATGGGCTACACATAGTGACATATGGTTGGTGAGTTGATGAGGTGATCATGTTGTACATCATTGATGCATGATTGGTACATTTCTAGTATATTGATAGAGGCACCTACTAGTAGTTTGATTGGCACATGTTTTATGGAAGATTTGGCATACATATATGGGATTCATCATTTTGTGGTATTGGTGCATGGTAATGTACATGTTTGGTACACTCATAGATGGCATATTCTTGATGATACTACACCATTGGTACTACTTGATTAGCACAACAATTGGCATTTGTTTGAGATACATGATTGTGGAACTTGGTTCACAATGGAAACATATCATGAGTGATATGATACATTGTTTGGCATGTTGGTAGAGTCACATGGTTGGCATATTGGTGGATGCACATGGTTGGCATATTGGTAGATGCACATATTTGCATGTTCCATGGATGATATCTTTTGGTACATTGTATGATGTTGATGTACATGGTAGATGTACATAGGTGTTGTGCATTATGAGCACACATTTTTGCACAGGATGTACTTGGTTGATATTTTGTTCATGATTCTTTATTTCATTGTTGACATATCTTTTGCTTCATGATACTTGGTATGGAATGAGTTTGATGCATGAACAGGTCCAAGGATCCTTATATGTTAGCACATTGTTCATATTGCAGAGAATATAGAGAAGACATACCCATAGGGGGAGTCATTCTTCTTCCCATGATTCTAGGAGGAGATATTTATCAGATGCATACCTAGAAAAGAGCCCTATATTTGAAGAAGGAGCACACAAGCATAATTCCAGTGGGAGCGATGGTCTCAGGGGGAGTATGCTCGATGTGTCTTCAGCATTACATCAGAGTAATATCCCTTGTTCAAAAAGGGTATATATTATTCAGAGGAAGATCAAAGGCACTCAGATAGGGGGAGCAACCCCAAGAGGAGAATGGCCCTTTTCCATTGATGTGAAAGGGAGAGAGTTAATCACATTGATTTGATTGATGTTTATTGATGGGGAGATATAGTCACATTGCGTATTGATGTAGAGCATGTCTTATCTACATATTGACATCAATAATTGGTAATTGGTGTTGACATCAATGTTGGTATTT
>ML787707.1:591327-608462 GCA_009831015.1 Picea engelmannii | reverse complement strand
TTTTAATTTTTTTAATTTTTTTAAAATAAATTTTAATTTTTTATTGTAATTTAAGTTTATTTATTTATTTTTTTAAATTTTGTATTTTAGGTTTTTAATTTGTTTTTTAAAGTTATATATATATATATATATATTTTCTCATTTTATCTTAGTTTTTATATATATTTTTAATTTTCTTTTTCTCTTTACTTTTTAAGTTTTTCTTTAATCTTTTGTTTTTAATATAAATTTTCTTTTATATATATTTTTATTTCCGTTCTTTTCTTTTTCTTCGTTTTTAATTTAACAAAAAAAAACAAAATTATGTTTTTTTCTAAATATTCAAAAATAGTCTTATTTAACTACAATTATTTTCTATAAAGGTAAACAATGTGTTAAAAATGATGTTTTCCACTATATTTTAAATGTGTTGAACCATAAATTAATTAAGGAGACAAAATTATATGAAAAATCTTAATTTCAAAAAGGTAAAGGCTAAAGAACATTTTTAAGATTGAAAGAAGCATGGAAAAATGATTAAAATCACCATTGAAAAAAAAATTGAAAAAATTGAAAATAGATGAAAAAATAAATATTTAAAATAATAATGTCGATACATTATGGATCATAAAATTTAAAATATCAAAAAACCACCTAAAAAGGGAGGGTGGTACTACCGGTAACACCATTTTTAAAAATGACGTAAAAAATATGACCCCTGTTATTGGACAAATCAGTACGTGCAGACACAAACTAATATCCCTAACTTCCACAGGAAGCTAGATCAAAACAAGACAGAATACCAACTTCACCTTAGATTTCATTGTCATATAAACTAGTTTAGAAAGGAATGAGAGACATACCTTTTAAATGACGCTTTATCCTCGCCAGTGTTGTCTTTGTCGCTCCATCTTTGGATTTGCGGGATGGTGAACCTGTTTAAGAAGTACACACCAACAAAGGGAGATAGAACAAATATATATATATATATATATATATATATATATATATATATATATATATATATATATATATATATATATATATATATATATATATATATATATATATATATATATATATATATATATATATATATATATATTCCAATGAATTCTATGTATAAGATCAAGGAGTTATACAATAAAAGCCAAGACACTTTTATAGGGAAGAAATGTATTGTTGTATTATATTAAAATGGAAAGTGGAGAATACAACCCATGCCTTGATGTTGCAAGATCCCTTTCAATGGCTCTTTTCTCCAACACACACACCTTTTCTCCAATGCCTTGATGAAGAAGATCCACAATCTAACTTAGAGAGCTAAAGCAAAGCTATCTCAAGTATAATCTATCGTAGAAATATTCATGCATATGCAAACCTTATCCTTTTCCATGAGAGATCCCTTCTTTATATAGGGTGAAAGAGGGATGAATGAGGAGATTAGGATGATCCCACTAAATCAGATAAGCGAGTAAGATCCAAACCGATCGGAGGCCACCTCATATTCTAGAAGATTCCCTTCTAGAACATTCATGAATTTTGACTTTTCCCTTGCTTTAAGCATCGTCATACCCTATGCAGAGGAAGCCTGCGGTGACATCGCAAGCCATATTTGGTGCAGAGTGTGATGATCAAGCATCGTCACACCCCAAGCATAGAGCAGGGTGTGACAATCTTCGTTGTCATAGTTTTTTAGGGAGGAAAAGAAAATCACTTTTCTCTTAGAAAAAGTCTCTTTTAATATTTTCAGGGAACATGGAAGTGAGTTAAGTACATGTCATCAGTTGATCACTGGGGTGACCAAAATAATATGTAATAGAATGCCCCCAAAAGTATGAATCTGGAACTTGTGACAGTTGGAATACTTTGTGGAATGTGTGTGTTGAAAACACGAAGCACGTCGATTGGGAACTTGCAAACAACCAAGCATCTGCATAATAATATACCATCTTTTGAGGTAGGCATTCCCATACTTAGACCACAAGTGACATAAGCACCAAGTGAATCATGGAAACTAACCATACACTGTGGATCCATGTCATCATGATTTGACATAGACACAAACAATACACAGTGGATCTATGCTCTAAAAGAATTCAAATTCAGACATAGCCACGAGACATACATAGTGGATATATGTATCAGTACAAACTTATGAATGATCCGTCGCAACCTTGACCAATATAATGAGATCCAAGGTCTTCAATTACGTTGTATCTAAGTACAAATCTAGCCATGCGATTACAGGTGTTGAAGTCAAACATGGTAGAAACCACTCGATTACTGGTCATTAATGAAAATCATTAACAAATGCGAGGGAAATCACCATTGATGTCAATGACTCCCAAGGTACTCCTAGTACAATCCAACGAGTGTGAATAAATGAGTTGAAGTTGAACACTCGATGGAATCTTCCAATAATGAGTCAATGATGTGAACCCATTGTTGAAAGCGAGGAAACCTACCATTGAGGCATGCATGATCTAAGGTACCAATGTGATTTCTAAGTCTTGTTCCTAGATAATGAGTTGAGGTCGACAAGAAAATACTCATCATAGGAGGGCCTTGATGTATCCCCCACCAATGACACAAAATATGTAACAAATTTGAAGTAAATCAGAGTATGAATTGATTTAGAACTAACTTAGGGAAGGTCGACATGGTAGAAAATTTATAACTTCAAATGGACGACTTGGTAGAAGGCTTCTTTAGGTTGGAATTATCTTGAACATATGAATGACACGACAATTGTCTTGGAAGAATTGACTCAAAGGAGGACCCAACCTATGAAATTGTGGATGGTCAAATGAGAGACAAATAGATTTCCCAACCCAGATACAATGATGAAGAGGGGTTTCATGTTCAAGAGTGACCTTACTTCCATTAACAAAAATAAAATGACACTTTTATTCCTAATTTTCCCCCACCATTTCTGGCGAGCACCTCTTTATTTTTATGCAATCTTGAGGAGGATAGCATATGCTTGTGGTGTAATATCATCCTTCAGACGAGTTCCTCAGAGTATTTTTAGCGAACCCTAAGAAGGAGTGGTTTGATCCCATATGCATCTTTCGATGCTTGTTTAACGAGTCAAAAGAAATAAAACTCAGGGGTTTTTCATGTTTAGAGAGTCCAAAAAACACTTAAAGAGAACTCCATAAGCTCATTTTCCATAAGTTAGTTTGATGAGACCGAAAAAAAGATAATCTACCGCTCATCAAATGTTTTCTTCAAATACTTTTACGAGCATGAAAAGAACAAGGTCACTTGGCTATATTTTCATGTTTAGGAAGCTTGAAAAGAGCTTAAAGGATACTCCATGGGGTTAGTTTTTCGTATTACCAATGCGAGTTTGAAAAAATGACAAAAGATTACTCTATTGTATTCTCATGGTTTCACAAGCGTGAGAAATAATTATACGGTGCTCATATTTTTTCCTAAAAAACCATAAAAGCATTTGTTTATAAGAAAAAACACACAAAAACAAAAAAATGGTGGACCCCAATCAAACGTTTTGTCCTTAGAAATTTTAATCTGTAAAAGAAAACACTTCACAAAGTTGTTAGACTTTAGGGCATGGGTAAAATATAAAAAATAATTTTAATTTTGGAATAAAATATGGTAAAAAACAATGCAATAGACAAAAACAACCATTTTACCATTTAATTTGCAAATTTACCCAAGTAGTTCCCAAAACCGTCTTTTCTTCCCAAAATTCAACTGTCAATTCTAGAATGCCTGGAGGATCATTTCGCAAACCGTCTCCGTCAAAAAGGTAATCTTCTGCTTCTTTATATTTTCATGGTTTAATTTATTTTTTTTATTGGTTTATTGTTGAGTTTGGCTCGATTTTTTTGGGTTACCTGTGCTTTCATATCGTCACAGGACCACAGTATCATGAACTACGATGATCTGGAATTGCCACAGGGGGCTCAAAGACAGGGTTTGATGACATCGCTTTGCATGAAAGAGCTACCCTGCGACGACTACAAATGAACTTTTGAAAAGATAAAAATAACTATGTAAACTTCCAAGAATGGATTTTTTATCATTCTAATCTTATTTCGATGTTCCTTGGCATGATTTCCTTGGTCAAAATGCTCGAGTGGCGAGAATGAGAGCATGAAGAAGAAGAATACTTTTTTGGGAATGACCCGGGCATAGTTATGGCTCTTAGGCAATGTGGATTACTCAATTTCTTCAAAATTTAGGGCATGAGAGCCCAACTGAGATTTCTAGAATATCTAGTTCACATGCGGAATGTGAACGAACACGCCTTTCATGTGGGTGTGCATACACTCACATTGGACATAGAGGATATTTAATTTCTGATGGGTTTATCTCTTCGAGGTTCTCGTGTTTCACTCTCGAGAAGTAGGGGTGGAGGAGAACCCATGGATTACTATGTTGCTCACCATTGCATTTTGGGTATGGAAAAACATAGTGGCAACGTGGTCATTAGAGATTTTCAGGATTTACCATTGCGGACCATCCTTTATACCAGTACCTGGATGGTAGGGAGTGCAAATCCCCACATGGATTTTCAAAACCATTTTTAGTATGCCATAGAGTGCATGGAACCTAGGGTCTTCAATTGGTGTGAGGGTGTCTTGAAGAACATGAAAAAGAAACTGACAAATTGTCGAAACGATCGGTTGAAATAGTTTGGTTATGGGTCCATTTTGGTGTCCTTCTTCTTGGAGAGGGTCCTTGTCCTATGTTTAAAAGTGGAGTGGGGCATACTCCCTTCACAATATCCACGGATGAAGAGGTGGGTGGACCTAATGGCTCCTCATGGTGATGTGAATATCGTCAAGTATGATGATGTTTTCTTCCAATGGATGAGAAATCAACTAATCATGGTGGAGGACTATGCGTACGTCGGGATGGATTTCCATGGGGATCCTAAATTAGCTCTTCCTGAGGGGTTTCAGTGGAATGACATCGGTAAGAAGGAAAATTTTCATTATATGATGTTTTTGATATTTTAATTTTATAAAAAAAAATTCTGTCATCTATCCAAGACTGATCAAATGCTCTCAATAATGCAAATGTGGGGCCTTATCATCCTCTAAGATCATCTCCCAGTTTTTATCACTGAAATTTTGTCCGCAAATGGTTACAAGAATCTAGCATCTTCAAATAGCTATGAGTTCACCCATGGACCAAAATTACCAAAAAAGTATTTCCAAAAGGTCCAAAACTATACAACTAGTTATAAAATCAAGATGCGCTATGAATACATAGGGCGTGCACCCACATGCACCATAAAGAAATGTAGGAAAAGTGCACATGCACAAGATGCATGACTGTGGATGCTAAAAGCCCTGCACACCTAAGAACGACGCATTTATGATGTTGGTCGGCCTCCCACCTACTTCTGGTTTAGCTTCCAAGTCGATTTGATATCCAACTCTCAGCTGGATCCGACTGGGTGGCTGGTCAAAGACCTAAAGGTGCCCTAAATAGCCCCTTTTCACACTAAAAGTTGGTTGCACAATACCTCAAAGTGGTGCTATAAAACAAGGCCATGGGTGCACTACATTTTCAAGTAATTTATTTGCAAGGTTATGCTACTGCTATTCTCTTGGGGAAACCTCTTTTCTCATCAATAGCATACTAGCACTATTCCATTTGGGCAATTCACATCACCTTTTGAGTGGGTTAGCTTGGGATTCTTTCACCATTTCTTTCAAGTTTTTCAAGTTGTAAGAAGAGCTCAATCTTGGGGGTCCAAGAGCTCTCCCTTGGAGGAAGAAGGGACCCAAAGTCCCCTTTCTCTTTGGTTTTTTCTTTTCACTAATACAATCATTTCCATTGGTGACATGAGTCTTGTTTGTTTCTTGTTCTTATGTCCTTATGCACAATAGTTTAGTTGTTTTTTCCTTTCCTATTTTAATTCTTAGCTTAGTCTTTTATGTTTATTCTTATAACCCTTTCCTTTACTGTTTTCTTGCCTAGCTGAGCCATCTGGGCTTGTAAGCATCTCTAATTTTCTCACTCAAGTGACAAAAGAAACGCAACAAATTGGTGTATCCACTGGGGAAAGGTATCAATTTCCTACCCCATTTGGGTTATTTTAGCTCTTCTTTATGTTTATTTAACTTGCAAGTACCATAACCGGCCCAAGCCGACCTACATGAAGCCAAATTCAAAGCTGAGTTGAAGGAATTTCATCCAGAATTTTCTTTACGATCGTGTGACAAGTGTGCGCAGGTTTATCGGCCCACAGTCGCGCATCATGTTCACGTGTGCCAAAACCACTATATTACTCAGTGCCTTCTGTGCACCCATGCCCATAATTCTTTTTTAGTTCACACATTGGCACTCACATCGCCTCTGTCTACTCTGGGACTCGTGCACTTGTGCAAAAAAATACACATTGTAAGCCTTTTTGTGATTTGTGGAAGGCCCCTAGCCTTCTTAAAATTTATTTCATGCACATTGTAACCAACACCACACTTAGTTCCCTCTCCATATAAAGGGATTAGTCAAGACATAGGCACTTAGGGGGTTTAAAATCATTATTTCCTCTTTTGCTTTCATTTTTCCACATGGATGGCTTGCTTTGACTAAGAATATAAGTTGGAATCATTTGTAATCACATATAAAAATTGCATTGGGACCAGAAATTGGATATCAATCCTTGAGTATGATCTTCTCTCGTGCTCCAAAGTGATCTTGAGAATCAGAAAGAGGTTGAGGGAAAATTTCATCTCCCTTAAAAAAAGACAAAATCTTTAGGAAAGGACAACACCCCCTCGGGACTCCTCTTAGTTTATTTTTCAAACACATCTCAAGATTGTAATGGGCCCATACATGCCCACATGCTACAAAGATAGGATAGTGTTGAAATTTACTTTCTTAGATTAAATCACTAGGGAAGTTTAAAGGTTTTGTAATGGACCCATACATGCCCACATGATCACAATCTAGGATAGTTTCAAAGCTTTCTTAGATTAAATCACATTAGGGAGTTAAAGGAATAGTAAAGGACCCACATGTCCACATGTTAGATTCCTAGGGACTTTTGAATTCCGCAAGGTTGTACCAATGACATTTAGTTAAATAGGTAATCAAAGACTTGTAAGGACCAAGCGAAGTCCACATGCAGCAAGGTGACACCTAATTCATTAAAAAATTTGCACACTTTCACTCATTCACACACAAAAGTCACTTCTCACTCACATAGTTTTCATCTCGAAACGTGGAGGTTGAAGTAAGTTTCCTCCAAATGGATTCCGAAACACCCCACCCTTTTCTTGATGAAACTATCCACTCCCAGTTAATTTCAACGAGATTATCTCCCACCCCCAATCTCTCAAACAACCTCATCTAAATTTTTCCTAAAAACTTACTAAGTTTTCCTCCACAGGAGGTGCCAAAAGAAATATTTTAGTCTAGGTAGGATTTTGGGGATAGGCATCCAAATAACTCCCCGTTATCTGGTTCTCACATTTTCAAAACAATAGAAGTTGTCAAATAGGGAACTTTAAATCCTCCAAGTCAAGTGTTCCTAACACCATAAGGCAGGAAGATACCCATGAAGGGTTGAAGGCTGAGGTTTGGTTGTTTTGTGCGTCCCCCCTTGAAGCACCCACCTCTTGGATGAAATCCATCCAGTGACCCATTTCTTAGGCCGATAAATGTCACACTTTGAATGAGGTACCTAGTGACCAAATTTTAGGACATCTACCCAGGTGGAAGTTGTGGGCTTCAATTGCACCTTGATCGGATTTTGTGTGGCTATTGGGAAATATCGCCAGATTTTTTGGGATATGCACCCTCTACCCCTCAGTATAACTGATTACTTCATCCTTCACTAGTTTCTCTTCTAGTGGATTCAGAACCCACTATCGAGTGCTATTGGAAGGTCCAGTGCTATTTTGAGAGGAAGGACGTTACGTATTTTAGGACACGAGCATTTTTTTTCTTTGTTCTCCCACATAGACAAATTTCACCTACGCACATATATGTTTCTTTATCAATTGCTTTATGTATGACACCCTTGTGATTATATCTAATTGTGAAATATATTGTGAAGGTCCAGAAATTACAACAAAAGCTCTTGTTCATTTATTTTCTCTCATCACCATTTGTGTGCATCCACTTAGCTAGTCAGACATCATAGGTGACCCACAAAACCCCCACCATTCTAGATGCTTGCTAAATCTCCCTCCTATTTTAGGAGGAGTTCATAGTCTCGCCAACTCACCAACCCCACCTTCTCACACCCCTATGAGTTCCACTGTCTTAGGATCAACTTTGCTTGGTTCAACCCTACTTGGGTCCACTTCCCAAGGTCAAACACTCACCCACTCTCCTTTACACGAAAGTATGGGGTCACCTTCTCCTCAAGGGGGAAGTACAAACCCACCTAGTCCCCCTCAAGGGTCAGGTTCACAAAACACTGACACCATGGCTGGAACTAATTCTCCACCACCACTCCAGATGCCATATTTGGCCTCTCTCAACATACCAGATCTAAGAGAACTCACAAATGATCCTATATTGCATGAACCCACATGGCCTGCATTGCCTACCAAATGACCTTCAGATATCCCCAAGTTTGAAGGAAAAGCAGGAGATGATCCTTCCAACCATATCATGACCTTTCACATATGGTGTTCTTCAAACAACATCATGGATGATTCCGTCCGATTGAGGTTATTTCGATGTACACTCACTAGCCCATCAGCCAAGTGGTATGTAGAAGAAAAATCTAGGTCCCATGTGACCTTTGAATCCTTAGCTAAAGCATTCTTGACCTTCTTTCAACTACCAATTCTTCATTACAATGGCCTCGAACTACTCTTGGAATTTAAACAAACCTTTTCCATGCACATAGCTGACCACATTCACGAATGTCGTCGGCGGCATAGTCTCTACAAAGCCGAAGCTACTCCACAACAATGTCTCAATTGGTTCCTCAGATCACTTGTTTCCCTCTTTGCCAAAGATGTGGCCACCAACTTCCCCCAGTCTAAAGAAGAAGCCATTAGCAAGGCCCAATAGTTTGAAATCATTTATTCATAGTCAGGATACTTATATATAGTACTACCTGATGCCCCAATACCCTTGTCGTTTGGCCAAGACAAACTAGGAATGTCTCAATCAGCGGATGGATTGATTGGTACCACAACACACCACAATACATACCCCCCACAACCCACTATGTATGGTACACCTCTGTATCCTCTAGCATATGGAGGGAATCCTTACTACCCCCCTCCCCTTTACCAACAATCATATCCTATTGTTCCCCCTCAGTCATTGGGGGAACCCGCACCGGTACCCATGTCGTATCCGGTCTCTCAATCTAGTATGGGTCCACACCCAACCCTTGGATATAACCCTAGAAGTAGTGTAAGTACCTATACTTCCTATACTCCATATGGATTCTATCCACATAACAATCCATATTTTCCATTTTCTAGTCCTCCCCAACCAGTTAATCCTCCACTGGGACAACCACATGCCAACATCAACTTTGTTCATCCCTTTCCCATTCAATAGGTTCATACATTTGAACAGTTGAATACAGCCAATCCGACTCATAAGAAGAAAGGAAGAAACCAACACAATGACAATCTAGGATCAGGCAGGAATGACCCCCACAACCATCCCAGTGGGGGAAACAAATACCAAGACCCCCAAGGGGGCACCAATGACAATATACCACGACAAGGGAAGCAAAAAAATCTTTGAACTAACTTCCCTTTCGCTATATGTGGTGAGTATGGAAATTATACTCATCATTTCCCCCAAATTCCTGATCTCCAATGGATGAGGGCATCCATGAAATCACAGGGCCTTCCAACACAATCTGCCCCTTAGTAGGCCCCACAACAGTATTTTCAACCACTTCCTCCAACTATTTTTCAAAATCCCATTCCATACTGTTCGCACCCAATTCATCACCTGGTGAGAAAATCGAGGGTGCTTACACACCCTGTTGGGTCTTGCAGAGCGTGACAGCTGTGGAGGAAAGGGTTAGAGGAAAAAAAACAAACTACAAGCAAGAATTAAACAACAACAAACTAAAACTGTGAACATATGGATAAAGAAACAATAAACACGAAAAAGACACTGATATCACCAATGGTTTTAAGCTGGTCTATTGATGAAATCAGAGCACGATGAAGGAAGAGAATTGTGGTTCCTTCTTCCCCCAAAGGAAGGCTCTTGAGGCCCTCACGAACTTGCTTTCCTTACAATGCGAAGAAATGAGGCTGATAGTGAAAGAACTCCCAGCAGGTGAATGGCCCTATGAGATGCTGCCAATGTGCTATCGTCAAAGAATGAGCCCTTGACAATATTAGCAGCATAACAATACCTGGAATTCCTTGCGAAAATAATGTATCTTCACAGATTTTTATAGTAGATCCTCGGGCGATTATGTAACCTCTTCAAAGTGTGAAAAGGGGCCCTTTAGGGCTTCCTTAGGTCATTAACCCACCTACCCTGCGGATTCGGCTCGGATTTGGGAGTCAAATCAGATTGGGAGCCGGTCCGTAAGCGGTTGAGAGGCCGGCCAATTCATAAATGCGTCGTTTTAGCAGGTGCACGGGTTTTGTCGTTGACAGCCGCACGTCGTGCGCGCATGCACGCAGAGTACGTTCTTGTCCTGCACATGTGCGTGCACACCAAACTACTGTGAAGCGCCCTTCAATTTTTGGTTACTTTGTATAGTTTTTGACCCTTCTGGAATGCTGTGAAATTAATTCAGTGCCATGAATGACTTCATTGCTGTTTTGATGATGCGGAGTTCTTGTCGCCATGTGCGGGCGAAATTTCAGTGATAACAGATGCCCCCTGATGGATGAGGTTAGGAGCATACGTATAGCCGAAATCCATCAATGTTTCTTCTACTGAGAATGTTGTTGTAAGGGAAAGAAATAGTGGGACCGTTCGGAGCGATCTGTTGGAGAAAAAAGGAACCGGTATCTCGACCTTCTGAGAGACGTGTAGAAAAAAATATACAACTGTGTACAAACGAGGCGGGCATGCCCCATGCTCATTTTATGTAACTCTGAAAAAATATGACGAAAGTGTTGGTGTAGACGACTGCGGTGCTCTCGGGGGCAGTAATGATAAAGGCAGAAGACAATTCTGCAAAGGAACATACTCTGAATAATAGGCAATGATCGCGGTAATAAGCAGCGACGATGATGTGGGCATTGATGGACCTACCAAGTTCAGAGGTCTTCGGCAAATGACAAAAATAACTGCAATAGTCGCAAAGCAAGACCCACCATAACATGAGAGAGTGTTGGCGTCGAATGTTATGGGGGCCAACGACAGCAGGGAGCAATGGTGTTTCACCCTGTGCCGTCYGAGATCTCTCATTAAAATAGAAAATGAGAATCAAGATACTGTCGCCCTTCTAGAAAAGTGTGCTGATGTCGACAAAAGGGGGATGTGACTCCCAGGAGAAAAAGGGCTCTGTGGAATCTACTGAGGTGAGGAAGTGGCAGAGGTACATGGACGAAGTCAAGGAGTGGGATGAATCAAGACTGCCCTTGGCTGGAGGATGTATGAAAAAAAAAACAGTGGCCGCAACCGTGTAACAAGGTCGAGTGTTAGGGGGACGACAAGACCGGTGCTAAGTTGTGCCAGAGGCGGGACAAGGTGAACAAATTCAGAGGGTAGAGGTAATCGACCTGGGGAGTGCTCTGAAGATATGGACGATGCCGGCAAGGGTAAATGATAAGTAATACTCCAACCAAGGGTGACATGGGTTGCGTGTGGCCAAAAGAAAGCAAGTCGCCAACGGTGACGACAAAGAATGTAAGGACTGAAAATAAAGGTGTTTGTACAATAAATAATAAATAATGAATAATTTTGGGGAGAAATGTACAAATACAGAAATGGGTGCCCCAATGTGGGTAGAATTGTCTTGGGAAACTGATGAAGGGTGGGGGCCCCATTGGTGAGTTTCTGTATGAGGTAGGTGAAATGAGGGTAGGTTCGTAGATGGGCAAACTGAGTGTGGATGAAATGAAGGGCTCATGATCCTGCGGAGGTGCAGGTAAAAATAGAACCATAAAGAGATAACCTGGGAGTCCATGTGGGAAAGCTAGCAAAATGAAGAGAAAGAGTATGTGGCAGATTCACGACATGATGAAAGACTATCGAGACTCCCATCCCTAAAGGGTAATGAAAAACAACATGAGTGTCAAAAGTGCCAAAGGGTGCTATGAATGGGACAACTCATGTGGGTGAGAATGCTACCGGGTTACAGTACCGAAGATGCAAATGGAGGTGTGGGTACTGCAGAGCCGGGGATGAGGATCCTAAAGGCCAATATCAGAGGGTGTGACTGGAAATGTAAATGCAATACAATGGGATAGACTACATGCCAGTGCTGAATATATACCTGAAGGGATGATGTCGATGACCGATGAGCAAGTACCTGCACACATAAAAACCAAATACCCAAAGTGAACAATATCTGAAGAGAATCAAAGATATGAGCATGTATTTGACAAATGTGACCATGCGCGTGCGTACCTGACCATGATATGAAAAACAAATGTGCCCCGAGGGCTTCAGAAAAAAAGTGACCCAAGGACAGCCGTGACGTAGGCGGCAGGATGCTGATCCCGTGGCTGAAGACGGTTTGAAAAATGGACACCTTGGGCTCCCAAAATGTTGAGTGGAAGTTTGGCAAAAGGCCTATATATAGCTGTAGGGCCCACATTGCCACCTCATTTGTACCTGCTGCTACAGTGATTTTCCCAGCAGATCTAAAGGAGATTTGGTGAGTCAGGGAGCACGAGGTATCCGATCAATGGTGTGTGAGTTTTAGGTTAGTCGTCTGATCATCCTGCATAGAAATAGGTTTCCAATTTTTGGGCAGGGTAGGTACGGGGGGCCATACCGGGGTTTTGAGGGGTTTTTTCATAGGATGTGGGCCGTGAGCGGTTCGCCTGGGGTTTGACACTGCACGCATGGATGATCGCGCAGCTGGATCGTTGTCGGTCTACAGGTACCGGGGAGTTTGCGTTCGGCTCTATCCTGGTAGCCTGGTTTCTGGAGAGGGTGTCGATGCTGTGCCCACGGGTTCTTCTAGAGGCGCCAGGGGCGCGAGAGCCTCGACTGAGGTGGTGGTCTTAGATTTTGGTTCGCTACGGTGGTGGCAAAGGCGGGCACTACTTCACGGTGCAGGAGACACAGATCTGGCGGCAGATGTCGCAGGTCATACTTCGATACCCTTATGCTGGGGTGGACTTCCGGGGGGACCCGGACATGGTATTGCCTCCTGGGGAGGTTTTTGATGACCGAGGTATGTTTGAGTTTTGTATATGTTTTTATTTATGTTGTGATTTTTATATACCAGTTTATATTTATGATGATAGATACTGATATGATCGTGTGTTGGTTGTTTTGTGCATGTGCAGATTTGGCACCTCGCGGGCGTGAGGTGGAGTTCCAGAGAGCACCGGCTCAGCGAGAGCTGGAGAGACTGCCACATGGAGGGAGACGTCGGCGAGATGAGGCCGCGGGGGCACCAGTAGAGCCTGAGAGACCGACGAGGAGGCGCCGCTTTGATGACCCTGGTGCGGGGCCATCACACACTCCTCCGGCGGCGATCGGAGGTGATTTTGATGATATACGCCGTCGTCTAGAGACGGTGTTACAGGACGTGCCTGAGGGCATGTGGATCCGTATCCAAGACGAGGGGTTCATGGAGCAGTTCATAGGGTTACCTTCACCATGGTGGTCGATCGTGCAATGAGCAGCTGTGCTTTCCGCCATGACCAGTGGATGCCTACCGCCGGGGCAGGAGGGTCCTGGAGGTGTTCCACCACCACCGCCTGGGGCAGGTGGGGGTGGGCCACCACCTCCTCCTGAGGGAGGGGCAGCTGGGGGTGCGATAGAGGCACCCTAATGGATCTATTTTGTATATCTTTTTGATAGGCTGGTGAGTTGATTTTTGTACCAAGATGTGGCACTAGCCTGCGGGCCTATGTATTTTTGTATGTAAACATTCGGATGGCCGGATAGGCCCATATATATATATATATATGAGTATACATATTTTGAGATCAAAATGTTGTGTTTACATATGTTTTTGTGTTGATGATGATGATGTCTATCTTATCTATATGTTGTGACAGGATGTATGAGATGTGTTATGTATGTGTAGCTTAATGTGATATATGCCAATCTAACACCGTGTTAGCTATTTCATCAGTTGTTTGATTCAATTTTCTTGGAATATGTGTAAATGTAATGGAATCAAAATGTGGAGATAATAATCTAACCTGCAGGTATTTGCGAAAGAGGCATGGATCGCATACATGGTAAACATTATTGAGCTGGAGAACGACTAGTTGAGAGTCGAGGAAGATGCTAAGGTGGCGAATATGATGATGCTGGGCATCGGTCAGGAGTCCAATGACCGCAGTGTATTCAGCTTGGTTGTTGGTTGCTGGTCCCAAACAAATGCCACTGGAATGTAGCATTTCATGTGAGGGGGTATATAAAGCCCAAGCCGCCGAAGTGAGATTTTGTGTCCAATGGCTGGCGCCGTCGGCGTAACCAATGTGGTAGGCTGGTGAAGGAAGCATCTGTCAATAGCATAAAGGATAGTTTAGATGAGAGGGGTGAGAGAAAAAAGATTAAAAACACTAGAAAAAAGAAAAATACCTAAAGTAGTGTGACTACTTTTAAGCATAAAGCTTCTTAAGGTATAACCCATTGACGGGTTCCTTGAGTGAGAGGCCTTCTGGGGAGGCCAGGATGTATGTGCCTTTTGTGAGGCAATGTTGGATGATGTAAGGGCCATGCCATAGTGATTCGAATTTTTCGTGGCCAAAGGTGTCATGAGAGATATCATAGGCCAAGACGAGGTCGCCTTTGCGGAATGAACGAAGGTTGACATGGTGATCAAAGGTAGCTTTGGATCATTTTTTAGCTGCCTCGTTGTTCTGTAATGAATATTGGCGATATTCATCCAGCGACTCCAAGTTCAGCAAGCGTTGCTCCATTGGAGAAGTGTCAGGTAATAGCTCAATTGCAGTGCATAGGGTGGGGATTTCGCACTCGATGGGAAGAGTTGCTTTGACCCCATGGACTAAATGAAAGGGCGCGAAACCTGTTGCAGTCTTTATTGCCGTTCGATAAGCCCATAGCGCAAAAAATAACATGTGATGCCAATTGGTTTTATCTTTATTCACCATGCGCTGTAACATGGTCTTGAGGACTTTGTTCACTGCCTCGACCTATCCGTTTGATTGCGGATAGTAAGGGGAGGCAAACTCATGAGAGAAGCCTAACCGAGAGGAGAGTTCGATGAAGATCTCATTCTTGAAGTGTTTCCCATGGTTGAAAACGAGTTGGAGTGGTACTCCGAACCTGGATATGACATGATTGAAGAAAAAACGCGCTGCAGTGTCAGCGGTGTTGTTGAAGGTGGGCATAGCTTCGGCCCATTTGGTGAAGTAATCCACAACGACAACAATGTATTTGTGACCATTGCTGGAGGGGGGATTACAAGTCATAAATTCAATGCCCCATTTACAAAAGGGGTCTACAGTGATGACCGGGTGAAGAAGAGCGGGGGGAGCTTGGGCTTTGTTGGCATAGAGCTGACATTGCTCACATCTTTTCACGGCATGAATGCAATCATGAAACAGGGTAGGCCAAAAATAACCGGCTCAGATAATTTTCTGAGCCATGGAGATACCCAAAAGGTGGCCCCCACATGCGCCGCTGTGGCAATCGTTTAAGACTCTGTCGGCTTCATCAATAGTCAGGCAACGACGAAGAATGGTGTCAACGCCCCGTCGATATAGGATGTCTCCGATGAGGAGATAGCGGGGGGCCTGATGGCGAATATGCCGACGATCGTCTCGTGAAAGGTGATGACCGAAATTTTGAGTTCGTAGGTAGACGAGAAGGTCGCCATACCAAGGGTCATCGAAAATGATGTAAAATAGATGTTCGTCAAGAAAGTCGGTGTTGACGGGGGCACTGGTGGTGTCAGAGGGGAGGGCCGTGACAAGTTTAGCGAGAACGAGGGCCTTCTTACTCTTAGGTGTTGAAAACTTGAGGTTGTACTCCTGAAGGATAATGATCCATCGAGTGAATTTGCCGTTAACTTGTCGATGGCTGAGAAAGTATTGCATAGGGTTGGAGTCTGCGACGACATTGGTAGTCCGAAGCAGAATGTAATGGCGCAGTTTCTGGACTGCGAGGACGACTGCGAGAGCAAGTTTCTCTTCGTGTTTGTACTTCAAGGGTGGTCCTGAGAGGTTTTTACTAACGTAGTAAATGACATGTTCACGATTGTCATCTCCAAGCTGGACGAGGATGCCGGCCACTGATACAGCTGATGCTGATACGTAGAGGATGTAGTTGCGATTATAGTCAGGTGCACTAATCAAAGGTGCATTTGAAAGTGTTGTTTTGAGATCGTCAAATGACTGTTGGGCATAATCGTCCCAATGAAAGGGGATGTCGTGGCGTAGTAAGCAAAGGAAACCATGTGCACGTATGATGTAATCAGGAACAAAGCATCTGAGGAAGTTAGATTTTCCCTGCAGACTCTGCAGTTGTCGTAAATTCTGTGGAGGTGGAATTTCGGTGATGGCTTTGACTTTGAGGGGGTCTACAGTAATGCCACTTTGGGAAACGATGAAACCAAGGAGACGTCCAACAGTGACGCAGAATACACACTTGAGAGGATTCAAGCGGATGTTATACTGACGACGCCGTTGAAAAATGGTTCTTAAATCATCAAGATGTTGGGTGCGTTTCTTGGAGCGAGCTGTGAGGTCGTCCAAGTAGATGAGGATGATTTCAGCCAGATTGTGAAATATGTATGTCATCGCCCGCTGGAAGGTTGCGCCGTTGTTTTTTAATCCGAAAGGCATGACACGATATGAGAAAGTACCCCATGGGGTAATGAATGAGGTTTTGTATTGATCGGCTGGGTGGATTTGAATTTGGTTATAGCCAGAGAATCCATCCATAAAGGAGAGAGCTTCGTGGCCAGCGCAGTCGTCGATAATCTGATCGATGAAAGGAGTTGGGAAGTTGTCTTTTGGACATGTGTTATTGAGATCACGAAAGTTTGTGCAAACACGGATAGTGCCCTATTTTTTGTCGACGGGTACAGGGTTGGAAACCCATGAAGTGTAAGC
>ML787707.1:559764-571221 GCA_009831015.1 Picea engelmannii | reverse complement strand
TGAATGACTGGTTTTCTGTGTTGACGATGCGGAGTTCTTGTGGCCCTGTGCGGACGAAATTTCAGTGATAACAGTAGTGAAGACACCGACATTTGGAAACAGAGCACAATGCAAGGTAAGCAACTAAAAGGTAGAAAAAAAATGAAAAAAATCACACTAGAGTATAGTAAACTAAAAATGCACAATGCAATGTAAGCAGCAACACTCATGCAAAAATAGTTTAAGCATAGTACTTCTTCAAGTAAATCACATTTCTGTGTTCACTGAAATAAATTCCATCATAATATACCAACTCATAAGCCCCTTTCTCCAACACTTGTTTCAAAATATAAGGTTCACGCCATATAGGCTCAAATTTATCAGCCCTTAATAATTCACGATCATGTTCGTAAAGAAGAACTAAATTACCCTAAGAAAAAACACATGGTTTGACATAATTGTCATATTGAGCTTTGACACGCTTCTTATGAGTTTCAATGATTAAGGCGGCATCACGACGAGTCTTGTCTAATTTCATTAAATACAAGAGTCGCTCCTCTTCGGCTGAGGTGTTAGGGAGAATTTCGACAACCAGTTTCAAAGATGGGATTTCACATTCAATTGGCAGAATAACTTCAATACTATATACTAACTGGAAAGGTGTGAACCTTGTGGCAGATTTAATAGATGCCTGATAGGACCATAATGCAGAGAAGAGCATTGCGTGCCATCTTGACTTGTGAATTCCTATCATCCATCGATGTAACATCCAAAACCACCCATAGGTTAGGGGACACTACCTACAATCCCACCCTCAGACTTATTTCTCATGATGACACCTTATTTATATATTAAGGATGCATAAGATGAAAAATTTAATGACATGCATAACAATATCTAGCAAGTATGCATAATCTAAAGATTATATTAAACGATAATCAAATCCACATAGTGGAAATACATTCATATACATGTAAATGATAATTAAATTACACATCAGAATGAATTCATAGACAAATAATAATATCACAAATGAGAGCACTTATCTTTATGAAATATGACACCGAATGGATGCAGACCAAGGACATTCCACCCAACTGTAGACACCACTGCTCCAAATTTCAACAATAGTGTCACCCCCGAGCCAGGGCTATGAATCCACAAGGATAGTTCTAGAGTGTAATTGGGTTCCCAAACCAGTCATCTCTCAATCTCTCATAGGTTTCCTGACACCCACAACAATCCAAGTACCCAACTCTCTTCTACCTAGCCTGTACTACCCCAAGAAGACCAGACCTCCACCCTTCTCTGCCATGCAATCCCTCAGGAAGTCCTTCTCCTTTATTTTCAGAGCCTCTAGCATGATCGGTCTAGAATCTCAATGATGGGACTCTCAAGACTCACAGTTGTGAGAAAAACAGGGCAAATGCCAATGCATTTCATACATGTAGGCCCCAGGTCATGGCTAGATCACACCAGTGACCACTACAACCAACTATCCCATGGCTCATTCTTCAACAACTCTGTTTCCTTTTCCAAGCCAAGATGCAGGTGATGATGGGTCGATGAATGGGCCAGGGGGTGAAGGGGAGTGCATTCTTGGGAGTGCGTGCATGGGAGGGCGTGAGGGAAAATGAGTGAGTGAACAGGAAATCAGCGAACAAGTCATCAGTTGAACCCCCCCATGAGACCGGAGGTGGGTTTAATTAACCTCGTGGGAAAACAGAAACCTCCTGGCCTTCCCCAAGAAGCTCACATAACTGATCCCCTCCCTTAGACAAAAATAGTAATTACAAATAGGAATAAGCACTGAGTGCCTCAAGCTCCCTCTCTTGCAGAGTTGTAGCTCCCTATAACTCTAGTCCTTGTCTGTTTAGCAACCAACAATGTGTTTATCATTAATAATGATGAAAACATTACATTTTTGGGACATACTAGCCCTTTAATAATTGTTTGGGCACTTAGGCCTCTCAACATTGTAACAATACATTATTTAAAATGGGGGTTTGAAACCTGGGGTGTTATAGTCGAAGCATGGTAGTAAGAAATTTGTTAATTCCTTCAACCTAGCCATTGGCCTATGGATAGTAAGGTGTTGAGTTTTCATGGCGAAGAGCCAACTGCTTGGTAAGTTCAAACATCATGAAATTGCAAAAATGACTACCATAGTCAGTGACGATGTCTTGAGGGACACCAAATCTAGTAACGATATGATTGAATATGAACAACGCTAGAGTTTTCCCGGTATTATCAAATGTAGGCATCACCTCGACCCATTTAGTGAAATAATCCATGGCTACAATGATGTATCCATGTTCCCCAACCGAGTGAGGTTTACATGTCATAAATTCAATGCCCCATTTATCGAATGGACCTATGGAAACTACAGGATAAAGAGGAGCAAGATGATATCAGATCTTATTGTTATACGTTTGACAAATATGGAATTTATGGACGATTGTAATGTAATCCTTAAACAATGAAGGCCAGGAGTAACCATCTCATAAGATATTTTGGGCAATGGCATACCTAGACATATGACTGCCACATGGTCCATAATGACAACCATTCAAATCTTTCTCAGCTTCATCATAGGTTAGGCATCGTTGAAAAATTGAATCAATACCATTATGGTAAAGGGTATCACCAAGGATAATGTATTGACGGGCTTGATACCGAATATGACAACAATCCACATGAGAAAGATCGGGTCAGAAATTTTTTGTTTGGAGATAAATGATAATGTATCCATACCAAATGTCATCAGAATTGATCAGAAAAAGAGATTCATTAGGCAAGGAATCCTCTACCATAGTTTTTGTCTCAGTAGAGGGAAGTTCACATATCAATTCAACAAAAACCAAAGATTTCTTTGATTTGGCATGCTGAAAAATTCCAAATCAAACTCGTGGAGAATAACTATCCATTTGGAGTATTTCCCCCCCAACAATTGTCGAGTAAGGATGTGTTGGATATGTTTTCAATCGAAAATAATGGTGGTTCTGCGTAATAAGATATAATGACGAAAATGTTGAACAACTTGAACAGTTGCCAAGGCTAATTTCTCCACATGCAAATATTTGGTTTCGGTGGTCGTGAGACTTCGACTCAAATATTAGATCACATGTTCATCATCTGAATCATCCTCTTGGACTAGAACCATAGTGATGGTAGAGTCTGAAGCAACTAATTATAAGAAATAATCTCGACTATAATCGAGTGGAAATTAGAGTGGTGTACGGGTTAAGGAAAGTTTCAAAGATTCAAAGGCTTTGTTGGTAGTGTCGTCCCATACAAAATCATGACCCATTTTAAGAAGTTGAGTAAAACCTTTCGTTAATTCAACATAGTTGGGCATGAATTGGCGTAAAAAAAATTCCTTCCCTTGCAAACTTTGCAGTTGGTGCAATGTATAAGGACGAGGCAGATTAAGAATAGCTTCAACCTTCAGAGGATCTACCCTAATCCCATGTGTAGAAATGATAAAACCAAGAATTCGTCTAGATTCCACACAAAAAATGCATTTATGTGGATTCAATCGAATGCAATAATAACGACAACGTAGGAAAATGACTCGTAAATGTGTCGAGTGATCTTGACGATGCATGGAATGCACTGGTAAATCATCCAGGTAAGGTTGTACAATATGCTTAATGTCATGAAAATTATAAGACATAGCACGTTGAAACATCACACCAACATTCTTGAGACCAAAAAGTATTTTCCGATATGCGAAGGTTCCCAAAGGGTAGATAAAAGAAGTCTTATGTAGATCCATAGGAAAAACATTGATTTGATTATAGCCAGAGAAACCATCCATTAAAGAGAAGATTTCACTCCTAACACAGTCGTCGACGATATGGTCAGCGAAATGGGTTGGATAATTGTCCTTGGGACAAGCCTTGCTGATATCCCTATAATATACACAAACACATATCGTGACTTGTTTCTTCGTAACAACAACAATATTAGATACCCAATCATTCAAGGCCATATGATAGACAAAACCGGCTTTAGTTTTTCAACCTTGAGTTTAATAGCAACAGCTTTGTGTGGATGTATTGGGAGAAGTCTCTCTCGAATGGTTTTAGCGCCTAGGTAAGTCTTAATATCGTGTACAACAATATCTGGATCAATGCTTGACATATCTTCGTAACTCTAGGAAAAAACGTCATGGAATTCTTGGAAAAGAGTTTTATAAATTTGGACCTCATCGACAAAACACGAGGCACCAATGTGAATATTTTCCATGACTATGGGTTTAATCAAAATATATAAATGGATGGTGGGTGAAATGTTACCCAAGTTTCCTTTATACAAAACATCATGTATTGGTTCAGGAACAGGGGAAAAAGTAACAACAGTAGACGAATCTGAAATCCGTTGGTAACTCGTTGTAGTCTTGGGTTCCAGGAAGAGAATAGAATAGTGATTCCCATCGTCCCATGGGGTATCTTCCATAGACATTATTCTCATAATAATTTCATCGGTGTGAAAGACTACGTGAAATGGATCTGAAGACGTATCTAAGAGAGTATGATAAGAGGGAGTTGTCGATTGAATATCTTGATAATCCAATTCTACCAGACTTAAAGGCATTCTTTCACCGTAACGAAGACAATCATTAGAGCTAGGTAATATCCAAGGGTCATAAGACTCATGGATTTCACCAACAATGCTTGATATCATGTTAATTGAGATGAAAAAAGGAGTAGGAATATTGGGAGGTGGAATGGGGAACGTACCCATTAAAGATGAATATTTTAAGAGACCCACACTAACATTCTCATAATCAGGAGGTGTTTTCGCAATGAAAGGCACGTTACCATTATGGGAATCAAAATTAAATAAATCAAGTTGATCGGAAGTAACAACGTTTTCTTGGTGAGGGAAATGTATCACACGGAAAAGAGTAGAAACAATGACACACATGGAATAAATCCAACTATGGCCAAGTAGAAGGTGCATCAAAGACCTCAACCTCAATAGTAACCTATTTTCCTTCTAACATAATAGATAACAAAAGAAGAACAGTGTAAGGTTTAAATCATGTACCATTAAATGATTTAATAGTATTGTGTGACTAGGTAAGGGAAGGAGAGTCAATGGCCTTCCAACAAGTGATGGACATGATGCAAGTCGAATCTCCTTCATCAATAATGGTTCGACAAATATTCTTGTTTTCCACAATGACTTGTATTTGAAATGCTAATTGAGGAGGAAGCCTTGGAATATGATATTCAAAGTAAAAAATTATGAAGTTCGTATTAGTAGGATCAATTCCACCAATAACCTCTAAAAGTTCCTTCCATTTCATTGGACAAATCTGAAGGACTTTGAGAGCCGACATCGCAAAAGGTGCATGCACAAGATCTTTTACAATACTATGTTTTTGAGCATCACGTGCATGAGGATTAAACGACGACTTATGAAAAACACCCTTAGTAGGAGGACAGAGAATTGTATCTATACTCGGTTATTCGAGATGAAGAGGATCATTGGGAGGTTAAGTTCACAGAGGAGGTTGAACCAATGGGAGTGTTGAATCATCAACTTTCTCTTTTGAAGGTGAATAATCTTTAGCTCAAGTAGCGACTACAACTTCTTTCTTCTTGGAGTCACCAATACACATAAGTACATAAGATGTGGTAGAGGGACAAGGTTGGTCATTAATAAAAAATTGGACCTACTACTGAGAAGGAGAAGGTTGTGACAAAACAACGGGTGTATGAGGTGTCCTGGTCGCTTGCAAGAACTTAGTAACCTCAGCACATTGTGGACAATCTTTTGTATAATGATCCTCACCATAGATAAGGCAAGGATAACGAGGTTTGCGATTTTCTTTTTCATCAACAGGATGAGTCTTGGATTTATCAGAATGTTTATTATAATTTTTTCCCTCCTTATTCTTTCCCTTCCCTTTCTTTTTATTTGTATTTTTACCGGTAGGGGTAGATTGAATTGAATTAAATTTAGAAGTTTTACTGGGAGAAGGGGTTGGAGGAGGATTATTTTTTACATTATTAGTTTTAGACTTTGGATTGGTATGAAAGGCTTGATTAGAATAAGTCTCAATGTGGAAAGTGCCAATAATGCCATCAACAACATGAGAAGCTACTGGAGGTGTTGGGGTTTGATTTGAAGATGGGCGAGGAGCATCAGGGATCAAGTCATATAGTGTTCCTTTTTGTGAATAAACGAGATCCAAGTATTGAACATGAATAATCGTCTACTCTTCAGTGATGACACCACCCATGGAAACTTCACGGGATATAGGGCCAATGAGTGACTTGGTAAAACACTCAGAAAATATTTGATTAGGAAGGGGAACTTTGATTAAACATCTTCTCCTCCTCCACTCATGAATATGATCAGAAATACGAGTCAACGGGGATTGTTTAAATGAACTCAAAATTTTGGTTCCTTTCTTGTATCGAATTGGTAGTTGGTAATGCATTAAAAAATCCATAGAAAAGGTATTGAAGTCATTGAAGAATCCTCGTGGAAATTGAATATACCATTTGGTTTCTAAACCCATTAGAGTTCATTGAAAAATACGTAATCTAATGGAGTCATCCATCAAAGAGTTGGATGAACACCAAAGATGGAAAGTCATGATGTAATTATTTGGGTCTTCCCCTGATCAGTCATCAAACTTAGGAATGTATGATGGTAACTTAGTAGGCATGATTGACCAATAAGGAGAATGAAAAATAGGATTATTCAAAATCCTCGACATATCTGGTAAATCCAAAGTAGAAAGAAATGCCAATTGTTTGTTCACTTGAGGAAGATGGTAATTCTGAGGAGGTAGTCCCGTAGGTATACCAGTAGGACCATAAGCAGTCTGTATATAGTGAGAGGGTCCTGTCAAATTTGGTGGTGGAGGGTTTTGAATCCAATATCCAAATTGAATTGGTTGATTGGGTAATATTCATTGGGAAGGAGAATTAGACTGAAAAAATTGACCCCAGGTAGGATTCATAGAACCTGGATATGGTTTCCCGGGATTATGGGGTACAAAGGAATTAACTTGAGGAGGTTTCCCCCCAGATGGTTTTTTATTTCCTTGGAAAGGAAAATTCCAAGGTTGAGATTGTAATCGAGGGATATATTTCCCATACATTGGGTTATGACCCCCAACTTGGGGTGGCCCCCCAACTTGAGGTTCACCTCCAACAATAATTTGAAAACTTGAAGTGACAAAATGACTTGTGCCTCCAATTTGATTGGAGCTACTTAGGTCAGGACGATTAGATCCATTAGGTGAATGTGGAGGAGGAATGTTAGGCCCCCTAGAGAGAACCTGGGTAGGTGTAGGAACATAACTACTAGCAACATTATACCCAGGAGGAACAAAAATATTATCCCCTTCGAATGGATTCTAGGTAGGATTAGAAATATAAGTATTTAGAGCATGATACCCAAGTGGAAGTGGTGTTCCAATAGGAGCTTGAGTGATTACTCCACTTCTGGTAGAAACATGCATAGCTTGTGGGACCTTGGTAGAGCTAGCGAGCTAGAGAGGAAGAATTGTATGAGAACCAACCAACAATTGGTATGAGACTGTGATAACATTATTGGTCGTGCCAGTAAAATGATTCAAGGGTACTGTATAAGCAGTATAAGTCACATGCATATGTGATGCCATAGGTTGATTAGAGGTCCTCTAACATAGATGACTCATTCCTAGTTTTTCAAAAATATCTTGTCCTGAACAAGTTCTCCAAAGAGAACGAATAGGACCAGAAGAGCTAGGACCAAAATTTCCAATAGTATGAACCATAGTTCTAAACAACTCACTCTAAAGTGTGGATTGTCTAAACCTGACTCTATGTGAGGTCCAGTAGGTAATATAGTATAAACTTCAACAACAACGCCTCATGATGAATTTATCTAGATAAAAATTGGATCTCATACAACACTCAATAACATATTTACGAGAAGTATGTATTCCTCTAATGGAGTAGAACTTTTAATCTCAGAGGCTATGTCGTTAGTGAATTCTCCTTTAGGAGAACTCTCTAGTGAGTTAGGAAGCAAAGGAGTATATTCTTATGGATATTCCAGAGGTAACCATTGCATCCTATGTGAATGGTGAGGGTCGATGTTGGCCACACCAAATAAATAATGAAAAAAGTTATGGCCAACTAGAGAAACAAAAAAAACTCACTAATAAAATCTATATTATCAAACACGAAAACAAACCTTCTTATTTAGAAGTTAGTAGTTGGAGATGAAATCAAACGTTGTGAAATCAAGATAAGAAGGGGTTGGGGTAAAGAGGATGGAAAGGTTACGTTGATGACCTTCTTAACAGACTTTTACCCTGGTGAAAGATCCCACACAAAATCATGGGTATACCCTCCAAGGATCCCGAGTGAGTTTGGCCAACGTCGATTCCAGGTACCATGAAGACTTGCCCCTCCACAGTCACCTCGTGTAAAGACTTTAAAGATATAGGCCACTAAGGTTACCTATCACGAAAATGATTCCTGGGGAAGGAGTCGATAGTCCGATCCATGCCTAAGGGCAGGGTATCTAAGCCCGAAATAAACTGGAGAAGGTACCCACATGATTTTCTTCTCAAGTGACCCCCAATAATATGTGTAATCTCTACACCAATACCGACAAAGAAGGTTGATTAACTATGTTGATCCTAATGTGATCTTGTGATTGACCCTTGTGTTAGAAGGGCTTCCTAGGACAAAATGTATCAATTGGATTTGTACTCTTGATCAAAATTTGGACCAGGGGTCAAAATTTAGCTCAAAAATCAATATTCTCGGAATTGCCTCAAAACGAAAGAGAGCGTAGTCCTCGTCATCACGAACCCAATGCAACTTGTTTGGGTTCAAACAGATGTTGGGAGTGAGAGATATCACAATCTATTTGAATTGCCAAACAAGGAAAAAAAGGGACACTGACTGTGCAGTCCATACAGTCCGTACAGATTGACGTGGCAGAGGTCGTATGCTGACATGGCAGAGGTGATGTGGCAAAGGTGACATGGCATTTTTGGATTGGCTGACAGTTGGACGAATCATTTGACAACACGTGGCATTATTTTGGCAAATGTTTTGGCGCCACGTGGCCCAGTCATGGGATGCCATGTAGCACCCCATTTTTGGCAATGGTTGGTCGAAATTTTATGAAGTCCATGGGGATCGAACCCCGAACCTTCCCCTTTGGAAGCAGTTTGGTAGTGTGTGGGCTACCACTAGCCCACATGGTGGTCCTTGTAAGCCATATGTTCTTTATTATATTTGAATTTAATTAAAGTTTAAAATTGTGAGGGGTCGGGCTGGGGCTTAGCCCCAGCCCGCAGTTGTATTAACAATCCATATGACCAACTCCACATTTGCGCGCATGTTTCAAAAAATTACAAAGCCCGTGGTTGTATTAACAATCCATATGACCAACTCCACATTTGCGCGCATGTTTCAAACAATTACAAAGCCCACGGTTGTATTGCGTATACCATATGACCCATTGTGTATATGGAGGCGCGCGGATATTGTAATCAGAGTTAGTCCGCGGTTTTGGTGATTCCTTCATATGACCGGTGGTTATGCAGTTATGTGCGCACCATTTAAATGGAGTCCGAACCCTAGTCACATGTGAATTCAATATGACCACTAACACACGGAGTTTTGGTGGGAGTTGACTTGGTTTTTCAAACGGATTAACATGCACCTGACAAGTGGCATGTAATCATTGGTTCGAAAAAAAATTCAGCCCTTTTTTATTTGCACGAGGTCACATGGACCCATGTGCCCGTGGTCTTGGTAGTTAGGGGTTGGCGCACCCATAACCGTCCTACAGTTTGCACCATTATGTGGTTGCACCCGGTGCTGGGTTTTAACATGCGTTTTTTAGCGTGTTCTTGGTAGAACGTACATGAGGTGCGTTTTGGCGAACCAGAGACAACAAGCTTGAAGGAAGAGAATGGAAGGAGGCCTATCTTCTTCATTTTTTGGCTGAATGAGGTGCCGTAAAAGCCCAGCTAGGGGTTTTTGGATGTTCTGAATCCATTGGCACTATTTTCACAGCCATTTGAAGACTTGTTTTGCAGGCTTTTAACCATTGAAGTTTCAGAGAGCTCTAGGGAGCTTGACGCCCTCATTGATTGAGGTCATGTTTTGGTGAGTCCAAGTTTGTTTTCTGTGACTAAATAGTCATTTTTGGCTAATTGTTATGCTTTGAACACATTGGGACAGGTTTCAGGGGATTTTGAGGAATTTTACTGGTGTTTTTGCCAAAGAGAAGCTCAATGAAGCTTATGGCCACATGTAGAAGAGGTCATGCCTGGATGAGCCATGATCCGTTTTCAGAGTTTTATTAGTCATTTTTGGGGTTTTTATGTGTTCTGATCTCAACGATATAGTCAAAATTTCCATTGGAGTTGAGCAGCAACTTGTAAAAGAACTTTTGAAAAATTAATCCCAGAGAGCCAAGTCCATTGATGGAGGCTCAAGGAGATGTAGCCCGGAGAGGGGTGAACTCCTTTATCATCTTGTTCTTGTTGTGAGTTTGATGGTTTATTTGTTGCAAGTTGTGTTTCTTTGTATTTATTTAAAGTACATATTTAACCATTTAAAATAACATTTCCTCACACATGAACATTTAAAAGAAGATGCATAAACTTGACACATAATTCCATCTTGCATATTTTAACACATGAAGCAAGGTCCTGTAAAGTTTAATTTAATGAAGTAGAGGGTGATTGCATAGCATAACAAGTCAGCCTTCTATTTTCAGATCAGGTGGTATCAAAGCATAGTTTGTTTTTCTCATGTGTTTTCCATTGTTAGCTTGAGATTTAGTTGTTGGTTTTTGTGCAAGTTTTGTGTTGAAGTTTGATATCTTGCAAGGATGGAGGAAGCTTCAAACATTGATAGTTCTCATACATATTCATTATCAAAGTTCTTTGACAAAGAGATGTTGAAGGAGATTCTAACCATGAGAGACATGATGAAAGAGATGTGTGAAGATAGAAAGGAGAGAATTTCCCTTGAAGAGTAGTTGATGTCCATGAAGAAGGAGAAAGACCAGCTTCTTGAAAAGTTGCATGAGATGGAGATTCAACTCCATGAGGCAAAGGAAACCCTTACCAAGTACATGCATGAACATGAGGTATGTAATGTTAGTTTATCTTCAAATTCCTCTCAAGATGAATGTTTTGGTGTTTTTGAAAATCAAACAAGAGGAATAGGGTCCAAGTTATTGTTAAAAATGGGCTATGAAGGTAGAGGTTTGGGCAAGCATGCACAAGGCACTGTTGAGCCTATTGTTGTTGAAGAGAGACCTGAGTATTGTGGTATTGGATATGAATGAGAGATGGAGCAAATTCCAAAGTCGAGGAGACAAGGGAAAAAGTTCCAAGAACAAATTTTGTTTCAAGTTCACCTCCTCAAGAAGGCTATAAAGGTGAAAGTTCAAGAACTTTTGTTGAAAGTTCAATCCCTCCAGCATGCA
>ML787707.1:521964-556269 GCA_009831015.1 Picea engelmannii | reverse complement strand
ACATATTTAACCATTTAAAATAACATTTCCTCACACATGAACATTTAAAAGAAGATGCATAAACTTGACACATAATTCCATCTTGCATATTTTAACACATGAAGCAAGGTCCTGTAAAGTTTAATTTAATGAAGTAGAGGGTGCTTGCATAGAATAACAAGTTAGTCTTCTATTTTCAAATCAACTCTCCCTATCAAAATATATTATTGTGTGTTTTGATGCTTTGGAGAGTGTGCCTTAGAACCTATTCCAAAGCGCTATCCTAGCTAATGTTGGTGTAAAGAAGTTCTAGAAAATAAAAGTTGCTAATAGATTTTAAAATTACGCTATATTTTAAAGGTTGTTGTTTACTCAAGAGGGAAACAGAAGTGAAACTAATGATATATTTGACCTTGACCCAATAATATTCAAGAATATATGAAATGCAAACATTTCATTCAATGAACTCTAATTACAATAGGGAGAAGGTTTCTATTTTCCAGAATATAAAAGCTACAAGTACAATTTCTCAATCTCTGAATGATATAGATTCCAAACAATCAAAACTATCAACTTTTCAAATTCTCTTATCAACAAATATATGAATGCAAAAAATTCTTACAAAGACTACTAAAAAGAAGAATAAACTTCAGTTCTTTCCTTTCCAAACTTGAACAGAGATGTAACGAAGAAAAGAAAGAATGGCCTAAGAAAACTATTGCACTCTTTAACACTATTCCCAAATCAAACTCACAATGAAAAAAAAAAATGAAATGATAATAAAACCTTTGGTCGAACGTAAACAAAAATTGTCTCTTAATCAATGAACAATATAGAAATTAAAAAAAATCCAAAACTCAAAAGAAATCAAGGACTACTTATCAAATAAGCACCCAAGAACAAAATCTTGAGATTATACCCTTGTGACAAGAAGTCAAGAGACAAAACTTGCAAATCTTGTAAAGAAGACTTTCAATCCTTGAAAATCAATCAAATCTGAGCTTAAAAGTTATAAACCAAGCATTCACCATTGTCAAAAGTCATCCCAGGTAGTAAAGACAAAATTGGGCAAAGAAAAGAAATTTGACTGTCGCCCAACAATTCCTACCGAAATCATCACAGGCTGTAGAGGGGTACAGTGCGATGATCTAGGATCATTGCAGGCTATCAACAAGGCACAACGTGATGTCGTCGCTCTGTATTGCATAATTAGGGTGATACAAAAATGAATTGTTGCAGTATTTGAATATAACATAGTGTGATGATCTATGAATAAAAAGAAAAATGGGAAAAATGACAAAATTTCTCAATGAACTTTCAGGACCAGAGAATTAAGATGGATCACCCATAGACTCAGAGAATGAAATTGATCAAAATAAGGTAGGATAAAATTAAATAAGAATCAAGCAACCAAAATGAGGTCGTATCCCCAGTATGGTCTCCAATTTTGTTATCGGGAAAATCGGTAAGTGCAGACACAAACTAATCTCCCTAACTTCCACAGGAAGCTAGAACAAAACAAGACATAATACAAACTTCACCGTAGATTTCATTGTCATATAAATTATTTTAGAGGGGAATCAAAGACATACATTTTAAATGATGCTTGATCCTCTCTAGTGTTGTCTTTATCACTCCATCTTTGGATTTGTGGGATGGTGAACTTGTTTAAGAAGAACAAACCAACAAAGAGAGATAGAACAAAGATATATATATTCCAATGAATTCTATGTATAATATCAAGGAGTTATACAATAAAATCCAAGACACTTTTATAGGGAAGAAATGTATTGTTGTATTATATTAAAATGGAAAGTGGATAATACAACCCATGCCTTGATGTTGCAAGATCCCTTTCAATGGATCTTTGCTCCAACACACACACCTTTTCTCCAATTCCTTGATGAAGAAGATCCACAATCTGACTTAGAGATCTAAAGAAAAGATATCTCAAGAATAATCTATAGCAGAACTCTTCATGCATATGAAAACCTTAGACTTTTCCATGAGAGATTCATTCTTTATATAGGGTGAAAGAGGGATGGATGAGGAGATTATGATGAACCCAGTAAATCAAAGAAGTGAGTAATATCCAAACTGATCGCATGCCACCTCATCTTCTAGAATGTTCCCTTCTAGAACATTCATGAATTTTGACTTTTCCCTTGTTTTAACCATCGTTGCGCGCTCTGCGCAGGAAGTCTGTGACAATGTCACAGTCCATATTTGGTGCAGAGTGTGATGATAAAGCATCGTCGCACCCCAATCATAGAGCAGGGTGCGACGATCGTCCTTGTCATAGCTTTTGAGGGAGGAAAAGAAAACCACTTTTCTCTTGGAAAAAATATCTTTTAATATTTTCATGGAACATGGAAGTGAGTTAAGAACATGTCCTTAGTTGATCATTGGGGTGACCAAAATAATGTGTAACAACCCCCCCAAAAATGATAACTCTGTAGAGTTATCGTTAAGTTGGTAACTATGTTAACCTCCCTAACCGCTCAAGTAGGTAGAATAGTATATTTTCCATGTAATAAATACCAACATTAGTTTATAAATATTATTTAATAAATATGAACAAGTCAATGTAAGAAGACCTAATACATGCTTTTGATCCTAGAAATATCTCCCGCTAGAAGGTTCTTTAGAATATAGAATTATTATAAATAAGAGTAGGAGGCATCATAAGTCTTTTCCTTGAGTATTATTGTAATAGAGCTCTGCTCTACTAGAGGTTTCCCTCTCGAAGAGGAAAGTGAACATTTATTTCTTTGAATAAAGGTATCATTTCTTGTGTTTCTCTTCTCAATATTTTGTTGTTCCATTGATATTTGCTTAATATTATTGTTTATGCATATTATATTACAATTGGTACCTTACAGAGAAAAAACTAAATTAGACATGAATTTGTAGTCAGTAGAAAGAGAGATATTGATCCAATTGAATGTTTTATATGAGTACATGATACAAGCCCTCTTCAACACCAAAGGGGTGCAAAAACAAAGAAAATACTAGCATGACACAAAGATTAAGTACATAAAGTTAAAATAAGGGTATTGGTATCTATTATATGACTCAAGGTTTAAGGAATTCAAAGGGAAGTTGATGAAAAGGTGGATATGACCCTATATCATTAAAAAGTGTTATGATAATGGTTCAGTACATATTAGAACCATTGATGAAGAAGCAATATCCCTACTGGTGAATGGATTCAGACTAAATACTTACAAAAATCCATTGACAAAAGAAGAATTCACGACAACAATAAGGAAACAAAATATGGATGTGATTGATAGCAGATATTCTCTCAATCCATCCCAATAAAGAGATATGGAAAAAAAGAATAAAAATCCTGGATGAAAACCTTCCAAAGGAATCTAGGAAAGATATAAGGGTGAGAACCTCCAATGGCGAAAGTCTCAGATATAAAAACTAAATCAATATCCTCGTCAAGAAAACCTCTCAGAGGCTTGATGAGGCAAGGCATTGGTGAAAACCAGTGATGGTACTTGTGCCTTGAAAACTAAAAAAAAAAAAGAGAGAAAAGGAAAAAATAAGGAAAAAAGGGAAGAGAGAAAACTAGAAAAATAAACTTTTGTACTAACATTTTGTTTTTGCAGGTACAAAGAACTTCATTATTTCATTCACCTGCACATGAATAAAATCAATAGTTAGAAAAAATAAAATTCAATAAGGATAGTAAACACTCTCAATTTTCCATACGACTCATCAAACAGAGTTATGGTTTGGAAGATATTTGTAGTCAAAGTTGTGGTCAAATAGGTCAAGTCAATAGGGGCCACATCATCATCTGTACTATTGAGATCAGCAACTGACATGGAAGGATCACATCAACATGATGGTTGTTGATTTTATCATGCCACATAGCAGCACCAGAGGTTTCCATGTGTCACCCACTAATGGGATTTTTAGAGGTCCATGTGGACCAGTAGGAAAATGTCGCGTGGCACCCCTAGGTGACGCTATGTGGAACCACTCATAAAGTGCCATGTGTCATGTATGGATTGACATCATAGAATAGGTGGATTGATCAATGGGTGCCACAAGGACCAATCAGTGGGTGACACGTGGCACCCCTGAAACACCCAAGGAGGGCCCGTAACCAAAAAATCAAAAAATATATAAGGAAGGACCCCACCAAATCTGGTGGAGGTATGACGTATATAGAATATCCATAAAATATAGAAGTCAATCTCCAAACTTAGCAGGGGTTATAATCAATGGCCCAAAAGGGAGGCCCATGGGTTTGACCCCAAGACCTCCCCCAGCATTAACATTTTAATTATAGTGCCAACAACAAACTTGCCAATGGAACATGTTGGTTTATCCGTCTGCCATTTTTCTATTTAATTTAGGTTCCACCCAGTCAGAAGGGTGGAATGACTATACAAATGTGGGAATGGATTATGAGTTTGAGTCTGTCATCATTGTATGTTGTAGAGGGCATGAAAATTGAGACACAAGTTTTCTTGGGCCTGGGAGTGCAAAAATTGGATCGAGGCTTGAAGATAGTCATTTTTGGGTAATTCGACGCCACGAATTCAGTGGTGATGTTTGTTTTCTGATTTGAGCATTATTTCTATAGCTTGATTTTAGAATGAGTTATATTTATGTATTTGTCAAATTATTTTGCTGAGTTAATGAAAGAGCCTACCCATTCGAGAGCAGGACCTGGAGACATAGTCCCCCAGGGATGAACTCCATTACCAAGTTCTTGTGTTCAGATCTGATGCTTATGTCTCTTAATTTTTTACTTTTCCCTTATTTAATGGTGCACTTTAATTTATGTTCATTTAATACAATTATTTTTAAGTCACGATGAAAATATCCCAGATCAGTTACCCACATCCATTATTTCAAATCAAGATACTCGATTCCTTGGGGATTTTTGGACTAGCTTGTGGAGAATGATAGACACCAAGTTAAAGAGGAGCACTACTTTCCATCCATAGACTGACAGACATACATAGGTTGTTAACCAAACAATGGCACTTTTGCTTCAAGGCTACTACAGTAGAATCCCAAAGTATGGGATGAATAGATACCCTATGTACACCATTCTTACAACCGAGCCTTACATTCCTCCACTTAGTTTTCTCCTTTTGAGACATGTTTTGGGTACCTACCTAAGGTTCCTTTGGACTTCATGTATGGGAGAGATGTTGATTCAAGTGAAGAAATAAATGAAGACAGAGCCTGAAGTTCATCCATAGTATATAGCAGGTACACCAAGCAGTCAGGGAACAATTGGAGAAAATTCAAGAACAGTATAAAGCTCGGCATGACAAACACAGAGTTGATCATTGGTTCCAGATTGGAGACTAGGTATGGCTTCACATCATCAGGGAGAGATTCGAGGGTGAAGGAAAGAAAATCAAGCCCATTCATTATGGACCCTTCACTATTTTGGAGAAAAGTGGTACCAATGCCCTTTGTCTGGATCTTCCACCTTATATGAAGATTTACTTAGTTGTAAACATTGACAACTTGAAACCTTTTGAGCCTCCCATGATCATGGATCAGGATGAGGAAGTTTCAATACCTTTAGTTGACGAGTTTTCTTCTGAGTAATTGGATGAGTTAAAGGAAGATATTGTTGGCCCTTGACCAAGTTTTGAGGACCCTTGGTCATGTTTGACCTATTTTGGGACTTCGACAGGCTGTTGAAGGTGGAGTGCAATTCGAAGAGGATATCACGGGATCCCAGCCCCTTGTTTAGGGATTTTTAGTTTTTGGGATTATGTAATGGGTATGGGGATGTTATCCCATGGGTTTACCCATGTTTAGGCCCTTTTTGTAATATATAAATAGAAGTCTATCGGATGTAAGGAGAAGAGAGGCTTGGTACCTAGCCAAGTGCTAAGTGAAAATTGTAAATGCTTTGTGCATACTATGTTGAGAACTTGCAGAGCTAAGTGCAAGTGACTGTGTAAAGGCTTTGTGCTATAATCTATCTCGAGGAGGGAGGATCTAGTGAAGTGCGCACAGATCTCCTGTCCTATGCAGAGTAGGATCACGAGGCTCTTTGCATGTAGAAGATTGATAGAAGGCAATAAAAGAGAAGAAGAGTTGGTGGATGTAGCCCCAAATTAGGGGTGAACCACATATATCTTGTGTTGCTATCAGGGATGATTTTAAGGATGGAAATTTATTTTAAAATGTAGAAACCTTGGTGAATCTTACTAATCTTTCGTATGCCAACTATAAATGATTGGCAATATTTTTGTAAAAATATTCAAATTTCTAAGGATTTTATATAGTTTTTATAAAATTTTGGCAATTTTTAAGTTAAAATAATTTTAACCTATAGAATTTGGGCGAATCATTTTTAAAATAGCGAATCTCGTTTTTGGAAAAACCATGGAAAATTAGCCCATGAACGAAATTTAGCCCCTAAAATCATCCCTAGTTGCTATGCTTTGTGCGATGTATTGATGTGTTATGTGTTTACTTTCTTAGTGATTTGATGCAAGATGAATGATAGATAGATTCATGATTCTTTGTGATTAATAATATGGATGAATGCTAGATCTAACCTATGTGAATGTGCTTAGTGCTTGAATATAGTAGATCTGGGTGAATACTGCGCTAGCATGTTGTTAGGGTTTACCTATGCTGTAAGTTAAGGATGAATACTAATGATCTATAACTGTTAAGTGTTTTTTTAAGGTGTTACAATCACAGATCTGTGTCCCAGCTAAGGTTGTAAAAAATGGAGTCCTGCAACCACCCCTGTCTCTACCTTGGGTGAAATTGCATTTTCTTCACAGGTGTTGCCGAAAGGGCCAGTACTTAGGGTTTTGTTGGTGCATTGTTGAAGCATTGAAACCTGGGTCTTCCCTTGTGCCAACAAATGGTTCCATTGTCGGGACTTGAAACTATGATTGGGGGAATTGAAGAAAAGAGAAATCTTTGTGCATAGATCTGTTTCCCTAGTGCATCGTATTCTACTTCACTTGTGAAGCTCTATGCTAAGAAGAGAATTCAAATCTGAATAAAAGAGGCAAGATATTGAAGCTTTGTGCTCTAATACAGGTAAAAACAGTGAAAAGTTTTGATTGAAAAGGTAAGATAAGTGGAAATTTTTATTTCGAAACTATGAATCTAGGTATGTTTGATAAATTTTGTCCTAGCCTGAAAACTAGGGCACAACTAGAAGAAAGAAGATTTGATATGAGTAGATATGATAGAAATGATGAAAGATATGTTATTCCTATGCATAGAAAGAATGTTTGAACTAACAAATGGATGCAGGATTCTAGAAAGAATTTTTTGCAAGCTAGTTAATGTGACCCTAGTGTGCAGCACAGAAAATGTTGGGGATCATTCAAAATAAAGAGAGGATTAACTCTTTACTATAGTTGCAGAATACCGGGACATCTTACTAAGGAATGCCCTAGTAGAGGTCCTATTTTCCTTTGTTGTAAAGATATAGACCATGAAGTTTTGGACTTCCCTAGAGTGATTTCTAAGGTTGACAAAATGAATATGAGATAAGAAAACCCTAAGGAAGATTAATCAACTAAGACCATGGAAGAACCCGAGAAAGAATCAGAGAATTTATTGATAAAAATGAAAGAAACTGTGAATGGTCACATAAATGTCAACTTATCAGAGGTCTTCAAAGAAAAATAGTGCATAGAAACAAGAATAGGATAATTTGACATTGACTATGTTCTGGATGAGGAAACACAAGTGAATATCATCACAAAAAAAACCTAAGAAATTTTAGGGAAGCTTTCTATGATTCCTTCATTAGGAGGAATAGGATTATTTAGGGGAAATTTGATAACCCTATGTGGAAGACTCAACCAGATATCTATGAGTGCTCATGGAACTTCGAGAGAGGAATATTTTGAGGTTGTTAATTTTATTGAGAGCAACACCCAATTTTCTATGTTACTAGGAAAAACCTGGATTGAGAAGGTTCAGACCAGAAGAAAATAAGAGGAAGCCCTAGAACAGAAGAAGCAAGAACTAGAAGATTTCATGACTAGGAGGATAGTGCACTTGATTGAAGAACAGGAGAATAGAGCGAAGCTATTTAGAACCAAAAACTTGGATGTCGAAGTTGAAAGAACACAAAAAGACTCACAGAAGAGTGAAGCACCTACCCTAGACAAAGAAGAATTATTTCCCTTGAACCCTATGAAAGAATCTCAATAACACGAAGTTACTATACCAAAATAAGATAAGAATCAAAATAGAAAGATGAATACCAAGATAGAGATCACAGGGAAGAAGGCTAGAAAGCTTAGTAAGAAGAGAGCAAAGATAGAGAAGTTGCAGAAGGCTCCAGAGGGAACTTCGCAAAAGGAAGGATTGCAAAAATGGAACTTCGTCGGGATATCAGAAAAGCGCAACATGTCACTTCTCCATGGAGAAGCAATATAACCATTGGAGGCCTTATCACCATTAGAATGAAGGCCCCAAATGGTTAGAACAACAACTATGACCGGAAAGCTCATCTTCAGACCATTGGGACCACACCGCAATGGACATAACCACATTGATGAAGGCCTCTCATTTGTTGGAGATATCTGTTACACCGTTGTCTACTTATTCTGTTGACCATTGCATCAAGAATACTTTCACAAATTGTATATGCGCCAATGAGAGAACTCATTGCTACCATGTTGTGTTTACTAAGATCGACACCTATTCTATTGTAGTAAATCATTCATTCATCAATATGAGTTATCCTATATTGAGTGTGTATGTCGGATGAACTCAGTGTAGCTGAAAAGTGTGTAGAAGAAGTTATAATCGATTTAATGGTCGAAAAAGAAATGTCCGTTGGGATTCAAGCCTCATCGACAAGAGGAGTGCAAGCCTCCCCATCAACTTCTCGCATATCCAGACCATCACAAGATGCAACCGAGAAAAGAACCAAGCATAGAGATGACTTGGTGAATGCGAAGATTATCCCAACTATCCTGCCCGACTACATCCCACCTTTGGCTGGAGCGGTTATTGGCACAGGGGCAGACCCAGGGTTTAGCTCCAAGAGTGCAACATCAAGACCTAACTATTGGCCCTTTCGACAACACCTGTGAAGTAGATGTGTCTCACCCGAAGCAGTTATGAGGGGGTTGTAAGACATAGATGTCTACAACCAAGGGGAATATAAAGTGGATCTTAACACAGGAACACCACATCATTCATATATCACTTATCATCTTGATCTACTCCATGCATCTATCAGATATACCTTAGTAATGAAATAACAATATAATGACAAATACAAAATACCAATCATACAGAACACAAAATATATGTGGTTCACCCTCTCTCTAGGGCTACGTCCACATAAATGTGCTATATTATATTGAGGTAAAGCATATAGTTCTTGTCTATGCTCTTAGCTAGCAGATCTCCTTTCTTCTCCTCACTTTCTCTTCCCTCCCTGTGCACCCAGCTGTAGGGTTGATCTTCACACCCAGTTGAAGATGTTACAATACCAAAAGGCTCCCCCACTTATCACTTCTCTCTCATAATACAATAATCCTTCACATCAACAATGACAACCTATCTTGATACAAACCTTACCCAGGTCCTCTTGACCTCTATTTATACATTACAATAGCTCATCGACAGCCTTAGGTCAAAACCTAGGTGTACAAAACCCTAGATACAAAAACCCTAGGTGTTTAAAACCCTAGGTCAACTTGACCCATATTTTGAGAGCTTCGCCAGCTTGTCTTTCCTTGCTTCTCACATGGTTCTCCAAAACATCCAATGGTGGATTTTTCCACTTGTTGACTTGTCCACAATCCTTATTCCTTTTTGATCTGTCATCCTTGATCTCCTCATCTAGCGACTTGCTTTCCCACACTTCAGTCCATCTTTTATTCTCTTTTACTCACTTCGACCCAGTGACAGTCACTGTTTCTTTTGCGAACTTCTCATTTTACCTCTTCTTCCTTGATACTTTCTTCCTTTAACAACCCACGACCAACATGTGTTACCCATGATTTTGGTCAATCTTGATGGTGTATTGATGATGGTGTACTCAGGCTCCTCATAAGAACTTTGTCCTGAGAAAAGTGACTTTCATCTCTTCCCAGAAACTTACTTTTGAAGAGAGTTCACACGTTGCTAATATCCTAGGGTGCGATAATGACCCATTCTCGCAGGCTACCTTAAGCTAGGGTGCGAACTTCTCGCACTGTGCTACATAGCTAGGGTGTGAACTTGTTCTAAAGCTTGGAAAAAAATGAAGTCTCGATGGTTTTAGAAGGGAATATTATAGAAGAATGGGTTGGCAATCGAATGGTTATCCTTGTACTGGTTTCCCTAATATTGTGGGATCATTCTTATCCAAGTAACCATCTCATTCTCTCCTATATATTGATGGAATTCTCATGGAAAAGGTTAAGCAAGATTCATTGGATAATTGGTGAAAGAATTGTGTGAAGGACTTAGCTTGAATAGGAGCTTGGAGACTCTAGCAAGTCTATCAAGAGGGTTTTGATCTTCTTCATACAAGAATCGAGCAAGTGTGTGTGTGTGGGAGCCAAGAGCCACCAAAAGGAAGCTTGCGACATCAAGGTGATCAGGTTGTATTTTCTACTTTTGATTAATATGATACAGTGGCATGTCCTTTTCCCATAAAGTCATTCTCATTTTATTGTGGAATTCCTTGATCATACACATAAGTTGACAGTTGAATATATTTTTCTATATTCTCTTTGGTTGGTTTGTGTTGTCTTGGTTTTGACCTAACGAGAGCACTGGAGCAAAGCGGGAGCAATAGAGACCCTAGGAAGCAATACAAAAGTATGTTACTTGTTCCTCCCTACTAGCTAATTCAATGGTCAAAACTTAGGGAAAGAGTCATGTCCTATCCTATTTTGTTCTAGATCCAGGTGGATCTAGGGAGATCTGTTAGTGTCTGCACCTACCGATTAGTCCGATAACAAAATTGGTGACTCCACTAGGGAGATAATCCATTTTCTTTGTGGTTTTTGGTGTTTTTCCTTGGCCTTTTTCTCTTGCCTTGCCCTTCTCCATTCATATCAATCTCTGAGTCTTCAGGATACCCTGATAGACCCTCTAGGTTCAGAGGCCTCTTCAAATTTTGTATCTTTTTCAAAAAAATTGCTTGGTTTCAGACATTCTCACACTGCACTCGATAGTGGCCTGTGAGAATATATTGAGTTCGCATACTACTTTTAGGTCCAATGCGAGGTTCTCGCACTCTGCTCAAAGATGGCCTGCGAACCCTTTTTTCAAAATTTTGGCTTTAAGACTTTTGCATGATCAACTGCCCAAATCAGTATAGGTGCCTAAAAGGAGTTTCTTGGAACATTGATTTATGTTTTCTTGTCTTTGGATGTTTTGCACGAACAGTCTTGGGAAATCAAAGGATTTTCTTGTCCATTTTTCTTGACTTTCATTTCTTGACTTTTCTCAGCAAAGATCTACTCTCTGATTTTAGAATCTGAGTGTGCTTGTTTGGTTAAGAAACGTCGATCGGTTGAAATTTGAGCTTCTTTGTCTTTATCATTTGCTTATTATTTGAAAGATCGTTTTTCTCATGCAATCGAAAAGGCTAGTTTGGTCTGCTTGTTATTTTTGTTTCCATTGAGAGATTGGTTTAGGTTTTTTGTCTATTGCTTGTTCATTAGTTTTTGGTTTTCTTCACTCTCACCATCATGGTGTAGGTCCTTTTTGAAAAGTGAACAACATTTTGCTTTCAAAATCATTTTCGTCTTCGAAAGTATTGAAAATCAATTGTTGAAATTATTGAAAAAGAAACCATAGAGAATTGTTATTGATGTGTGATTTGTTGCAATTGCATTTTAAAGGAAATTGTGTATTGTAGTTCAAGGTTGATTTGGAAAACTTCTCTTTCCCTCCCGTACATAGGATTCATTGAACAAAAATTCATATATTTCATTCTCATCCATGCATCGTTGGGTCAGAGTCTCATACAACATTAGTTTCATCTCTGTTTCCTTTGAGTAACAACAACCCTTAATAACACTGCGATAGTAAAATTTAACTAGTAACTCTTTTTTAGGGCTCTATTACACCAACATTTATCTAGGCTAGTGCTTTGGAATAGGAAGAGAGATACACTCTCCAAAGCACAAAACACATGATAACATCTTGTGTTAAGGAGTCTTAAATTCCATTTACAACATCTTGTCCTGGGAAGCCCTTCTCACACAAGGGTCAAACACGAGGTCGCATTGATATTGACAGAGTTACTCACCCTGCTTTGTTGATATCGGTGTAGAGATTGCACGGATTATGGGGATCACTTGGAGGTATACCCACAATGATGAGTGGAAGCCTTTTGAGTTGATTTCAGGCTAGATACCCTACCCTTGCATGTGGATCGGATTATTGACTGTCCCCCTAGGATTTATTGTTGTCGGTGGTAACCTTAGTGGCCTATCTTTCTAGGTTCTTACACAAGGTGACTGTGAAGGGGAAAGTCTTCATGGTACCTGGAATCGACGTTGGCCAAACTCACTCGGGCTCCTTGGAGGGTATACCCACGATTATGTGTGGGAGCTTGCACCAGGGTGTAAGTCCATTAAGCAGGTCTTCAGTGTAACTTTTCCACCCTAGCCCAGCCCCGTCTCGTCTGATTGTTACGACGTTGGATTTCATCAACAACTAGTAACTTCGGAATTAGAAGGTCTTGTTTTCTTGGTGTTGTTTCCTAGATTTTGTTTACTAGCATGTGCTGTTTGTTTACCAAAGCTGGCCATACGATTTTCTTCGTAAGTTTTTCACTCGTTTATAATAGCTCCTCCACGTCATTCACATAGAATGCAGGGTTTATCTCCAGTGCATCTGGAGGGTTCTCAACCCTTTCCTACAAGTTCACCTGAGGGTTGTCCTCAAAAAACTGAAGTCCCAACTGTCACCACACCACAAGTGGAATGAACTAACTCTCTAGAACATTTCCAAATTACCAATACTCGAGAGGACTTTTGACTTCACTGTGATTCTGAGCGACCGTTTATCCAACTGAATTCTTCCAGAGACTTAGTTGTTGTGTCTTCTGGATCCTCGATTGGACACTTTCTAAGCATAGAAGGCCAAGATCCTTTTTGGTCTATGGTAATTTTTCGACCGAACCTTTTTGGTCCAAGCTCACCTGTGATTTCCGAAATCATCTCACCTATGATTTCCAAAATATCTAGCCCAGAGACAGTACCATTTACTACTGCCTATTACTTTCCTGGTACGGACGCCCCACGATCTGACCACATCTTGACCATACCTATAGAAATGGCCCATCATACAGATACTACGAGTGTTCACACTGGGTTTACCACGGTTAGTCTCGCCCCCATCAACACACCGTGAATGCCCAACATCACCCCAACACTACCACCTGGATACCGTGCGTTGAATACTTCCATTCCCACTACTACACAAACCCCATTTGGCTCTCTTGGTGGTCCCTCTTCTTCTGGGCACTCTCTTCCCAGTTTTATTCTGACACTCCCTCAATTTCCTTTTGGAGGACCTTTCTCATCCTGCATTGGCAGTCTTAATCCTAGTGGCACTATTCCATCATTCACACCAAATTACCAGATTCTCGTCGGTGGACAATTTCACAAGGGTGGTATGACTCAACCCCCTCTCAGCGGGAAAATTCCTTTTGGAACGCAAATCCCAATTGGAACACAACCCCCAATTGGAACATTGCCCCCAATTGGAACACCACCTTCGATATGAGGAATGAGCCCACCTTATGGAAAAAAAATACCTCCGTCCTTGGCCCATTATTGGAATCATATGATACAACATCCTCCTCAATCGACTGGGGGGCTGCAGTTTCTGACTACATCTATGATGCCCCCTAGTATAGGCCAACCATATCCAGGTACGTTCAATCCCATTTGGGGCTCGAAAGCTCAAAATCACATCCCTATTCCAGGGTACAATCCCATGAGCTACTATCCCCTCCAACCACCACCGAATCTGCTTAGGTCTTCACATTATATGTAGAATTCTTATGGTCCTACTGGTTTGCCGACGGGGCTTCCTCCCCAAAGCCACCAGTACCCGTAGCTGAATCGACAATTACCCTTTTTGGCCACTTTGGATCTTCCAGATTTGTCAAGGATTTTAAATGATCCAATTCGTCACTCTCCTGAATGGCCTGCTATACCAACCAAGCTACCATCGGACATCCCTAAATTTGATGGAAAAGTGGGAAAGGACCCAAACAATCATGTCATGACTTTTCACCTCTGGTGTTCATCCAACTCATTGATGGATGACTCTATTCGTTTATGTATTTTTCAACGAACCCTCACAGGTTCTGTTACGAAGTGGAATATAGAATTACCATGAGGTTTCTTTGCTGACTTCAATACCCTAGCTATGGCTTTCCTCACACACTACCAGTTACCGATTCCTTATGAAACGGGGACCGAGATTTTGAGTTCTTTCAAACAAAATAAAGCCACTCATATATCCGATCACATTCATGAGTGGAGACGGAGACAAAATCTCATCAAACTCGAACTCCCTGATCAGTTGCTGGCAGAGTGGTTCACCAAATCATTTGTGAACGACATCGGTCATGACATCACCATGGGTGGAGTAGTCTTAGAAGAGAAGGCCATAAGTCGTGCTCAATACCTTGACCTCGTTTACTCACAAATGGGTACCCTTTACGATTTACTACCTGACTTACCTCATCCTTCCACTTCCGCCACTTCAACTACTCCAGCTACTTCACATGCAACTAACAGTGTGATTGGTACTTTCCAGGACCAACCACATTCCACCTCAAGCACCAACCCCAAACTTGCTTCTTCTAATGTTCAAATTTCTCTGTCTCCTACCCCTCCCACCAGCAAGACTTCTAAGGTAAATGCAGTTCAATCTACCCCAGCCGGTAAAAACAAATCCAAAAAGGGAAGAGGTAAGAATAAGGAGGACAAAAATACTTCTCAAGAAGAGTGAACCAAAAGTACACATGTTGATGATCGAGCTTTGAAATCATCCCTAACACGTGCTCCGCTTCTCTTTCCCCCTGATTATAGTCATGGTTATTTCATCTACCTTGCTACCTCAGATTACACCATTGGTATGGTTCTCATCCAATAGGATGATGCTAATGACGAACATGTTATCTACTACTTGAGTCAAAGTATAACGCCTATCGAAATCAAGTATTTACATGTCGAAAAATTGTCCTTGGTAGCCATCCAAGCCGTCCAATGCTTCCAGCACTATATCCTCTCGTGCAAGACTACAGTGATTTCTAACTGCAACCCTATGCAACACATTCTCACATGTCAATTTCTTAGGGGAAAATAATCCAAATGGATTGTGATACTCTAGAAGTTTGACTTGGAATTCGAACATGCCAAGTCTAATAAGTCCTTATTGTTTGCTGAGTTGATATGTGACTTTCCCTATTCTGAAATGAAAAATGTAGCAGCTGATTCATTACCCGATGCATCCCTTTTCCTCATCAGCTCTAATGATCTTTGGTATGGTGATATCATCATATATATCCAAACCTAGACTTTCCGGCCAACTTTGTCTAGTATTGACCAACGTTGAATACACTACCAAGCCCGTCAATATATTATCCTCGGGGATACTCTTTATTGTCGGGGGATTGACTCTATTTTTTAATGCTGCCTAACGTTCGATGAAGCTGAGAAATCTCTGAATGACTGCCATTCTGGAGCCTATGGTGGTCATATGTCTGGGTATGCTACTGCCCAGAAGATCTTACAAGTAGGGTATTTTTTTCCTTCTTTATTTAACAACTGCATAATCGCCATTCAAAAATGCCATTCTTGCCAGACCTACAATCATAAGATACGGTCACATCCCACTCCTCTTCACCCTGTGGTCTCCGTTGGTCCCTTTGCGAAATGGGGCATCGATTTCATGACATGTCACCCTCACTCGGCCGAGGGGCATGGATACATTATTGTATCCATAGATTACTTTACAAAATGGGCCGAGGCAATGCCGACATTTGACAACACTGGAAATACCGTAGCATTATTCATTTTTAATCACATCATAGCTCGTTTTGGTTTTCCCCAGGCTATCGTCACTGATCATGGTAGCCACTTTAGAAACTTTATGATGTATGAACTTACTAAAAAGTTGGGTCTTCACCATGAAAACTCAATGCCCTATTACCCACAAGCCAATGGCCAAGTTGAAGCAATTAACAAAGTTCCCATAACTATGCTTCGACGAATGATAGGGATTCACAAAACAAGTTGGCACACAATCTTGTTTTTGGCATCGTGGGCTTATCAAACATCCGTCAAGTCCGCTACTGGGTTTACACCTTTTCGGTTAGTCTATGGTTTGGAAGCCATTCTCCCGATTTAATGTGAGATACCCTCTTTAAAACTAGTTGTTGAACTCCTACCAAACACTTCTACTAAGGAAGAACATCTATTGTATCTTATATGATTAGACGAAACTTGACGTGATGCTACCCTAGTCATAGAAGCTCAGAAAAAATGTGTCAAGGCCCAATACGACAAACATGTCAAGCCTTGCATTTTCTCCGAAGGAGATCTCATTCTCCTCTATGAACAGGATCGAGATATGCTAGGAGATGGAAAATTCGAAGCTATGTGGTGAGTTCCTTATATCGTTCGACGAGCTTTGGAAAAATGGGCTTATGAGTTACTAGGTTACGATGGTATCCCTTTCAGTGAACCCAAGAATGGGTTATACTTGAAGAAGTACTATGCATAAAATCACCTGTGCACAAGTACTTGTATTTTTATTGTATCATACTTCTTGTGTGTTACTATAGCTTGCTTTGTTTGTTATCTGGTCTCTTCCCTTATGTGACATTGTGCTTGATTTCCAGATGTCATAGTCTTTGCTACCCTATATTGGCTTCGCTGATGGTGCTAGTCGTAGTACTCAGAACCTTGCTTCTGCTGCATGGGCAATTTACGCCCCTACAAACGAACTTGTCTCATTACGAGGTGTGTGCCTCGGACGTGCAACCAACAATAGTGTAGAGTATAGCGTCGTTATTGAATTGTTGATTGATGTTATCTCGCTCGTAATCAGTCATTTGGTTGTGCGACTCGATTCGCAGCTTGTAGTACTATAGTTAAGTAATGTCTATACTATTCGAAGTCCCACGTTGTTATGGGTGTATTTGTGAATTCGCCTCTTGGAACATTATTTTGATTATATTGAATATCAACATATTCCTAGATGTCTAAATACATTAATTAATGCATTGGCTAACTATGTATTAGAAAGAAATTTGTATCGTTTATAAATCAATCACATCAATTTTCACATAACACATGATAAGTCGGTAGAAGTCGTATGTATATATAACAATCAAAAGAGTTTTTACAAAAAGTTCTGTCCAAAGACCAAAATGTCAAAATCTAAAGCTTATAGCTTCTACAAAATGACATCATGGATGATGTTCACGGTAACACACAACTACCTGGGCAACCCTACAGAGCAGTGAGCCAATGGACTCTGACACTCCTACTATATGACGTTGATATCGTCATGGAACCTCTCCAAGAGGCATGTCTGGAATATTTGTTGTCAAACCCTCTAGGTTTTGTTCCACCACTGCATAATCCTCGGTGTCCCATTGTGGCACTGGCGCCACCTCTCCTCATCACTGAATGGGAGAAGTACCAGGAGGTCAGTAAGGTCCCACATCTATGTCATCAACAACGAATTTTGTATTTAGTCTTTAGACGAACATATAAAAAACATTTGCATATGATAAAATTCACAAAAACATTTAAAAAGGAAAAAATGTGTACTTCTTACCAAATTCCCCCCACTGAGCACCATCAGGCAGGACCAAGTCTAGATCTCCTTGGAAATCCAACCCAACATAAACATAATCTTCGACCATCAACATCTGTGGTCGCAACCAGTCGAAGAAGGTATCATCAAATTAGATAATTGGTCCTGCTACGTGCCGGACCATGAGCTAACACCATCTCAACATTCTTAGATCTGTTGGGGCCGGTAAATCCCACTCAACCTGCAGCCTCAGTAATGGAAGGCTCTCAAGAAAGAAGGACACCAACAAAGACCTGTACTCGAATTGCTTCAGGTCACCTCGCCTGCATTTGGTCAACTGCCTTTTCATGCTACGAAGCACTGCATCTGCCCAGTTAAAAACCTGAGGCTCAGTACACTCTATGGAATACTGAAAGTAACTATGGAGCACCATGTGAGGAGTAGAGCTCCCAGCCATACGAGAAATGGTGAAAAAAATAGTGCGGATGGTCAAATCCCACACTCCCCAAATAACTACTTTCCCTTTCTTCCTCTCTTCCTCTGGAACACAGTGTAAGCGACAGTACTCACTCATGGGCATCCCACCACCTCTGCTACCAGTTAGGCTCACGTGGTACCCATGCCATGACAGTCCTATCAAAAAGTAAATTTTTTCAATATCCAAGGACAATGTGTGGACCCCTACATGAAATACTTGTTGATCGGGATCCGACATATGCACAAGGTACTCCAATAACCTGATTTGGGCCCTCATGCTCGGGATACGAAAGTACTTTAGAAGACCACAGTTTCACAAAGTAGAAATGGTAGGCAGATGATTTCTGGCAATGCCATTATCTTCTTCATGCTCCCTTTCACACCATTCCAGAACCATGGTGATGGTCAAATACCTGCATAAGAAGCACAAGAAGAAGATTAATAACTCTATTCACAAATTGGTATCTTTTCATTGGGCAAATTTTTAAAAAACTTTTACACTTTGCGGTTCTCGCAGGTGCCCTTTAGGCACAGTGCGAGGTTCTCGAAGGCACCTTTGGGCTCACCTGCGAGAATGACCCATTCTCATAGGTCCCGTGTAGCTCACCTGCGAGAATGGCTGAGCGCAATAATGACCCCCAAAACCAACTCAAAAATGTGTTTTTTCCAATGAAAATGAAAATTTAAACCATGAAAAAGTAGAGGACAAAGAGCCTACCTCACTGCCGCTGACGGTTCATTGAATGGATGCTCGTAACTCCCGCAATCTGACGCCGAATTTCGAGTGTAAAAGAGGGGTTTTTGGGATCAAATAGTGGAAAAGTTAAAATGATATGGTAAAAAGAGTTTTTACTTCTTTATATTTACTTTTACCAAGTTATTGAATTTTTATAATTATTTATTTATTAAAACCTAATCCCTAATGCCCTTTTGACTGTAACGTTTGCAGGCATAATGACTTCAATGTTCATATACAGGGATGCAGGCTTATTTTTTCTTCTTCATCACATGTTTTGATTGTTTTTTCATGGTTTTTGCAAGAAACCTCGAGCTTGGTCTTTATCCGTTCTCACGCTTGAAAATACATGAGAACGCGATCGAGCATACTTTTATCACTTTTTCGGGCTCAACAAGGTTATACAAAAAAGGAACCCCCCTGGAGTCCTCTTTAAGCCCTTTTTAGACTCTCTAAACATGAAAAGATAGCCGAGCAACCTTGCTATTTTCACGCTCGATAAAGTATTTGAAGAAAGTGTTTGTTGGGTGATAATTTGTCTCTTTTTCGGTCTCATCAGACTATTTTATGAAAAAGGAACTGAGAGATTTCTCTTTTAAGTGTTTTTCCAGACTCTATAATCATGAAAAAACTTCGATTTTTCTATCTTTGGACTCATTAAACAAACATCAACAGACCCGTAATGGGACTGAACCATTCCTTCCTATGGTTCGTTAAACATACTCCGAAGGACTTATCTGAAGGATAAGCTTATATCAACAAGCATATGTTATCCTCCTCAAGCTTGCATAAAAGTAAAGAGGTACTCGCAAAAAATGGTGGGGGGAGATTTGGGAAAGGGATATGTTCTCATCTTCATATTGATTGGCAGTAAGAGTCGCTCTTGAACATGACACCCCCTATTCATTATTTGAAGCCAGTTTGAGAAATCCATTTGTCTCTCATTCGATTTGCTACAAGGTCATACCCTCTGTCGTCTCTGAGTCAATGCTACCAAATCATTGGTTGTGTCATTCATATGTTCAAGAGAAGTTCGTCTGAAACCTCTATTGAGTCGACCATCTGCAATTGTCCATTCTCTTCGTGTTGGCCTTCCCTGTGTCCAGTCCAACTTACTTCATACTCTGTTTCACCTTCAAAATCTGTTACTCATTTCGTGTCATTGATGGGGGATACATCAAGGCCCTCCTGTGATGAGTTTTTGTTCCATCGAATTCAACTCATTATATGGAAACAAGGCTTAGAAATTCTTTGGTACCTTGAAACTTGCATGCCTCAATGGCAGGTTTCCTCACTTTTGACAGTGGGTTTACATCATTGACCCCCGATCAAAAGATTCCGTCGAATGTTTGACCTCAACTCATTCATTCACATTCGAAGGATTGTACTAGAGTACCTTGGGAGTCATTGACATTAATGGTGATTTCCCTCGCACTTGTTAATGGTTTCATCAATGACAGGTAGTCAAGTGGTTTCTACCATGTTCGACTTCAACACATGTAATCACATGGTTAGATCCGTACTTTTGGGCGACAAGATTGAAGACCTGGGATATCATCTCTTTGTCTAGGTCGTGATGGAGTATGTATAATTTGTGACACATAGATCTACTTTGTATGTCTCGTGGCTATGTCGTCTCAATTTGAATTTTCTCGCGTAGATCCACAGTGTATTCTTGGTGGCTATGCTATATTTTGATGGCATGGATCCACAGTGTATGATTGGTGTCCATGACCTATGTCTATAATGTCATCCATATGTGATTTGAGTATGGGAATGCCTACCTCAGAATTAGCATATTTTCTATTCTGCAGATGCTTGGTTGTTCGCAAGTTTCTGATTAGGTGTGCTCCAGGTTTCCGACACATACATGCAGTTTACAAAGTCTTTCGGTTGTCATTGGTTCTGGCCTCATACTTTGGGGGGCATTCTGTTACCCATGATTTTGGTCAATCTCGATGGTGTATTGATGATGGTGTACTCAAGCTCCTCATAAGAACTTTCTCTTGAGAAAAGTGACTTTCATCTCTTCCCAGAAAACTTACTTTTGAAGAGAGTTCGCAGGTTTCTAATATCCTAGGGTGCGAGAATGACCCATTCTCGCAGGCTGCCTTAAGCTAGGGTGCGAACTTCTCGCATTGTGCTACATACCTAGGGTGCAAACTTGTTCTAAAGCTTGGAAAAAAATGAAGTCTCGATGGTTCTAGAAGGGAATCTTCTAGAAGAATGGGTTGGCATTCAAATGGTTATCCTTGTACTAGTTTCCCTGATATTGTGGGATCATTCTTATCCAAGTAACCATATCATTCTCTCCTATATATTGATGGAATTCTCATGGAAAAGGTTAAGCAAGATTCATTGGAGAATTGGTGAAAGGATTGTGTGAAGGACTTAGCTTGAATAGGAGCTTGGAGACTCAAGCAAGTCTATCAAGAGGGTTTTGATCTTCTTCATACCAGAATCGAGCAAGTGTGTGTGTGTGGGAGCCAAGAGCCACCGAAAGGAAGCTTGCAACATCAAGGCAATCAGGTTGTATCTTCTACTTTCGATTAATATGATACAGTGGCATGTCCTTTTACTATAAAGTCATTCTCATTTTATTATGTAATTCCTTGATCATACACATAAGTTGACAGTTGAATATATTTTTCTATCTTCACTTTGGTTGGTTTGTGTTGTCTTGGTTTTGACCTCACGAGAGCACAGGAGCGAAGAGGGAGCAACATAGACCCTAGGAAGCGATACAAAGGTATGTTACTTGTTCCTCCCTACTAGCTAATTCAATGGTCAAAACTTAGGGAAAGAGTCATGTCCTGTCCTATTTTGTTCTAGATCCAGGTGGATCTAGGGAGATCTGTTAGTGTCTGCACCTACCGATTAGTCCAATAACAAAATTGGCGACTCCACTAGGGAGATAACCCATTTTCTTTGTGGTTTTTGGTGTTTTTCCTTGGCCTTTTGCTCTTGCCTTGCCTTTCTCCATTCATATCAATCTTTGATTCTTCATGATACCCTGATAGACCCTCTGGGTTCAGAGGCCTCTTCAAATTTTGTGTCTTTTTCCAAAAATTTGCTTGGTTTCAGACATTCTCGCACTGCACTCCACAGTGGCCTGCGAGAATATATTGAGTTCGCATCCTGCTTTTACATCCAGTGTGAGGTTCTCGCACTCTGCTCAAAGCTGGCTTGTGAGAATGACCCATTCTCGCATTGTGTAATACTCTCAGCCCGTGAACCCTTTTTTCAAAATTTTGGCTTTAAGACTTTTACATGATCAACTACCCAGATCAGTATAGGTGCCTAAAAAGAGTTTCTTGGACCATTGATTGATGTTTTCTTGTCTTCATATGTTGTGCACGAATAGTCTTGGGAAATCAAAGGCTTTTCCTGTCCATTTTTCTTGACTTTAATTTCTTGACTTTTCTTGGCAAAGATCTACTCTCTGATTTCAGAATCTGAGTGTTCTTGTTTGGTTAAGAACTGGCAATCGGTTGAAAGTTGATTTTCTTTGTCTTTATCATTTGCTTCTTATTTGAAAGATCGCTTTTCTCATGCAATTGAAAAGGCTAGTTTGGTATGCTTGTTATTTTTGTTTCCATTGAAAGATTGGTTTGGGTTTTTTGTCTATTGCTTGTTCATTAATTTTTGGTTTTCTTCACTCTCACCATCATGGTGTAGGTCCTTTATGAAAAGTGAAGAACGTTTTTCTTTCAAAATCATTTTTGTCTTAGAAAGTATTGAAAATCAATTGTTGAAATTATTGAAAAAGAAACAATAGAGAATTGTTATTGATGCGTGATTTGTTGCAATTGCATTTTAAAGGAAAATGTGTATTGTAGTTCAAGGTTGATCCAGAAAACTTCTCTTTCCCTCCCGTAGATATGATTCATTGAACGAAAATTGATATATTTCATTCTCATCCATGCATCGTTGGGTCAGAGTCTCATACAACATCAGTTTCATCTCCATTTCCTTTGAGTAACAACAGCCCTTAATAACACTGTGCAATCATAAAATTTAACTAGTAACTCTTTTTTAGGGCTCTATTACACCAACATTTAGCTAGGCTAGCGCTTTGGAATAGAAAGAGAGATACACTCTCCAAAGCACAAAACACACGATAGCATATTGTGTTAAGGAGTGTTAAATTCCATTTACAACATCTTGTCCTGGGAAGGCCTTCTCACACAAGGGCCAAACATGAGGTCACATTGATATTGACAGAGTTACTCACCCTGCTTTATTGATATCAGTGTAGAGATTGCACATATTACGGGGATCACTTGGAGGTATACCCACAATACTGAGTGGAACCCTTTTGAGTTGATTTTGCGCTAGATACCCTGCCCTTGCATGTGGATCAGACTGTCGACTGTCCCCCCAGGATTTATTCTTGTCGGTGGTAACCTTAGTGGCCTATCTTTCTAGGTTCTTACACAAGGTGACTGTGAAGGGGAAAATCTTCACAGTACCTGGAATCGACGTTGGCCAAACTCACTCAGGCTCCTTGCAGTGTATACCCACGATTATGTGTGGGAGCTTGCACCAGGGTGTAAGTCCATTAAGCAGGTCGTCAGTGTAACTTTTCCACCCTAGCCCAACCCCTTCTTGTCTTGTTGTTGCGACGTTGGATTTCATTACTAACTAGTAACTTCGGAATTAGAAGGTCTTGTTTGCTTGGTGTTGTTTCCTAGATTTTGTTTACTAGCGCATTTTGTTTGTTTACCAAAGTTGACCATATGATTTTCTTCATAAGATTGTCACTCATTTACAATAGCTCCTCCATGTCATTCACATAGAATGCAGGGTTTATCTCCAGAGCATATGGACGGTTCTCAACCCTTGCCTACAAGTTCACCTGAGGGCTCTCCTCAGCAAAGTGAAGTCCCAGCCGTCACCACACCACAAGTGGAATGAACTGACTCTCTAGAACATTTCCAAATTACCAATACTCAAGAGGACTTTTGACTTCACCCTGATTTTGAGCGACTGTTTATGTGACTGAATTCTTCCGGAGACTTAGTTGTTGTGTCTTCTGTATCCCCGGTTGGACACTTTCCAGGTGTAGAAGGCCAATATCCTTTTTGGTCTATGGGCATTTTTCGATGGGACCTTTTTGGTCTAGGCTCACCTGTGATTTCTGAAATCATCTCACCTGTGATTTCTGAAATCTCTAGCCCAGAGACAATACCGTTTACTACCACCTATTACTTTCCTGGTACGGATGCCCCGCGATCTGACTAGATCTTGACCATCCCTATGGAAATGGCCCATCATACGGATACTATGAGTGTTCACACCGGGTTTTTCGCGGTTAGTCTCACCCCCATCAACACATAGTGAATGCCTAGCATCACCCCAACACTACCACTTGGATACCATGCATTGAATACTTCCATTCCCACTCCTAAGCAAACCCCATCTGGCTCTCCTGGTGGTCTCTCTTCTTCTGGGCACTCTCTTCCCGGTTTTATTTTTACACTCCCTTAATTTTATTTTGGAGGACCTTTCTCATCCTCCACTGGCAGTCTTAATCCTAGTGGCACTATTTCGTCATTCACATCAAATTACCAGATTCCCGTCGGTGGACAATTTCACCAGGGTGGTATGACTCAACCCCCTCTCAGTGGGAAAATTCCTTTTGGAATGCAAATCCCAATTGGAACACAACCCCCAATTGGAACACTGCCCCCAATTGGAACACCATCTTCGAGAGGAGGACCGACCCCACCTTATGGACAAAACATACCTCCATCCTTGGCCCAGTATTGGAATCATCTGATACAACATCCTCCTCAATCAACTAGGGGGAAAAAAAATTCGAATGCATCTGTGATACCCCCTAGTATAGGCCAACCATATCCAGGTACGTTCAATCCCATTTGGGGCTCGAATGCTCAAACTCACATCCCTGTTCCAGGGTACAATCCCATGAGCTACTATCCTCTCCAACCACCACCAAATCTACCTGGGTCTTCACATTATATGCATACTTCTTATGGTCCTACTGATTTTCCAACGGGGCTTCCTCCCCAAAGCCACCAGTACCTATAGGTTAATCGACAGTTACCCTTTTTGGCCACTTTGGATCTTTCGGATTTGTCAAGGATTTTAAATGATCCAATTCGTCACTCTCCCCAATGGCCTGCTATACCAGCCAAGCTACCATCAGACATCGCTAAATTCAATGGAAAAGCAGGAGAGGACCCGAACAATCATGTCATGAATTTTCACCTCTGGTGTTCATCCAACTCATTGATGGATGACTCTATTTGTTTACGTCTTTTTCAACAAACCCTCACAGGTTCTGCTGTGAAGTGGTATATAGAATTACCATGAGGTTTCTTTGCTGACTTCAATACCCTAGCTATGGATTTCCTCACACACTACCAGTTACTGATTCGTTATGAAATGGGGACCAAGATTTTGAGTTCTTTCAAACAAAATAAAGCCACTCATATATCCGATCACATTCATGAGTGGCGACAGAGACGACGTCTCATCAAACTCGAACTCCCCGATGAGTTGTTGGTAGAGTGGTTCACCAAATCATTTGTGAACAACATCAGTCATGAAATTTCCATGGGTGGAGTAGTCACAAAAGAGTAGGCCATAAGTCGTGCTCAATACCTTGACCTCGTTTACTCACAAACGGGTACCCTTTACGATTTACTACCTGACTTACCTCATCCTTCCACTTTCGCCACTTCAACTACTCTAGCTACTTTGCATGCAGTCAATGGTGTGATTGGTACTTTCCAGGCCCAACCACATTCCACCTCAAGCACCAACCCCAAACCTGCTTCTTGTAATGTTAAAAATTCTCCGTCTCCTGCCCCTCCCACCGGAAAGACTTCTGAGGTAAATGCAGTTCAATCTACCCTAGTCGGTAAAAAAAAATCAAAAAAGGGAAGAGGTAAGAATAAGGAGGACAAAAATACTTCTCAATCAGAGCAAACCAAAACTACACTTGTTGACAATCGAGCTTTGAAATCATCCCTAACACGTGCTCCGCTTCTCTTTCCCCATGATTACAGTTGCGATTATTTCCTCTACCTTGCTGCCTTGGATTACACCATTGGTAAAGTTCTTGTCCAAGAGGATGATGCTAATGATGAACATGTTATCTATTACTTGAGTCAAAGTCTAACGCCTACCAAAATCAAGTATTTACATGTCAAAAAATTGGCCTTGGCAGTCGTCCAAGCCATCCAACACTTCCAGCACTATATCCTCTCACGCAAGACTACAGTGATTTCTAACTGCAACCCTATGCAACACATTCTCACACGTCAATTGCTCAGGGGAAAATACTCCAAATGGATTGTGATACTCCAGGATTTTGACTTGGAATTGGAACACGCCAAGTCCAAGAAGTCCTTAGTGTTTGCTGAGTTGATATGTGACTTTCCCTATTCTGAAATGGAAAATGTAGCAGCTGATTCATTACCCGATGCATCCATTTTCCTCATCAGCTCTAATGATCTTTCGTATGGTGATATCATCATATATCTCCAAACCCATAATTTCCAACCAAATTTGTCTAGTACTCACCAATGTCAAATACACTACCAAGCCCGTCAATATATTATCCTTGGGGATACTCTTTATCGTCGGGGGATTGACTCTATTTTTCGACACTGCCTAACATTCGATGAAGCTGAGAAAGCTCTGAATGAATACCATTTTGGAGCCTTTGGTGGTCATATGTCTGGGTATGCTACTGCCCAGAAGATCTTACGAGCAGGGTATTTTGGGCCTTCTTTATTTAATGACTGCATAATCGTCGTTCAAAAATGCCATGCTTGCTATACCTACAATCAGAAGATACAGTCACGTCCCGCTCCTCTTCACCCGGTGGTCTCCGTTGGTCCCTTTGTGAAATGGGGCATCGATTTCATGACATGTCACCCTCACTCGGCCGGGGGGCATGGATACATTATTGTAGCTGTATATTACTTTACGAAATGGGCCGAGACGATGCCGACATTTGACAACACTAGAAAGACCATAGAGTTATTCATTTTTAATCACATCATAGCTCATTTTCATGTTCCCCGGGCTATCATCACTGATCACAGTAGCCACTTTAGAAAATTCATGATGTCTGAACTTACTGAAAAGTTGGGTCTTCGCCATGAAAACTCAAAGCCCTATTACCCACAAGCCAACGACCAAGTTGAAGCAATTAACAAAGTTCTCATAACTATGCTCCGACGAATGATATGGATTCACAAAACAAGTTGGCACATAATGTTTTTTTTGGCATTGTGAGGTTACTGGACATCTGTCAAGTCCGCTACTGGGTTTACACCTTTCCGGTTAGTCTATGGTTTGGAAGCCATTCTCCTGATTGAATGCGAGTTACCCTCTTTAAAACTAGTTGTTGAACTCCTACCAAACACTTATGCTGAGGAAGAACATCTATTGTATCTTATGCGATTAGAATAAACTTGACACGATGCTACCCTAGTCATAGAAGCTCAGAAAAAATGTGTCAAGGCCCAATACGACAAACATGTCAAGCCTCGCATTTTCTCCGAAGGAGATCTCGTTCTCCTCTATGAACAAGATCGAGATATGCTAGGAGCTGGAAAATTCGAAGCTATGTGGTGAGGTCCTTATATCATTCAACGAGTTTTGGAAAAAGGGTATTATGAGTTAGTAGGTTATGATGGTATCCCTTTGAGTGAACCCAGGAATGGGTTATACTTGAAGAAGTACTATGCATAAAATCACTTGTGCACGAGTACTTGTATTTTTATTGTATCATACTTCTTGTGTGTTATTGTAGCTTGTTTTTGTCATTATCTGGTCTATGCCTTTATGTGACGTTGCGTTTGATTTCCAAATGTCGGAGTCTTTGCTACCCTATATTGGCTTCGCTAATGGTGCTAGCCGTAGTACTCAGAACCTTGCTTCTGCTGCATGGGCAATTTGCGCCCCTACAAACGAACTTGTCTCATTACGAGGTGTGTGTCTTGGTCGTGCGACCAACAATATTGTAGATTATAGCACCGTTATCGAATTGTTGATTGATGCTATCTCACTTGGAATCCATCATCCATCATTTGGTTGTGCGACTCGATTCGCAGCTTGTAGTACTACAGTTAAGTAATGTCTATACTATTCGAAGTCCCACTTTGTTACGGGTGTATTTGCGAATTCGCCTCTTGGAACATTATTTTGATTATATTGAATATCAACATATTCCTAGATGTCTAAATACATTAACTGATGCATTGGCTAACTATGTATTAGACAGAAATTTGGATCATTTATAAATCAATCTCATCAATTTTCACATAACACACGATAAGCCGGTAGAAGCCGTATGTATAGATAATGATCAAAAGAGCTTTTACAAAAAGTTTTGTCCAAAGAACAAAATGTCAAAATCTTAAGCTTATAGCTTCTACAAAATGACATCATGGATGACATTCACAGTAACACACGACTACCCGGGCAACCCTACGGAGCAGTCGACCAATGGAATCTGACACTCCTACTATATGACGCTGATATCGTCGTGGAACCTCTCCAAGAGGCATGTCTGGAATATTTGCTATCAAACCCTCTAGGTTTTGTTCCACCGTTGCATAATCCTCGGCGTCCCATTGTGGCACTGGCACAACCTCTCCTCGTCGCTGAATGGTAGAAGTACCAGGAGGTTGGTAAGGTCCCACATCTGTGTCATCAACAACGAATTTTGTATTTAGTCTTTAGACGAACATATAAAAAACATTTGCATATGATAAAATTCACAAAAACATTTAAAAAGGAAAAAATGTGTACTTCTTACCAAGTTCCCCCCACTGAGCACCCTCGGGAAGGACCAAGTTTGGATCTCCTTGGAAATCCAACCCATCATAAGCATAATCGTTGACCATCAACATCTGTGGTCACAACCAGTCGAAGAAGGTATCATCATATTTGATAATTGGTCTCGCTACGTGCCGGGCCATGAGCTGACACCATCTCAGCATTCTTGGATCTGTTGGGGCCAGTAAATCCCACTCAACCTCTAGCCTCAATAATGGAACCCTCTCGAGAAATAAGGACACCAAAAAAGACCCGTACCCGAATTTATTCAGGTCGCCTTGCCTGCATTTGGTCAAATGCCTTTTCATGCTACGAAGCACTGCATCTGCCCATTTAAAAACCTGAGGCTCAGTACACTCTATGGCATACTGAAAGTAACTCTGGAGTGCCATGTGAGGAGCGGAGCTCCTATCCATACGAGCAACGGTGAAAAAAATAGTGCAGAGGGTCAAATCCTGCACTCCCCAAATAGCTACTTTCCCTTTCTTCCTCTCTACCTCTGGAACACAGTGTAAGCAACAATACTCACTCATGGGAAGCCCACTACCTCTGTTACCAATCAATCTCACATGGTACCCATGCTGTGAAAGTCCTATAAAAAAGTAAATGTCCTCAATATCCAAGGACAATGTGTGGACCCCTACATGAAATACGTGTTGATCGGTATCCCACATATGCACAAGGTACTCCAATAACCTGATTTAGGCCCTCATGCCTGGGATACGAAAGTACTTTAGAAGACCACAGTTTCGCAAAGTGGCAATGGTAGGTAGATGATTTCCAACAATGGAATTATCTTCTTCGTGCTCCCTTTTGCACCATTCCAGAACCATGGTGATGGCCAAATACCTGCATAAGAAGCACAAGAAGAAGATTAATAACTCTATTCACAAATTGGCATCTTTTCATTGGGAAACATTTTAATTTTTTTTTACACTTTGCGGATCTCGAAGGTGCCCTTTAGGAACAGTGCGAGGTTCTCGTAGGCACCTTTGGGATCACCTGCGAGAATGACCCATTCTCACAGGTCCTGTGTAGCTCACCTGCGAGAATGGATGAGCACAATAATGGCCCCCAAAACCAACTCAAAAATGTGTTTTTTCCAATGAAAATGAAAATTTAAACCATGAAAAAGTAGAGGACAAAGAGCCTACCTCACTGCCACTGACGGTTCATCGAATGGATGCTCATAACTCCCGCAATCTGATGCCGAATTTTGAGGGTAAAAGAGGCCTTTTTGGGCTCAAATAGTGGTAAAGTTAAAATGATATGGTAAAAAGTTTTTTTACTTCTTTATATTTACTTCTACCATGTTATTGAATTTTTATAATTATTTATTTATTAAAACCTAATCCCTAATGCCCTTTTGAGTGTAAATTTTGTAGGCGTAATGACTTCAATGTTCATATACAGGGATGCAATCTTATTTTTTCTTCTTCATCACCTGTTTTGATTGTTTTTTCATGTTTTTGCACAAAACCTCGAGCTTGGTATTTATCTGTTCTCACACTCGAAAATACATGAGAATGCAATTGAGCATACTTTATCACTTTTTCTGGCTCAACAAGGTTATACGAAAAAGGAACCCCCTGGAGTCCTCTTTAAGCCCTTTTTAGACTCTCTAAACATGAAAAGAAAGCCGAGCGACCTTGCTATTTTCACGCTCAATAAAGTATTTGAAGAAAGCGTTTGTTGGGCAATAATTTATCTCTTTTTCGGTCTCATCAGACTATTTTATGAAAAAGGAACTGAGAGAGTTCTCTTTTAAGTGTTTTTCCAGACTCTATAATCATGAAAAACCTTTGAGTTTTCTATCTTTGGACTCATTAAACAAACATCGCCAGACCCGTAATGGGACCGAACCATTCCTTCCTAGGGTTTGTTAAACATACTCCGAAGGACTTATCCGAAGGATAAGCTTATATCAACAAGCATATGTTATCCTCCTCAAGCTTGAGTAAAAATAAAGAGGTACTCACCAGAAATGGTGGGGGAAAATTTGGGAAAGGGATATGTTCTCATCTTCATATTTATTTGCAGTAAGAGTCTCTCTTGAACATGACACTCCCTATTCATTATTTGAAGCTAGTTTGGGAAATCCATTTGTCTCTCATTCGATTTTCTACAAGGTCATACCCTGTGTCGTCTCTGAGTCAATGCTACCAAATCATTGGTCGTGTCATTCATATGTTGAAGAGAAGTTCATCTGAAACCTATATTGAGTCGGCCATCTACAGTTGTCTATTCTCTCTGTGTCGACCTTCCCTGTGTCCAGTCCAACTTACTTCATACACTGTTTCACCTTCAAAATCTGTTACTCATTTCGTGTCATTGATGGGGGATACATCAAGGCCCTCCTGTGATGATTTTTTGTTTCGTCGACTTCAACTCATTATCCGGAAACAAGACTTAGAAATTCTTTGGGACCTTGGAACTTGACTGCCTCAATGGCAGGATTCCTCGCTTTTGACAGTGGGTTTACATCATTGACCCCTGATCGAAAGATTCTGTCAAATGTTCGACCTCAACTCATTCATTCACATTCGAAGGATTGTACTAGAGTACCTTGGGAGTCATTGACATTAATGGTGATTTCCCTCGCACTTGTTAATGGTTTCATCAATGACCGGTAATCAATTGGTTTATTCCATGTTCAACTTCAACACATGTAATCACATGGTTAGATCCGTACTTTTGGGTGACGAGATTGAAGACCCTGGATATCATCTCTTTGTTGAGGTTGCGATGGAGTATGTATAATTTGCGACACATAGATCCACTTTGTATGTCTCGTGGCTATGTCGTCTCAATTTTAATTTTCTCGCATAGATCCACAGTGTATTCTTGGTGGCTATGCTATATTTTGACGGCATGGATCGACAGTGTATGATTGGTGGCCATGAACTATGTCTATAATGTCATCTGTTTGTGATATGAGTATGGGAATGCCTTCCTCAGAATTAACATATTTGATATTCTGCAGATTCTTGGTTGTTCGTAGGTTTCCGATTAGGTGTGATCTAGGTTTCCGACACACACATGCAGTTTACAAAGTCTTTCGGCTGTCACTGGTTCCAGCCTCATACTTTGGGGGGAATTTTGTTACCCATGATTTTGGTCAATCTTGATGGTGTATTGATGATGGTGTACTCAGGCTCCTCATAAGAACTTTCTCCTGAGAAAAGTGACTTTCATCTCTTCCTAGAAAACTTACTTTTGAAGAGAGTTCGCAGGTTGCTAATATCTTAGGGTGCAAGAATGACCCATTCTCGCAAGCTGCCTTAAGCTAGGGTGCGAACTTCTCGCACTGTGCTACATAGCTAGGGTGCGAACTTGTTCTAAAGCTTGGAAAAAAATGAAGTCTTGATGGTTCTAGAAGGGAATCTTCTAGAAGAATGGGTTGGCATTCGAATGGTTATCCTTATACTGGTTTCCCTGATATTGTGGGATCATTCTTATCCAAGTAACCATCTCATTTTCTCTTATATATTGATGGAATTCTCATGGAAAAGGTTAAGCAAGATTCATTGGAGAATTGGTGAAAGAATTGTGTGAAGGACTTAGCTTGAATAGGAGCTTGGAGACTCTAGCAAGTCTATCAAGAGGGCTTTGATCTTCTTCATACAAGAATCGAGCAAGTGTGTGTGTGTGGAATCTAAGAGCCACCGAAAGGAAGTTTGCGACATCAAGGCGATCAGGTTGTATCTTCTACTTTCGATTAATATGATACAGTGGCATGTCCTTTTCCCATAAAGTCATTCTCATTTTATTGTGTAATTCCTTGATCATACACATAAGTTGACAGTTGAATATATTTTTCTATATTCACTTTGGTTGGTTTGTGTTGTCTTGGTTTTGACCTCACGAGAGAACCGGAGCAAAGCGGGAGCAACATAGACCCTAGGAAGTGATACAAAGGTATGTTACTTGTTCCTCCCTACTAGCTAATTCAATGGTCAAAACTTAGGGAAAGAGTCATGTCCTATCCTGTTTTGTTCTAGATCCAGGTGGATCTAGGGAGATATGTTAGTGTCCACACCTACCTATTAGTTCAATAACAATAGGCCTCCAACACTCACCTGTGACTCATCCTGAGGCACTTCAGATCTGATCTTCCTGTTTTACTTCGACTTTGGGCTGTGCAGTACAACCTTTTCTTTTTTCTCTATGCCTCCTCTTTGTCCTTGTGCATACTATCTTTTTTGTGTCTGGTACCCAGTTTCAACTACACCTAGTACCTATACCCTTTCCTTCATCCTTCTACTGAGAGTTGTGAGGCAGCCAGTTGTCATAATACAAATTTAACTGAATCCCATTTACCAAACCTTCCTTCCGTTCTCCCTTCAATGTCTTCAATTGTGCAACTCTTCCTTCTGTAACATAGGCGATATCATATGGCCCAAGCCAATGAATTCTAAACTTCCCAGGATGTTTTAGGAACTTACTGTCATACGCCAGTACCAGATCACCTTGCTTAAATTCCTTCTTCTTGATGTGCCTGTCTTGATAGGCCTTTTCTCTTTCCTTCTGAACCTGCTGGTGGAATCTTGCAATAAATCTGTCTTCTTCAAGTTCAAATAACTATGCGAGCCTCTCCTGAACAGTGCCAGTATCATCCATACCTGTAAGGGTAGCGATTCTTTATATTGGCAGCAAGTATTCCATTGGAACAACAACTTCAAGACCATAGACCAAATTAAAAGGGGTCTGCATGGTCATCTTTTTGCAAGTGGTTCTATATTCTCATAACACTACTGGTACTCTCAAATCCCAATCATCTCTATTCACAAAAGAAATATTGGTTAGTTTTGTTTTGAAAATCTTTTTGAATGCTTCAATTGTTCCATTTTATTGAGGGTGGTATTGTGTGCTCTTCTAATGGTGGACTGTAAATTCTTCAGTCAAGCCATAAATTGTTTTATTTATGAAATGTGTTCCTTGATCACTCATGAGGATCTTTAGGCATCCAAAAATGGTTATGATGTCATCAAATATGAAGCACACTGTTGTAGTTGCACTACAGTCCTTGACTACTCTTGCTTTGGCCCATCTGGTCAAGTACTCTGTCACAGTGATGATGTATCTTGCTCCTGTACGCTTTCCTGGTGGATTTATAGGTCCAACAAAGTCAATGGCCCATTTATCAAATTCTTTTAGGGCCAATTGTGGTGCCAATGGAATTTCATCTCTTCTGGATGGTTTCCCAACTCTTTGGCATACAGTGTGGGCTCTAGAATAGTCTTTATCATCTTTGTGTAAGGTGGTCCACCAAAGGCCATCTCTAAGAACCCTCTGTGCATTTTCTTTACCTGCATAATGTCCTCCTACAATGCCTTCATGATATTCTGCAAGGATCAACGGTAGTTCTTCCTCCATAACACATCTTCATAATATCTCATCTGGGCCCATTTTGTATAGATGTCAAGCTATAAGTGAGAAAACTGTAGCGCACCATACTAGTTGTTTCTTCTATGGAATTGTATACTCACTAGGTGCCATTCTTGTTGACA
>ML787707.1:468718-501828 GCA_009831015.1 Picea engelmannii | reverse complement strand
TGATAACCCAAAGAGAAAACCTTTGGAATGCTAGGATTGCAGAGGAGATCATCTCCGAAGAGACTGTCCACTCTGACAACAGAACAGTCGGAAAATTTATAACACGCAGGAAGCTACCATGGTCAATGATGTGGCAAGGAGTGTGTGGCAGATCTATGAAGCCTTGGATAATAACCAAGCTGACCACCAAGCTTCAGTGGTGAAAATGGAAGGTATGATCTTCAACCATCTGGTTTCTATTTTGATTGACCCTGGTTCAAATTTGAGTTATATAGCCCCTAAAACTGTTGATAAGTGTAAGCTATAGCAACAAAAGAAAACTAAACCATGGTTGGTACAGTTAGCCACTGGAACCAAAAGAAAGGTGGTAGAGGTCGTACCAGCTTGCCAAATAATGTTGGGTGAATTCCCCACCAAAGCAACCCTTAATGTATTACCCCTGGGATCATACGATCTGTTGATTGGTATGGACTGGCTGGCCGCCCATAAAGTCAAATTAGACTGTTACCATAAAACCTTAGAATGTGTTAACAAAGAAGGACAAAGGATAACCCTTCAAGGGATCCAAAAACTGGTCTCGATGAGGCAAATATCAGCCTTGCAAATGAGAAAGTATTGTCGAAAGGGATGTCCCCTATATGCAATACAGGTACTGAAAATAATCGAAGGCACTAAACCAAGCCCCGATGATCACCCTATCCTAAGAGAGTACAGAGATGTATTTCCAGAAGAGGTACCGGGTCTACCTCCGAGAAGAGACATTGACTTCTCGGTAGACCTTGCACCAGGAGCGGTGCCGGTGTCTAGAACACCCTACCGGATGAGCACACCTGAGTTAGTTGAACTCAAATTGCAATTAAAAGAAATGATGGACAATGGTTATATTCAACCCAGCATGTCCCCATGGGGAGCACCGGTCCTATTTGTGAAAAACAAGGATGGCACCCTTAGACTGTGCATAGACTATAGACAACTTAATAAAGTAACAATAAAGAACAAGTACCCATTGCCTAGGATCGATGATCTATTCGATCAGTTGGGAGGTGCGTCTGTTTTCTCAAAGATTGACTTGAGGTCAGGATACCATTAAGTTTGAATCAAGGGTGAAGACATCCATACGACCGCTTTCCAAACACGGTATGGTCATTATGAGTTTGTGGTAGTACCATTTGGGTTAACTAATGCCCCTGCTACTTTCATGTGCTTAATGAACAATGTACTTAGTAAATTTCTAGATAAATTTGTACTATTTTTTATTCATGACATCTTAATATACTCTAAGAGTAGAGAAGAACATGAAGAGCATCTTAGACTTGTTCTGCAAGTGCTAAGAGAGCATCAACTCTATGCTAAATTCAGCAAGTGTGACTTCTTTCATAAGAAAATACACTACTTGGGACATGTTCTGTCCAAGGAAGGGGTAGCAGTAGACCATGGCAAGATCAGGTCTATCATGGAATGGCCTACCCCAAAGGATGTCTCAGACATTATATCCTTTATGGGATTGGTGGGATACTATAGGAGATTTATAAAATATTTCTCCAATATTGGTTGTCCAATCACTACCCTCCAGAAGAAGGGAACAAAATTCTTGTGGACACAGCAGTGTGAAGAAAGATTTCAAACCTTGAAACATCTACTAACCCATGCACCCATGTTGAAAATTGTTTACCCAGAAGTTGAATTCCTTGTGTGTACCGACGCATGTAAGGAAGGGCTCAGAGGAGTCCTTATGCAGGAGGGAAAGGTGATATGCTGTGAATCCCGAAAATTGAATGAACATGAGGACAACTATGTGACTCATGATCTAGAACTGGATACCATAGTGCATGCCTTAAAAATGTGGAGGCATTACCTCTTGGGAAGAAAATTTGTGCTTATGACAGATCACTGTGGATTACGGTATTTGTTCGACCAACCAAATCTTAATGCTAGACAAGCCAGATGGATGGCCCTCCTTATTGAATTTGATTTTGAAATCAAACACATTAAAGGGAAGGAGAATAGGTTTGCCGATGCCCTTAGCAGAAGCATGAGAAAAATTCACCTAGCAGCAGTGAGTACCTGCGAGAAAGATGTCAAGAACAAAGTCAAAGAGGCACAAGAAACATATCCCTTCGTCTGAAATGTGACCCTGTACCTACAACAAGAACCCGCTGGAGAAAAATACGAAGGCTATCAGATGACCGAAGGAGGTCTACTGACTTACAGAGATAGACTGTACATCCCCAATTGTGACGACTTGAAGAGGTTCATCATGGATGAACTACATAAAAGACCCTACACTGGTCACCCAGGATACCAGAAAATGATTACTGCCACCCAGAAGCAATTTTATTGGCCGGGATTGAAGAAGGACATAGCCAAATATTTGGCCCAATGCATAGAATGCCAACAAGTTAAAGTAGAACATCGACACCCAGCAGGACTATTACACCCTTTACCCATCCCAGAATGGAAATGGGAAACCATCTCCATGGATTTCATCACTGGATTACCAACTTCGACCAAATAGAATGATGCCATTATGGTGGTGGTGGATAAACTGAGCAAGTCTGCTCATTTCATCCCTGTCAAATCAAACTACAAGGCGATATATATCACACAGGTATTCATGAAAGAGGTATTCAGACTACATGGTATGCCGAAAGAGATAATATCTGACCGAGACAAAAAATTCACTTTCAAATTCTAGAAATCACTGATGACGGGTTTAGAGACCAAATTGTTGTTTAGTACCGCCTATCACCCTCAGACCGATGGACAGACAGAAAGAGTAAATCAAATATTAGAAGATATGTTAAGGTGCATGTGATGCATCAACCCAAGAAATGGGAAGACTACCTGCCATTGGTAGAATTTGCCTACAACAACGGTTATCAAGTGTCCTTAAAGATGAGTCCATTCGAGGTCCTCTATGGTAGACAATGTAATACTCCAGTCAGCTGGAGCAATCCTGTAAATAGGATTTCTTTTGGACCTGACATGTTGAAAGAAATGGAACAATAAGTGAATCAGATAAAACAAAATCTGAAGGTCGCTTAGAACCGACAGAAAAKTTATGCTGATCAAAAGAGAACTCCAAGAGAGTTCCAAACAGGAGATCATGTATATCTCATAATTAAGCCTAGAAGGAGTTCCCTAAAAATGGGAGCTTGTGCCAAATTGGCACCCCGGTATTGTGGACCCTTTGAGGTTCTAGACAGAGTGGGACCTGTAGCCTATCGGCTAGCACTTCCTGCCATAGTAAAAGCACATAATGTTTTCCATGTTTCATTATTGAAGAAATATGTACATGATGCTAATCACATAATTGAATGGTCTGTGATCTAGGTGGAACCGGAGGGATAATTTGTACCAGAACCCCAATGCATATTGGACATAAAGGAAACCCGACTCCAGAACATAACCATTGCACAGTTCAAGGTGCAGTGGAAACATTTTGGCCCAGATGAGGCTACATGGGAAATGGAATATGCCATGAGACAGGCATATCCGATTTTGTTTACTTCTGTAAATGCAATTCATGTTAGTAGATAAGAACATCGAGGATGATGTTCCCTTTAAGGGGGAGGGAATTGTAACACCCTGTTTCCCCCAACTTGTAAATATAACTGGACTGGCCAAGAACTATGGCAAACTCATAAATGTGAATATGTGATGTGAATGGACCTTGAGGAAGAGGTCAATGAATGTGAATAACATTCTGAATTTATTGCAGGACTGTTGATGAGGGGATCTGCAGAAAAGAGACCACGATGGCGGTGGAAGGCACTTGAAAATGTGGCGTTAACTTCCACCGAGAATGAAATACCGTATTTGGACTCCACTGGCACGGAGAACCAAAAGCATCTCGCTGACCCTAAAATTCAATGCCTCACAGGCTGGTAGGAGGATGGCTTGATGAGGGATGGGATGGTGAACCGCCCATCCGTAGAGCCATCAGGCCTGATCGGCGTGAGGGTAATCGTGCCACACACAACCTCGCGAGAGGATAATGTGTATGGCAGAAGTGATTAGAGAGGGCAGGCGCGAGGGGAACTCTGGCATTACGCAGAGTGAGTGATAACAGAGAGGAAGGATTGCAACCTTCGTTCCTGGTCACTGGTAGACAGAGAGACGTAGTCTCAAAGCATCACGGTCTCAGCTCAGGGGTGGCTAGTTGTAAATCCATTGGGAGTCGCTGAGCCTACGGTTGGGTGGAAACGAGCACCCCTCTCAGCAGTTGCTCCCACTTCTGAAATTATTTTTGATAAGTGTTTTGTTCATATTGCATCTTGAAATTTATATGATGACATATATGCTTATAAACTGTGAATGATCTCATTATACGAATGTCTGTATAGTGTTATGATTAGTAATAGTAGTTGTATATTTGTATGAGAATACTACGTATGGCTTATGTCCTCATGAATCATTATTTATATGCGTACTGATCTAATTTAGACTTCACGTCTGGTTCTCGGGAGAACGATATCCTTACCTGCTTTAGGCAATACCCTGGGTAAACCTCCCCATAGAGAAACCCTCCTTGAAAGGTCCATGAAGAACTATGGAGGAGAAGATGAAGGCATAATACCTTAGTAAACCTGCACGAGGAGGAACGATCCTCTTGAAAACCCGGGATGATAGCATAAGGACGAAGTATCGAATCGATGGACGAGATCCCGTCGGGAGATCTGTGGTCACTCACCACCGTCAGATCAAAGTAAAAAGCTAGGAGGTTAAGTACCTTATCCCTGATAGGTGTTGATCGATGGACGAGATTCCATCGGGAAATCTACGGTCACACCCGACCGTTATATTGGTAGGAAAAGGTAGGGATGTTAATGGCCTTACCCCTTTGTCTTTTGTGTCTTCGTGGGCAACGAAGAATTCCGGATCGTAGATCTCCAAGGTCCATGAGAATATCTGGACCGTTGATTTTTCCATGTCCAGGGAGTCATGGAAGAATTCCTGGGTAGGAGCCGATCTGAGTAATTAGATCTCGACTAGAAAACCCGACAGCCGTTGGATATGTTCAGAGTTACCCGAGGGTTAAGACCCCAGTGTATAGGGGAAAAAGCCCCCCCCCCCCCNGATCTGAGTCATCCAAGCGACGGAGGCCACGTGTCACGAGATCTCCCATTTCGAGAAATCAGGAATCGCGAGATCGGGAGTCCTGGTAACAAGAGATCGGGGAAGTCCCAGGTGAAAACCCCGACATAATCCGATCCGTTCATCCAGAGGGACAGGTGTCAAAAATCTGATGAGAGTCGGAGAAACGAGAAATTGACACTTATGAGGTCGAAGGAAACGGGACATCAAAAGTCTCAAAACCCCGAGAGTAAATTGAGACCACCCATTTGAGAAGGACACGTGGCAATCAGCAGCGCCATTGGGAAAATTCTCGATAAGGAAGCTATCCATCAGCATATCGGGGATTCTGTGGACGTGGAAACTTTGCATATCGAAACTGCGAACCCTGAAACCCCGATAGGGAGGAAAGAGCCATAGTGGAATCCAGCTGTTGCTGTAGAGGAGAGTCGGGATTCGGGGAATCACGAGTTCTGTGGGCGAATGTATTTTGACATCTCAAACCCCGAAACCCCGATGAAGAGGTATGACTGCGGTCATATAGAGGGAGGTCGTGTGGACCAAAAGGTCTAGTCTAGGGGACTAGCGGAAGTTGACGTCATATCGGGATTTCAGGGATTTTGAGGACCAAATGTTTATGTATCCCAACGTTGTGATATTTGAAACCCCAATGGACGGAGGAGATTCTTTCGGAGGATCTCCTGGTCCGTAATGACCGTTAGATGTGGGAACAAGACATTAACTTAAACCAGGATGTGGTTATGCTTTAGGATAAGCGGTGAGCAGATCTTGACGGCTAGAATCCACCCATCCAGATCTACGATTGAGGTTCCATTCTAGAGCCCCCTTGTTGTTCTGCCTTTAGCGGTAAGGGGGGGGGAATAGAATTGGACATGCAACTCTCGAACGATCGAGATTTACTCACTATGATCAATGGCTTCCCAGTGGATTCCGGACCCCCCTTGCCATTCTACCTTTAATGAGGGGGGGGGGGTCTAGAATAGTGTGGCGTGTGAAGTGGGGCTCCTCCTGTCAGGGAGACCACCGTGTCGCATCTCCCTCTCACCACCTGTATTACACCCAAATGCGCAATGGGGCTTGTTCCCATTGGCGGATTCTCTATCCCTTTTGAGTTTTATTCCTATTGGCCATCTGCTAACCCCGTGGGAATCCATCCCTATGGGATGCACGTTAGCCCTGACAGGATTCGACGGTTGTAGAGTCGAACGTGTAGGTATTACAGTATCCCAAAGCGCGAAATACCAAAGACGCTGCGTTCAAATTGAACCCTGAACATGTCCCACGATCACATGGGAACGGAGTAGGAGAGAGATAGAGCCATCTTATGTTGGACCTCCTTGGTTATTTGAGGGTTCGAGTCTGACAGAGGACCAAAAAAATTTTATTTGGTTAGTGGGTGTGTTACACCCAATCAATTCCTAACAGTGCAGGGTAAGGGAAACTGTCATCAACTATTTAAATTACCTCAAAATCTACAAATGTTCTTATTCCATCAGTGTCCATAGGGACATGCTCCAATCATCCAAATGGGCTGACAGCTTGCTAGTTAGCCATCCTAAGCCTGAGAGGAGAATAGATCAACTTTGGTTTTCCCATCTGTGCCCAGGTTTTCTTCGTCATGACATTGACCTCCGACCCTAAGTCGAGGACCACATAGTCTATCTCATATTCTCCTATTTGAGCATTCAAATGTAATTCCTTATTTGTCCTTCTCTTCTTACCAATTTGGTGTACTTCCCTATTCAGTAAGGGATCTATCTTTCCTTTCTCATATTATCTCATTAAATTTTGTAATTCTTGTACAATGCTTTCATCTTGAATCAACTTAATACAAGTTTATAAAAATTCCATGAGATTCCTTACCTGTTTTCCTTCTTTTGGAAAAGAAGGTTGATCAAATGCCAGAGGCATTCCATATGCTCTCACTTCTGGTCTTATCTTTGATGCAGAGCCTAGGTTTCCTATGAATTATTTCCTAGCTTCCTCAAACATCTGTCTTTCTTTCTTTGCATCAAAAGTTTGGGTCTTCTCTACAGCTTTCCAGATTCTTGAATATTTTGTAGTCTTCCATTGTGTCCGTATGTCTTCTCCTATGAAAACACCTCCTCTGGTTATAACAGTGACTCTAGGTTCTTCTCCACGAGGTTCAACATATATCAATTTCACTTGTGGGTTCTGCTTGGGTCCTCATCTTTCATGAAGCTTAGCTAGCAGTACATGACAATCTTCTATAACATGGTCAAACGAGCTACAGTAGCTGCAAGTAGTACAAGGGTTTTGACAATCCCTTGAAAGGTGTCCAGGTTGTGTGCAGTTATAACAGATGATATGTCCTCAGCCTCAACCCATTCCTCCTCCTCGTCCTCTTCCTCTGAATCCACTGTGAGGATTGAAGTTTCCTCTCCCAAGAGAGTTGTACTACGTAGTGTTTCCTTCTCACTATACTTCACCTTGGATATTATATATGTCTCTTGACCTTTCATGCATGAGATCATAATCCCTACAATCCCTATCATCATACCCTATAGACTTACATAATGTACAGTACAAATTTGTAGGTGTCTGAACATACCTTTTCATGTAGTAACATTCACCAGTACAATGCCTATTTCTCCTTTCTTATCCTTTCTTCTCCTCTCTTTCTCTTCCCACCCTACGCACCCAGCTACAGGGTTGATCTTCGCACCTAGCTGAATATCTTACAATACCAGAAGGATCCCCCACTTAGCACTTATCTCTCATAATACAATAATCCCTCACATCAACAATGACAACCTATCTTGATACCAACCCGACCCAGGTCCTCTTGACCTTTATTTATACATTACAATAGCTCACCGATATCCTTAAGCCAAAACCTAGGTGTCCAAAACCCTAGATACCAAAATCCTAGGTGTCTAAAACCCTAGGTCAACTTGACCCATATTTTCAGGGCTTTGCTAGCCTATCTTTCCTTCCTTCTCGCGTGGTGCTCCAAAGCATCCAATGGTGGATTTTTTCGCTTGATGACTTGTCCATGATCCTTCTTCCTTGTTGATCTATCATCCTTGATCTCCTTGTCCAACGACTTGCTTTCACACACTTCGCTCTGTATTTTCTTCTCTTTTTCTCACTTTGACCCAGTGACAGTCACTGTGTCTTCCATGAAGTTTGCATTTTACCTCTTCTTCCTTAATCTTCTCTTCCTTTAACAACCTAGGGCTAATAGTGGTGAGTCATGATAGTTTCCTAAGGGATTTTGATTATACCTTGGTTACTGCGTACCTCTCGAAGGGGATACGTGCAGTTAGAACACATATGGATAAGATCGCGACATTAAACTTCAACAACTTCAACCTAGGGAACCATAAGAACCATAGTATGCGTGCACCTCACAGATACTTGACTAGGACATAGGGGAGGAACTTGAAAATAATCCCCCAACCATGGACTATGAACCTTGTGTAGTCCACCATCTTGAATGTGATGAAGATTCCACATTTTGGAAGGCACCAGGAGGTTAACGCATGTGTTAAGCTCATATTATTGTGCTACAATGGAGGCTATCTATGGCTAGACAAATGCATCACAATTGATTTGATGCTAATCCATAGGATCACCGAATTGAGCATGCAGGGACCAGACCCACAAGACTTCTACCCAGGGAAGGTTGTTGACCGCGCTCTGGCTCAGAGAATTAAGGATACCTATGGCGATGTAGAAAAGGGGACACGAGGCTACAAGGTAGCTTCCATCTAGAATGGTGTAGTGCACCTAGCCTGCCAGTTGATCGCAGGAAAGCTAATAAGAAAAAACATACTTACGCAAGTCACAGGGTTTGTCGTTGACCTTGCCAGAAAATGTGTAGAATGACTCCAAATGAGTTGGGTGAAACACTTAGTCAACCAACTAGAATTGGATTGCCATGAAGCTTGGGATTAGGGCTATGAGTTCCATTTAAGCTGCTTGTGAATCCTCATAGAATTTAATACTTGGGAGATGCCAGAAGGTGTGACCTTCCCGGATATTGATCCATTCAAGCCACTCATTGCAAATTTCACCACGCTTTGGTACTCGAGCGATATGGGAAAAAAGTTCCATTCGAACACGGTATTCCACACATACTATATCCAGTTAAATAGGGCTATTGGGTTTGTCCCTCATATGACATCGGACATGTCGCATCGGTTCAAACCCCTCATGAAGTTCCATGTAGATCAATACTTTATTTATATCACTGCACGTCTAGACGAACATAAAGAAGAGCTTCAATCATACTATAAACTCATAGAGGAGGACCTCTAGGAGATAACTAAGGACTAGTCTACAGATCTCCTTATCCCTGTTGACCCCTGGGAAATGTTTGATCCCAAACTAATAGGCAACTCAGAGGCCACTCATGAAGAGCATGATACACTTGGACCTAGAAGAAGGAAGAAGACTGAAGAGGTACAAAAGCTGAGCAGTGCATCCAATGAAACTACTTTAGAATCACTTGGATGAGGAGATAATGACGAAGTAGATAAAGAACAAACCAATGGCAAAGAAGATCAGTAGAAGCAAGGAGAAGTAACATCACCTAGGGATCCCATGGATGAGGTTGATCCCTCTAAGAAAATAAAGGTTTCCCCCAAGAAACCTACCTCACGGAAGAAATCCAAAGACACCAAGACTAAGCTGCAGACTGTGCTCATGCTCGATGACTTCGACTTAATCATCATAGTCGTATCATATGCCTCATAGGATATTATGCAGAACACTGAAGCCAAGCAAGAAGCCATGTATGAAAAAATTGAGACAAAACTAAGAGGGGTACAACAAGCCCTTCAATCTAGCCACGCAGTATCCACTGCACCCCCGTTGTTAGCACCAATAGTCACATCTGGATTGTTGCAGAGGTAAGCCTAATACCCATCATTTGTATGCCACAATGAATATTTTAAAGGTGTTCTAATGGAAATAGACTCAGGATGGTATTGTTTTAACTCAAAAAACTAGATTGGCATGCATAGGCAAGCGAGGTCTTGATCTAACTCCAGTCACTAATTTGTAGTCTAGTGGTGAGTAGGGGGAAGAGTTTAAGGAGAATGAAATGGTCTTCTATGGACATCAAGTCTTCCAACGGCCCAAGGAGGAAAAGTTCCAAATACAATATCCTCTTTGAGTTAGAAACTTCAAGAAACTAAAACTGCTATAATAGTACTGTAACTGAACATACATCACAATACAGTCACAACAACCCAACTGGATCCTCCATGCTTGAGTTCTCAGTATCAGAGGGAAAGGAGAACACAAGAAACTAATTAAAATTGGTTGCAATTCCACTGTGATCAAACCTACATCACAAAAACACAACTACCCTTGACTGGATCATCCTTGCCTGAGTGTTATCATAAAATAGTTACACAAAGATGAAAGGAAACTAGATTTCATTAAACAAGAAGTCTCAAATGCATATCGTATCCAAAGAACTAGAGGCCTCATCAAAACTTTACAATTGGGATCTTAGCTCAACCATCGAATCTAACAAAATATGGGAATGAACCCTAAATACTCAGATCCAAAACTCAAAAGAGAGTCGAGTCATTGCATTGAAGGTGTTACATTTGCATGCCACCTGGCAGACTGTGCATGAAGTTCTCTAGTCAGAAGCAAACTCTGCCAAACACAATCGTGCTTTAGAATGGGCCTGCATCTAAGTGGACTAACTAACGATCCTTTCTTGGGATTTCCATTTATGGTGGAAACGATGTTCAACCACCACCACCTATTTTAATAACTGCTTCCTTAGGATCAGAGATCTTCAAGTCAACTCTACATCTGAGGGATGTGGCACTTTTCCCTTGGTTGTCTTCTGTTTTGTTGGATCATTACAAGGGGACCCAGTGGCCAGGCGTGGAGGAGGATTTTGTGGAGACAATGGCGTGATCGACGTGGAGTTGAGACGAGAGGTGACCATATGGACAAACGTGGCATCTGGAATGTGACCAGGAAAGTGCGGGTGACAAAAAATGTGGGTACTACACTGGGACATGTCATAGGTGAAGTGGCATAGGGTGATGATGTGGGGGCAGAGGAAAGGCTGCAGCAGTAGGTGGAATGAGGACCATCTTCCTAGATGGAGGTGATTGGTAGAACACCTAGCAGGAGATGATAGGTGGGAGTGATAAGGGGACATGACCTGAAGGTGGGTGGAGGACAAGTGTGCCATAAGGAGACGAGGAGGGAGAGTGGGCGATGTGATGGGTGGAAGAGAGAGATGGAGTGGAGGAGAGATGGAAACGGGAGGAAGAAGCGGTAAGGGAGAGAGGTAAGTGGGCTATTCCAGAGGGGGGGCATTGGTGGTAAGTAGTTTGGAGCGGGGACGGGGGGTCTGAAATGTTGAGAACATGCCATGATAATGGTGGGCCCGATGGGGAAACTTCATTTCTGGACCCCCACCCCCCCTTTCGTTAAAGGGATAATGTCTGGGGGGGTCTATCATGGACCACACACCGTAGATTTGGGTGCGTAGATATCATCCACCCAGATCTATGCATCGATTAGCACAATCGTGCCTAGGCCCAAGAACTTAGGATAACATGATTTTGTGGGTTTTTTTCCCCTTTTCTTAATTTCTTTCACCAAGGGGCCAATTTCTTAGGAGAAACACCCCTTTACAAATTTATGTGATAGCATTAGTCTCCATGGGGGATGGCTTGCTCCCTGTGAGATGCCAAGAACTCTTCTGTGGATCCAGTGCCTTCCTGTTGGGTTATGGAGTGACCTAAGAAAATGAAAACAAAAGAAAAACAATATTTACAAAGATGTGGGAGCCATCCATGGCTCAAATAAATAATTTCTTCAGAAAATGCCCATTTACAGGGCCACCAAAAACTTTATCGCCCTCCAAATTCTGCAACCTGTATGTATTATTTTGATATATCTCAGCAATTTTGAAGGGCTCGATCCATAGGGATTCAAACTTGTTGTTCTTTCCTCTGTCCTTCTTTAGCGCATCCCATTTGAGTACTAGATCTCTCAGTTGGAAATCCTCCTTATTGTTCTTCCTGTCAAAGGCGTGCTTGATTCTCCAATGATGTTCATGCACTTTATCTATAATTTGTTCTCTATTTTGTTTCACTTCTACCAGTTGATGTATCCTTCTAATCATATCATCAGGCTCCTCTTCACAGTCTTGGAAGAATTTTTCCATAGGCAGGGCGAGCTAAGAAGGGAAAATGGCTTCAATGCCATACACAAGCTGAAATGGGGAGACACCTAGAGACCTCTTTGTTGTCACCCTTTCATCCCACAGAGTGAATTTGATCTTTGAATCCCATGCTTTTTGATTATCCTCTAATAGTCTTTTAATGAACTTGATCGGACTTTTGTTAAAGGACTCTGCCAGTCCATTCCCTTATGGATAGTAAGGGGTAGATTGGATCAATGAAATTTTGAACTGCTCAAAAAACTTAATCAATGGTTTGGCCTTGAAGGATGCAACATTATCAGTGATGATTCTATTCAGACAACCAAACCTTGCCATAATATCTTCAAGAAAACTAATGATGACTTTGTGAGAAGCGCTCCTTGTGGGGATAGCTTCTATCCACTTGGTGAAATAATATGTTGCAGTTAAGATCCACCTATGCTAACCACTTGAAGCAGGATGAATTTCCCCAATAAATTCAAGTCCCCATAGTTGGAATGGTCATGAGGCTATTACAGGCCTCAAAGGAAGAGAATTGAGTTGTTTCTTCCTAGAGAATTTATGACATTTGATAGAAGCTCTGACCTTCGAACAAACATCAGTGGATAGAGTAGGCCAGTAGTACCTAGCCCTGAGAATTTTATAGGCCATGGTTCTCTAGAAATGATGTCCCCCACATAGGCTATTATGAAAATCAAACATAATATTTTGAGCCTTCTGTGGGCCCAAACATCTTAGAAGCACACCTAGAGGGTTTTTCCAATACAAGACCTGGTCAATAAGGAAATATCTAATTTCTTTGAGTTTTAAATCTCTTGCCTTACTTCTTCCCATACTGTCATGGGGTCTTAGCTCTTGTAGAAAAAATATAACGTCTTTGTACCAAGTACATTCTTCCAGTGGAGGGCTATCCTATGGATTTTTATCAGAAAACTCAGATTGCTGACCCTTTGAGTAGGTGTTGATGAAGTTAACCCATAAATATTTACAATTAGATTTAGCCAACAACTTGGCTAAACCTTGAACCTTAACTAGCTTGGTGGGCTTTATTTCCAAATTAAACTCAAGGATTTTAACAATCTATTTGCTCCTTCTCCTATCTATGTCCAGCTGAATAAGAATTTCCTTCATAGAAACTGAAGGGACATATGCAATGATTTTTGAATGAAGAACATAGAATCTAAAAGCTTTGAGAGATTTCACTAAGGCATAGGCCTGTTTCTCCATGATGTCATATTTCACCTCTGCATCTCTCAATGCCCTGCTAAAAAATCAAAATTGGTTGCTCCATCCCTTCAACATTTTTCTGTATCAAAATTGTTGCCATTGTATCAAAAGAAGAAAAGGAAAAAATTAGAAAATCCTTGGAATAATAGGGACTGATTAGCACGGGTGCTTCAGTCAATGACTTCTTAATTGGGTTAAAGGATTCTCTGGGCTCGGTAGTCCACTTCACTTCATTCCCCTTCCTAAGCATGGTTGTGATATGCTTCACCAATTCAACAAAATTTGAAACAAGCCTTCTTAAAAAATTAATTTTGCCCAGAAAATACTGAACTTCCTTCCTGGATCTAGGAAGTGACAAGGTTTGAATAGTTTCTACCCTGCTTGAATTAATTATGAACCCATCAACTTATACTATGTGCCCCATCAATTTTCCCTCTTTCATGGCAAACAATGACTTTTGGGGATTTAGGGAGAGACCAAATCGTCTACATTTCAAGAAGACCTTTATTAGATGTTGACAATGCTCTTTATCAGATATGGAAAACACAATTATGTCATCCATATAGATGACCACGAATTTATCCCTTTCCCCAATGAAGGCTATGTCCATTGATTGTTGAAAGGTTTCCCCTATGTTCATCAATATAAAGGGCATTTTGACATACATAAATATGCCCCAAGGAATGGCGAAGGCAATCTTTTCTCTGTCCTCAGGAAAGACAAAGATTTGATTGTAGCCAGAAAATCCATCAATCATGGAAATCTTGGATGCACCAGTTACCCTTTGCAGTATGTGTTCCATCTTTGGCAGGGGGCAATTGTCCTTATTTGATCTCCTATTTAGGTTTTTGAAATTGACACAAAGTCTGATTTCTCCATTCATTTTCCTCACCGGGACCAGGTTGGCCACCCATTCAGGATATCTTAAGGGGACAATGATTTGGGCGTCCAATAACTTCTTTACCTCCCTTTCCATAATAGGTAACAACATAGGATTTATTTGTCTTAATTTCTACCTAAATGGCTTGGCCTCCTCTTTCAATGGGATCTTGTGTTCAATGACATTGGTGTCATATGTTATGAGGTCTTCGTATGTCCAAGCAAACACATTGGAAAATTATTTTAATAACTCAATATATTCGGCCCTCTACTCTCTTGAATGACTACTTGATAATTTGACAAATCTTGGATTATTCTCTGTGCCAATATTGCACTCAGCCACATTAGCATCATTATTTGATATTTTACCCTTCATTGCCACATCATTTATGTCAAAAAACCTTTCCAAACGAACTAGTCCCTTTGGGATGTGATTGTTGGGTAGCTGGACAATGTGATGATCATCAATATTCTTCAAGAAAACATCAGGATGGGGCTCTATTTCAGAGTCAAGATCTTGATCAATGTGCAATACAGAAAATTCCTCAATAGTTTCCAGGAATATTTTGATTTCAAGATCATCCTCAAACACTCTCCAATTCTTGACATTGTCAGGTATAGAGGGTCTACATTTCACTTCTACATCATACTTGAGCTTGGGTAGCATTGGGAATTTAAAATTTATCGTTGAAACAACCAAAGAATTAGCCATGAAATTATTTTCCCTTGGAATAAATGAAATGTTGAAAGTCGAGAAAAAACTATCAATGAGGTCCCATACTTTATTTCTATAAATTTTGAGTCGAGGGTGTTTGGCCTAATAAATATATCTGATTTTCTAGACAATAAACTCAGAATCCACAAACACTGATATCTCTTCAATTCCCATTTCCTTTGCAGCTCTCAAACCCAAAACAAGAGCTTCATACTCTGCCACATTATTGGTAATTTCAAATTCTAATTTGTATGACAGAGATATGGTTTCCTGAGAAGGGGAAACAAAAGCTACTCCAGCACCAACACCTTCTCTAGAAGAATCTCCATCAAATAAAATTTTCCAAACAGAGGTAATTGGAGGAGAATCTTCACAGAGAGTAATGAAATTTCTAATATCAAGAGGAGGTTCAGGGAAATCAGTAAGATACAATAATCTATATCCCAAATCGGTATCAAGGGAAAATATAGGATGATTGGTGGGGTTTGCTTCATCATTGATAATGTTGGTCAACTGAGCTTCTATGTACAATATTCTATTCTCTCCTCCAAACACAGGAATGGTAACATATGTGAGGTCCATATGCAAGGTTCCCCCAAGTCTTTTTATCCAATATCTTGACAATAGCATACCGAACTTAGGAGGAACATTAGCCACCACGATGTCCATGACCATGCTTTTCATGGGAAATTGGAACAAGGTCACAACCAGATCTTTGATGAACCCAAGACATTTCACTCTCCTTGAATCAAAAGAATACAAGTCATGGTATTCCTTTGTGATTTCTAGTTCGAGCTCTTCCATGATAGTTTTGGGAATGAGATTATGAGATGGCCCTGAGTCCATCAAACAGTTATGCAACACCTTATCATGTATGTTCAGGGATGTGTAGGAAGGAGGGGATGAATCATCTCTATCTTCTACCATAGGACCTAGGATGATTGCAATCTTATCATCTTGCAAATTGATGGAGTCTGGGGGGAAAAGTAGAGGTTCATGTAGCAATAGCTTAGTCAAGAATTTCTTAAAATATTCATTCTTGACCAATTCTAAAAGGGGAACTGGAATCCTAATCTTTTGAATTTCTTGATCAAAATTAAAATTGAAGGGAGGCTTCAGAATCTCCTTTACCTATGGGGTAGGACCTTTGGCTACTAGTGGGAAGCTATATGCTTTTCTCTCCTTGTTGTTGCTTGCTACATCATGGGCAAGCTTTTCTACTCTGGGAGGCTGATCAGGGATGGAAGACTTCCCCTCTTTCTTCTTGGACATGAGATTGTATCTATTTGGGTTGTCACCGATCTTATCCCCCTTACTCGATTCATTTAATTGAATGTCCATGAGAGACTCCTCGTATGTTGATTGAGTTAAGGAGAAGGGGATGAATCTTCAAGACAGTTAATTTCTAGATCAATGTCCTCTTCCTCTTCACCATTATTTGTGACAAGGTTGTTCTGAAGAGGAGCTTGTATTTTCTGATCATCCCTATCTTTGTTCTGAAGTTCTCTTTTCATAACCCAAGGAGCATTGTTATTTGGCCTCCTGAAGTTTCCTCTGTTATCAATATTTTGATGATTTTGTATGTCTGATTCCCTTCTAATTCCATCCTTTCCATCCTGGCTAAAAGTGATTTTAGAAACTTGGTTACTTCATCCAATTGAGGAGGAGGAGTAGAAGAACTGGAGGTTGAGGCTTCAGGTCTTCCTCTTCCTTTATCCTTGACAACCTTATTTATAAGTCGGTCAACTACCAATATGTTAGACTCTACTTCCAGGGCTGCATCTTGCATATGAGATAAGGAGGTAGCTCTTCTTTCTCTTAACGAGAGGAAAAAATATGTGTCAAAAGCACTAGCATAGGTAATTTTTGTTGAAGCTTCTGTAGCCTTTATCGTAGCATGGATCTTATTGTACATTTTGTTGAATCTTTTGGAGAAGTCAAAGACATACTCTCCCTCCTTTCTCTTTAGGGATCCGAAATCGGTGATATAGTACATGAAGTCCTTTTTATCCCCCCCACTGTCTTAAGAAGATATCATCCAAAGCCTCAATCCCATCGATGGATCCAGCGGTCAGGGCTCTGAACGAATTTATAGCTTCTCCATCGAGACTATGGACAAAAATCCTCATCCACACATCTTCATCTACTATGATATCGTTATTAGTATAACTATAGAAGGCTACAAGGTGCTCCTCTGCACTAATATCTCCCTCCCCAGTGAACTTAAGAAGTTGCTTAAGGTAGCCACTAGCTGGAAGGGCATTAAGAGTTTGGGGTAGAACAAGAGCGGAATATCTGGCGGCTACTATAGTGTCCATTCTATTTCTAGGAGGATTAGCACCTACCATAGGGATGCTAGGTGGGGGAGAATTTGGAGGGGATGGGGTTCAAACAAGGGAGACTGGAACTACACTTTCGGGAGGAAAGGGAAACAACAAAGGATTTGGATAAAAGGCCACAGGACTTGAGGGAATAGAGGTTTCCCTTTTTGTAGTAGTAGAAATAATAGGAGGAGGGGTGGTAAAGCCCAGGGTTAGAAAATATTTTGAGGTCCTGGGTCTAGACCATGGTACAAATTCAAGGGAGAAAGGAGTGACAAGTAGTTATTCCTCCAATCTAGGACTAGGAGGGGAAAACTCAACAAGAACACTCCCAAAATTTAAAGTTCAGGAAACTCCAACAAAAGGTATAACAGGGGAATGAGAAGAAGAAATGGGAGTTTCTAAAGAAGAACCATGAAAATCATAAGAAATACCTGGTTGAACAGTAGAAGATCCTTCTCAAGGGGCCTTTCCCTTTCTGATAAATTTCTCTGGGTCAGCTTTGAGTGTTACTAGGGGCATTTGTGGAGTAGACCTCGTGTGTCTACCTCTGGAAGCCACAACTGGAAAAATGGAGTTGTCTCAATGGAGTCACCACAATGGAGTCGCCAGGTGCACAGCTGCAATCTTGATGTACTGGGTTCTGATGCACCTTCAGAACCATTAAATTTGTCATTCAATCCTAGGGAAAATCTTCAACTTCGTACCTGGCACCAGCGCTAGAAATGTTAGCACCAGAAGTCAGCTCTAGATTGCTGCAGAGCTAAGCCTGATACCCATCAATTTTATGTCAAAATGAATATTTTAAAGGCAGTCTAATGGATGCAGACTCAGGATGGTATCATTTTAACTCATAAAACTGGGTTGGCATGCATATGCAAGTGAGTTCTTAAACTCTAGTCAGTAATTTGCAGTATAGTGGTGAGTAGGGGGAATATTTTAAGGAGAATGAAATGGTCTTGTATGGACATCAGGTCTTCCAACAACCCGAGGAGGAAAAGTTCCAAATACAAGATCCGCTTTGAGTTCAGAACTTCAAGAATCTGAAACCGCTATAATAGTAATGTAACCGAACATACATCAAAATACAGTCACAACAACCCAACTGGATCCTCCATGCCTGATCTCCCCATATCAGAGGAAAAGGAGAACACAATAAACTGATTAAAAATGGTTGCAATGCCACTATGATCAAACCTACATCACAAAAACATAACTACCCTCGACTGGATCATCCATTCTCGAGTGTTTTGACATAGCAGTTACACAAAGATGAAAGGAAACTGACTTTCATTAAACAAGAAGTCTCAAATGCATATCATATATAGAGAACCAGAGGCCTCATCACTTTACAATTGGGAGCTTAGCTCAACCATTGACTCTAACAAAATATGGGAATAACCCCTAAATACTCAGAGCCAAAACTCAAAAGTGATTTCAAGTCATTGCATTGAAGGTGTTACGTCTACATGCCTCCTAGACGACTGTGCATGCAGATCTCTGGTTAGACGTGAACTCTACCAGATGCAATCATGCATCAGAACAGGCCTACTACTAAGTGGAATAAATGATGGTCCTTTCCTGGGATTTCCATTTATGGTGGAAATGATGTTCAACCACCACCACCTATTTTAATAATTGCTTCCTTGGGATCAAAGTGATCCAAGTCAATTCTACATTTGAGGGACATGGTAGTTTTCCCTTGGTTTTCTACTACTTCATTGGACCGTTACAAGGGGACCTGGTGGGCAGGCATGGACGTGGACCTAGTGGAGATGATGGCACAATCAACATGGAGGTGAGATGAGAGGCAGCCATATGGAAAAATGTGGCAATTGGAAGGTGACCGAGAAAGTGTGGGCAACGGAAAACATGGGTACTGTGATGGGATAGGTCAGAGGTGAAGTGGCATGAGGTGATGATGTGGGGGTAGAGGAAAATCCACAACAATAGGAGGGATGAGGACCATCTACCTATATGGAGGTGAGTGGTAGAACACCTGGCAGAAGATGATAGGTAGGAGTGATAAGGGGACATGACCTGAAGGTGGGTGGAGGACAGGTGTGTCGTAAGGAGATGAGAATGGAGAGCGAGAGATATGATGGGAAAAAGAGAGATGGAGTTAAGGATAGATGGAAAAAGGAGGAATAAGTGGTAAGGGAGAGCAGTAAGTGGGCTATTCTAGAGGGGGGGAGTGGTGGTAATAAGTTTGGATTAGGTGGGGGGGGGTCTGAAATGACGAGAATGTGCCACGATAACGGTGGGCTCGGTGGGGAAATCGATTTTCCGAACCCCCACCCTTCCATTAAAGATAGAATTTTAGGGGGTGGGTCTGGTAAAGGCAGAATGTCGGGGGGGGGTTGGTATGGACTACACACCATAGATTTGGGCGCGTAGATATCAGCTGGCCAAATCTATGCGTCGATTAGCATAATCAAGCCCAGGCCCAAGAACTTAGGATAACACGATTTTGTGGGTTTGTTTCCCCTTTTCCTTAATTTATTTCACCAAGGGACCAATTTCTTAGGAGAAACACCCCTTTACAAATTTATGTGATAACACCTACCATTAGAAGAACCATAGTTGGGAGATGAACCTGCCCAACTCCATAGAATAGTTGATGCAACCGAAGCTCGACTTCGTCGAGCGCAAGAAGAGAAAGAACAAACCATGGTGGCCCTAAAGAAAGCACAACAAGAAGTGGTAGAGAAACGCCAAGTTTCACAACAAGAGAATTATGACCTCTACACCAAGTTTGAATAGGAGAGAGCACAGGTCAAGCAAGAGAAATAGTAGTTTCTCGTAGGGCAGCTCAGAGTCAAAGAAGCAGTCAACAGAGCACTTCACTCTGTGACATGATTAGAGGAAAATGCAGAAGAACCAATGGAGCATCAATTAACATAGCTTGTGGAAGCTATCCAATAGCTTGAACAGAGAATCATAGATCTAGAGCTACAAATAGAGCCAAGTACCCCTCAGGATGTGCGATACCAAAGAGAAGCCACTGCCCGGAGCACAATTGAGAGGATCAAAGCATTCACTCTAGAATGTAAACAACTTAGCAATAGAAGTGCACAAACCTACGAGCGACTTACTGAAGACCCTAAACTAAAGGCACTAGAGTCACAACTCTAGGAGGTAAAGTAGTAAGCAGTGAAAGTACAAGCATAGTTGAATCTCCTGTCAGTAGTTGAAAGGATGAAGCAATCCCAGGAACAACGCATTGTTCAACATCAAGTCCACAGCATACAAATCAAAGTCATGGAAGTGACTCAGAGACTCCAACCAGTCCAGGATGAAGCATGCCAACTATTTGAGGAGATTGAAGGTCGAGGAGTAGAGTTGGAACAAGTAGCCACTGCAATCAAACAATGCTCAGAGGGACCTGTCAATGAAGTAGTTATCCAAGAGTTCACCGAGCACGCGGCCTTGGTGCAACAAAAGGTTGAAGCATAATGAGCCAAGATCGAGGCTTTTGTAGCTGAGCAACCCAAACCAGAGTGACGCGGGACAAGTCACAGGTGAGTTTTGGGGGGTTGTTGGCCCTTGACCAAGTTTTGAGGATCCGTGGTCATGTTTGACCTATTTTGGGACTTCGACAGGTTATCGAAGGTGGAGCTCAAGTCGAAGCTGAGATCGTGGGATCTCAACCCCTTGTTTAGGGATTTTTCTTTTTTGGGCTTATGTAACGGGTATGGGGATGTTAGCCCATGGGTTTACCCATGTTTAGGCCCTTTTTGTAAGCCAAGTGCTAAGTGAAAATTGTAAATGCTTTGTACATGCTATGTTGAGAACTTGCAAAGATAAGTACAAGTGATTGTAAGAGACTGTGTAAAGGCTTTGTGTTGTAATCTAGCTCAAGGAGGGAGGATATATAGAAGTGCACACAGATCTCATGTCCTATGCAGAGTAGTATCTTGTGGATTTGTGCATGTAGAGATTGACAGAAGACAATAAAAGAGAAGAATATTTGGTGGACGTAGCCCTAGGCTGGGGGTGAACCATGTATATCCTATGTTGATATCCTTTGTGCAATGTATTGATGTATTATGCATTTACTTTCTTAGTTATTTGATGCAAGATGAATGATAGATATATCTTTGATTCTTTGTGCTTAATAATATGGATGAATTCTATATCTAACCTATGTGAATGTGCTTATTGCTTGAATATACTAGATCTGGGTGGATACTCGGTTGGCCTATTGTTAGGGTTTACCTGCGTTGTAAGTTAATGCTGAATACTAATGATATATAATTGTTAATTGTTTTGTTAAGGTGTTACAATCATAGATCTATGTCCCAACTAAGGTTGCAGACACTGGAGTCCTGCAACCACCCCTACCTCTACCTCAGGCGAGACTGCATCTACTTCTCAGGTGTTCTCAAAAGGGTCGGTAGTTAGGTTTTTGTTGGTGTGATATTGAAGCATTGAACCCTGGATCTTGCCCTGTGCCAACATATATCATCCTGGATAGAAGGATGAGGACTTCACATAGGGGTGATGTTGATTATCTTTAAGGAGGCTTAAAGGGCACACATCCAAGCAAGGAAAAGTGGAATGAGAAGGACAAGGTTAGGGAACTCTTTCTCACTTATCTATTGATTGATGAAATCTTTTGGTGTTCCAAAAATCTCTCAGTGGCAAGGTGTGATCCAAAAAGGATCCAAAGAATACTATGGACAACTCAAAACTTGCAGAAGCAACTCAGGAAGCTCATAATGGCCTCAGTAGACAAATAAAGGGAAAACATTTGAAGTCCTCAAAACTCAATGAAAGTGGAATCCTCGCGAAGAGCATGGTGCAAGATTTCCAACAGCATAAAATTCTCATGAAACAGAGTTACGGATCGAAATATATTCATGGTTAAAGTTTGGTCAAGCTAGCTCAGTCAACAGGGGATGAGTCAACATCCGTACTGTTGACGTCAGCATCAATACAAATGTCATCATCATCCATACAATGCACATGGCACACATAGGAGGTGACACGTCTCATGTTGACATCATCATGATGTCATCATGGTGATGTTACAACACCAGAGGCTACCACGTATCACTCATTTTTGCAATTTTTGGGTCATTTCATGGACCAATAAAAATGTGCCACATGAAAGTCCATACATCCACATGGAAGACCATACACTGATATGGCAGGTGACGTGGTAGGATGATGTGGTAGACCATACGCTGATGTGGTAGGTGATTGTATAGTTGGTTGACATGTCCTAATGGTTGGTTGTCACGTGGCCCAGTCATGGACTACCACGTGGCAGTGGAAAATGCCCAATGAGGGCCTGAGACTGAAATACCAAAAATATAAAAAATGTTGGGTCCATCAAATCCGAAGAAATGTCACCATATATGGTGGCCCAATGGATTTATAAAATCTAACTCCAAGTTGGCTATGTTATCATATAAAGCTATCAAAGAGTCACAGGATTACCAATTCCATGGTCTGCATAGGAGAATCCAAACACAACGTTCAAAAGCATCCGATTTTAGGTTGAAAATACAAGAAGTGGATGGGTTCATTTTTCAATGGTGGAGATCCCCTGTGAAGTTGGTTTTTAGAAGCCTCATAGTTGCATATCAACCACCACGTGTCCCTCCGGATCGGATGCACATTAGTTACTTCAGGATTTTGGGTTTTGGGAATTTCAACATCTCGACTCCCAGTTTTGTCTGAAGTGTTTTCACCCAAAGTCCACTTATCGTTGCCACATGTTCATCCAAATTCAATGGTGGTAGTTCACTTTGGGAGTTCTAGCTTCATAATTTTTGAATTTTCCCTTCTCACTTTCCTCCGAGTTGCCTTTTCCCAAAGTTGCAGATCTCTGCCACGCATCCTTCCAAATTGGAAGATCATCATTTACTTGGGGAATTTGGGCTTCAGGATTTTCACCTTCCCCACTCTCTTCTTCCTCTAAATCATTTTCTCCCAGATTCCACTGATTTTTTTCGCATGTCCTCATTGAATCAATAGTCATTGTTCACTTTAGAGCTTCAACATTCATTTCAGGTCACGACGTCTCTCAGGGCCCATATTTATGTCAGCTCTACATGCAGACCCCTCTTGAGCTCCGAATTCCAAAGTACATGGCCACCGTCAGTGCATACATGTGGCACCCTTATCAGTCATGACATATGGCATCCATCTAGAACTGACATGTGTCACTTCTTATCTTTCACCATGGTGACTCCATTGTTTGAAAATCTATTGGTGACTCCACTATGCAGAATCTGTTAATGACTCCACTAAAGTTTGAAAAATCAAATGGATATGGAGGCTATATTGGCCAGGAGGTTTTCCCCATTCAATTTCTCATCCATAGCTGGTTATCCACATCCCATGTCTGTAGTCGATGAATGGCAAGACCTGCTGCTAATATTTTACAAAGGTAAGAATGACAACCCTCTTGAACATGTTATAGAATTTCATGCTTTCATACGAAAGCTTGACATCCATCATGAGGAAATAGGTATGAATATTTTCATGTTCTCATTAGATGAATATTCTCATGATTGGTATCAATCCTTGCCCCCTGCTAGCATCTCCTCCCTCAGATAATTTCAGGCATCTTTCAATAGGCATTGTCAAAAGTTTTATTCCTCTAAGTTAATTTGTCATAGTTTTTGTGAGGAATATAAAGAATGTGTTCAAGATATAGTTGCTTCTTATGAAGGTTGTGAGGATGAAGAATATTCCTTGAATGAGGAATCAAATTTGTCTCTTACCTGTTCATCTGCATTTGATGAAAATTGTGTTTGTTATCTCAATAAGGAAAGTGCAGAAATTGAGACTGTTCTGGAAGTTGATATTCTTCGTAGCCCTTTCTCTAAAAGGCCTAGATATGAGAAACCTTGTTTTGACTCATATGATGATGATGAGATATATCTTCCTAGATTGGATCTTGAAAGGCAACTTGTGTTTAGTAGTGAATAAAATTTTTATCTTGTTGGATAGAGGTTACCTCTTGGCATGTCATTCAAGGCTCCTTCTTTATTTGATCATTATGGAATCAATGATGAAGATGTTGTGGTTTTTTTTTCTTAGAATAAAAAAGAATTAGAAGTCATCCTTATGATGAAAATGAAAACTTCTTCCACGAGAAGCATGTTAAAGAAAAATAGCCATCTATTAATATACATCAGGAGATTTATTTCCATCAACTAGAAGATGTGATCAGAGCAGAAGTGGACCAACATCCTACATCAGGATTTCACTCACCTATGCTTGCCACAGACATTCAATCAGATGTGAGCAACTATAAGGAAGAGTAGGCTTTATGTTACCAACCTAGTAGGTTTTATAACCTATTTTATGATCATATGGGGGAGTACATGGGGTTGCATTTTCTCCATGTATTGAATCCTCCAAACTTTATCTTACCTTCATCACTAGGAGGAGAGCTGAAGAATGTAATTGATTTGTTGTCACAGTTTCATTATCCTTTGTTGATAATTGACAGATTAAATAAGTTTTCAGTTAGGAGGTTACTTGAATGGTTCTGGTGGAAGTTTTATTTCACCTAGCACATTGTAAAAATCAGTTACTATAGGATTGTACATAAATAAGCTCCTTCTGGAGCATGTGTGTTTGTTTTATTTTGTAAGTAGAATAGTGTATATATCAACATGTTGTCTTCAACAGGATGTTTTTTGAGCTAGACTCCAAAATCCAACAGCTAAGGCACTGGAACTGCACATTCTTGGCAGCTCGCAGGGAGCATGCCATCCCATATGGAGAAAAATGTTATCACATAAAGTTGTCAAAGGGTCACAGGAATATGAAGTCCATAGTCTGCACAAAAGTGTCCAAACACAATCTTCAAAAGAAATCCATTTCAGGTTGAAAATACAAGCAGCAGACAGGTTCATTTTTCAATGGCGGAGATCCCCTATGAAGTTATGATTAGCGGCCCCGAGGCATTTGGAATTATAAAGTTGTGCAAGTTTTAGCGCCAGTCAGAAGCCCCGAAGTTGTATATCAAGTGCCATGTGTCCCTCCAGATCGGACATGCATTAGTTACTTCAGGATTTTGAGCTCTAGGAGTTTCAACATCTCGAATCCCGGTTTCATTTGAAGTGTTTTCACCTAAAGTCCACCGATCGTTGCCGCGTGTCCATCCAAATCTAATGGTGGTAGTTCACCTCGAGATTTTAGGCTTCAGGAGTTTCAAAGTTTCCCTTCTCACTTTCCTCCAAACTTCTTTTTCCCAATTTTGTAGATCTCTGCCACAAGTCCTTTCAGATCGGAAGGTCATCATTTACTTTGGGAATTTGGGCTTCAGGATTTTCAACTTACTTGCTCCCATATTCCTTTGAAGAATTTTCTCCTAGAGTCCACTGATTTTTTCCACGTGCCCTCATCGAATCAACAGTATTCATTCAATTCGTACCTTTAGCATTAATTTTAGGTCTCCACGTCTCTCCAAGCCTATATTTATGCCAGCTCTACATGTGGACCCCTTTCTAGCTCTGAAGTCCAAAGTATGTGGCAGTCGTCAATGTGGACATGTGGCACCCTTATCATTCATGCCACGTGGAATCCATATAGCATTGACACATGGCACTCTTTTCAAGAATTTTGGGACGTGTCTTCAACTTATTTTCAAGTGACACATGTCACCCTTCCATCCATGACACATTAGCATAGTGACATCAGGCCTCCATGCCATAGCATCCTCTGGGAATTGTTCTTGTTCAGCGCCAAATTTAGCACCATCTCTAAGCATGGTTAGAAGGATCCTAGAGTTGGCGGGAAGAGAAACTTTAATGGGGATGCTAAGTCAGAAGAGGTGCCCAGATCGCAGATTGGGACCAGATCGACGACCACACTTCATTGTAGGGACGCAACTTGCTCGAGTGTTAAAAATATTGAGCGGTCCCACAATCGAAACCGTGGTATAGTAAAAGTGCTACGTGGTGGAAGGTGGTGAATTGTGGGATCAAAAGTGGTGTGAATCCAAACATTCTTTGATGGACCTATAATCACGTGCTTATATAGCGTCTAATCCAAGAGTAGTGCATGGAGACCCCCTAGGCGTTGAGCCTCATCCTGATCCTGAGGAGGATTCAGCTAATGGAAAAGGACTAATAGTTGAAACCTCAGCTCAGTCCATAAATAGAAGGCATAGAAACCATGGCCGAGAGGATTAGAATGTCAGCCCGCGGTACCATAGAGGACAGAAAGGCCCATATTGATCTAATTTGTGTCTGACAAAGGAATACATGCACAATCTGAAAAAAGAATCTGCAAATGAAAGCATTGAACGAGATAGTGAGGTCACACTCCTAGCAGTTGTGGACTGAGTTGATTATAAATAGATCAGTATTTATTTTGAAAAAAGAGGGGGGTGTTCTTCATAGGCTGGAGAGTTGAGTGAGTTTAAGGAGCAGGGCTATGTAATTTTCATTTTGTATGCATGAGGGCTTGGATTGTAAATATTTGTTATTGAAGATTCCTTTGAATCATTTTTATCATACCATCTTCTTAGTTTAAACACTATTTCTATTTTCCTTATTTTCTAAATGTAATATCTCTGATTTATGGATTCCTAAGGCGATGGAGTTTATGTTTCTATCATGCCCATCTTTCATGGTTTGTCATATTTTCTTTGTTTTTCTTCTTGTATGAATATTATCTCTCTGATTTATGGATTCTTGAGGCGATGGAGTTTATGTTTCGATCATGCCCATCTTTTATGGAGTTTATTTGTTTTCATTCTTGTTTGAATGTAATCTCTCTGATTTATGGATCCCTGAGGTGATGGAGGATTTGTTGCTATCATGCCCATCTTTCATGCTTCACTAGACATTTTTTGTCTTCTTCTCCTCATCACCACATTAATCCTTTTGTCTGATAGGTGGTTTAAACGTCTTCCTTATCCACAATAATTATGACTCCATAGCCCAATGGTCCCGAACTAATTTGTAGTTACTTCTGTTATCTTTTCCTCTCTCTACAGTTTCACTAATCGACCTTCTCAAACCATTTTAATCCTTTTAATTTATTTGGATGGGTACTAGGATTATCATCTTGTAGTTAGAGGGTGACTCTCAGTGATAACATAAATGGCACTGTTGTCGTGGATGAAAGTGAAGATATCTTCCCTCTGAGAATGACAATGAATAGATCTAGTTTTAGATGGTGAACTGAAGTTGGACACATTATTTTGACTACTTATATTTCACCATGGTGACTCCATTGTTTGAAAATATATTGGTGACTCCACTGTGAAGAATCTGTTGGTGACTCCACTGAAGGGAGACAAATCAAATGGATATGGAGTCTATCCTGACCAAGAGTTTTTCCCCATTCAATTTCTCAAAAATAGTTGGTTATCCATATCCCATGCCTCTAGTTGATGAATGGAAAGACCTACTGCCAAGATTTTATGAAGGTAAGAATGACAACCCTCTTGAACATGTTATATAATTTCATGCTTTCATACAACGGCTTGACATCCAACATGAGGACATATGTATGAATATGTTCTTGTTCTCATTAGATGAATATGCTCATGAGTGGTATTGATCCTTGCCCCCTGCTAGCATCTCGTCCCTGGGAGAATTTCATGCAGCTTTCAATAGGCATTATCAAAAAATTTATTCCTCTCAGTTAATTTTTCATAGATATTGTGAGGAATATAAAGACTATGTTCAAGATAAAGTTGTTTCTTATGAAGGCTATGAGGATGAAGAAGATGCCTTGATTGAGGAATCAAATTTTCTCTTCCCTATTCATCTGAATCTGATGAAAATTGTGTTTGTTGTCTCAGTAAGGAAAGTGCAAAAATTGAGTTTGTTCTAGAAGTTGATATTCTTCGTAGCCCTTTCTCTAAAAATACTAGATATGAGAATCATTCTTTTGACTCATATGATGATGATGAGATATTTCTTCCTGGATTGGATCTTGAAAGGCAACCAATGTTTAGTAGTGAATAACAATTTTCACTTGTTGGACATACGTTATCTCTTGGCATGTCATTCAAGGATCCTCCTTTATTTGATCATTATGGAGACAATGATAAAGATGTTTAGGTGTTTTCTATCTTAGAAGAAAAGAGAATTAGCAACCATCCTTCTGATGAAAATGAAAGCTTCCTCCATGAGCACCATGTTAAAGAAAAAGATCCATCTATTAATATACATGAGGAGATTTATTTCCATCAGCTAGTAGATGTGATCAGAGAAGAAGTGGACTAGCATCCTACATCAGGATTTCACTCACCTATGCTTGCCACATACATTCAATCAGATGTGAGCAACTATAAGGAAAAACATGTTTTTTGTTACCAACCTAGTAGGTTTTATCAACTATTTTATGATCATGTGGAGGAGTACTTGGGGTTTCATTTTCTCCATGTATTGAAGCCTCCAAAATTTATCTTACCTTCAGCACTAGGAGGAGAGCGGAAGAATGTAATTGATTTTTTTTCACAGTTTTATTATCCTTTGTTGATCAGTGACAGAGTAAATAAGTTTTCAGTTAGGAGGTTACTTGAATGGTTCTAGTGGAAGTTTTCTTTCACCTAACACATTGTAAAAATCAGTTAGTATAGGATTGCACATAAATAAGATCCTTCTGGAGCATGTGTGTTTGTTTTATTTTGTAAGTAGAATAGTGTATATATCAACATGTTTTCTTCAGCAAGATTGTTTCTAAGCTCGACTCCACAACCCAACAACTAAGCAATTGGAACTGTACGTTATTGGCAACTCATAGGGAGCATTCCATCCTCCGTGGATCCAAATGTTATCACATAAAGTTGTCAAAGGGTCACAGGATGACCAAGTTATTGGTCTACAAAAAACCGTCCAAACGTAGCATTCAAAAGTAGTCGATTTCAAGTTGAAAATACAAGTAGCGTATAGGTTCATTTTTCAACCACGGAGATCCCCTATGAAGTTCTGATTAGCAGCCCTTAGGCATTCAGAATTATAAATTGGTGCGAGGTCTAGCATCAGCCATAAGCCTTAGAGTTTTAGATCAAGCACCATGTGTCCCTCCATATCGGACGATCATTAGTTACTTTGGTATTTTGGGTTCTGGGAGTTTCATCATCTCACCTCCCGGTTTCGTCTAAAGTGCTTTCACCCGAATTCCATTGGTCGTTGTCGTGTGTCCATCCAAATCCAATAGTGGTAGTTCACTTCAGGAGTTCAGGCTTCAGGAGTTTCAAAGTTTCCCTTCTCACTTTCCTCCGAACTTCTTTTTCCCGAAGTTGCAGATATCTTCCACGCGTCCTTTCAAATCGGAAGGTCATCATTTACTTCAAGAATTCAAGCTTCAGGATTTTCAACTTCCCCACTCCCATCTTCCTCCAAAGCATTTTCTCCTCTATTCCACTAATTTCTGCCACGTTTCCTCATCAAATCAATGGTCATCGTTCACTTCAGAGCTTAAAAATTCATTTCAGGTCACCATGTCTCTCCAAGCCCATATTTATGCTAGCTCTACATGATGACCCCTTTTGATCTTCAAAGTCCAAAGTATGTGGCAACCGTCAATGCAGACATGTGGCACCCTTATCAGTCATGAAATGTGGCATCCATCTAGCATTGAAATGTGGCACTCTTTTCAAGAATTTTTGGATGTGTCTTCAAACTATTTTCGAGTGACACACGTCACCCTTCCATCTGTGAGACGTCAGCATAATGGCGTCAGGCCTCCACATCAGATCATCCTCCGGGAAGTGTTCTTGCTCAACACCAAATTTAGCGCCATCTCTAAGTGTGGTTAGAAAGATGCTTGAGTTGGTGAGAATATAAAATTTAGCAAGGAATTTAAGTCAGCAGAGGTGCCCAAATGGAGGACCAGGACCAGATTGACGACCACACTTCATTATGGGGATGCAAATTGCTTAAGTGTTAAAATTATTGCGTGGTCCTGCAATCAAAACCGTGGTATAGTAAAAGATCTATGTGGAGGAAGGTGGTGAATTGCAGGCTCAGAGGTGGTTTGAATCCAAATCTCCTTTGATGGCCCCACAATCACGTGCTTATATAATGTCTAATCGAAGAGCAACGCGTGGTGATCCCCTAGGCGTTGAGCCTTTTCCCGATCCCGAGGAGGATTCAGATAATGGAAAAGGTTTGGTAGCTAAAACCTCAGCTTAGTCCATAAATAGAAGGTGTAGAATCCATGGAAGAGAGGATTGGACTGTCAGCCCACGGTACCACAAAGGGAAGAAAGGCCCATACTGATATGATTTTTCATCTAACAAAGGAATACACACACATTCTGATAGAAGAATGTGCAGACGAAAGCATTGAACAAGATAGCTAGGTCACACTCCTAACAGTTGTGGACTGAGTTGATTATAAATAGATCAATCTTTATTTTGACAAAAGAGGGGGGTGTTCTTCATAGGCTGGAGAGTTGAGTGAGTTTCAGGAGCAGGGCTCTGTAATTTTCAGTTTGTACGCTTAAGGGCTTGGATTGTAAATATATTCTATTTAAGATTCCTTTGAATCATTTTTATCAGGCCATATTCTTAGTTTACATGATATTTATGTTTTCCTTCTTGTCTGAATGTAATATCTCTACTTTATGGATTCCTGAGGTGGTGGATTTTTTGTTTCTATCATGGCCATATTTCATGGTTCGTCATATTTTCTTTGTTTTTCTTCTTGTCTAGATGTAATCTCTATGACTTATGGATTCCTGAGGCGATGGAGTTTTTGTTTCTATCATGCCCATATTTCATGGTTCATCAGATTTTCTTTGTTTTCCTTCTTGTCTTAATGTAATCTCTATGATTTATGGATTCCTAAGGCAATGGAGTTTTTGTTTCTATCATTCCCATCTGTCATGGTTCATTAGATTTTATTTGTTTTTCTTCTTTTCTGAATGTAATATCTATGATTTGTGGATCCCTGAGGTGATGGAGGATCTGTTGCTATCATGCCCATCTTTCATGGTTCACCAGACATTTTATGTCTTATTCTCCTCATCACCACATTAATCCTTTTTTCTGATAGTTGGTTTAAATGCCTTCCTTATCCACGATACTTATGACTCCATATCCCAATGGTCCTGAACTAATTTGCAGTTACTTTTGTTATCTTTTCCTCTATCTAAAGTCTCACTAATCCACCTTCTCAAACCATTTTATCTCTTTTAATCTATTTTTATTGGTATCGGTCTTATCCTCTTGCAATCAGAGGGTGGCTCTCAGTGCTAACAGGAGGAACCACCAAAAGGGGAGGCCTGTGGGCTCGATGTTAGTGGGAAACCCCCCCCTTTAACTATAAGTTATATATTTTCATATAATTTATAACCAACACCCAAAAGGGGAGGCCCGTGGGCTCGATGTTAGTGGGAAACCCCCCCCCCCTTTAACTACACCAGGGTTCAAGATGTAGACAGAGCAAATAACTATCTAAAACCTAATAGATTCTCTATACTACCCCAAACATACCAAAACTAATGTAAATAAATAAAATAGATAAGAGATTGGGTAACTATACCTTTGATCCCACATCTGGTGATGATCTCTTCATGCTTTGAAGCTCCATTCACTACATGCCTCCTCCCAAGGATGACCTGCATCCAAATATAGGAAAACAAAGAACTAAAATCATTCTATTATATCAATAAGTTAGGGTTAAATGTAAAATTTCAAGTATAAATCATTAAAAATACTCAAAACACCATCATTTGGGACAAGAAAATGTGATTATTTTATTCATATTACAAAGATTATAGCTTACAATCTGAGTTGACTATCGTTCCATGAACCTGGTCTAGGCTCCTCTTTACCATGCTCCAAATGCAACTTGAATGGAATTATTCTCTCAACCTTTTGATCACCTCTATGGAAGGGGATAGGCTGAATGGAGGAAGAAGGGGCTAATGAGGGTATGCTAAGGCAATATCTCACAAAAGGCAACAATATCTTGGGAAAGGAGGGGAAGTGAAATAGGGAAGAGTTTCACTATTCTTATGCTTATATTTGAAATGAGACCCCAACACATCCTTTTTTATGACAAAAGGATGGTTATTGGGTTGGGTGATGGGCTATAACAAGTGGATTAGTTGGGAAACCTCCAATAGCCCGTGATTTCAATGAATTCCTTGCAACTTATTATTTTGTGCAACGTTTTCAAGCATATGTGGGATGTAATGGTGCAACATGCATATGTACGTGAGTTGTAGTGGTGAAACAAGCATATGTACATGGGATTTAATGGTCCAGGGCACGTACATCTTCCAAAAATTGTTTTTTTAAGAAGAGTTTCTCAGCAATTGTTTGGAAAAAAATGCAAGTAATAGGGACAAGGCCATGTATGCATGAATAGGGAATTTTAGAGCCATAAAAAATTCCCCCTAATCTGTGATACCATAAGAGAAATTGATGGATGAAATACATTACAATATCTTCACCAATGTATGAAATCGAGTGAGCCAGGGACCAGAGTTCGAGAGGTTCCATATGAAAAACAACAATTGTCTCTCTGAGGCAGGCATACCCATGCACAGGATGAAAAAAATCATGCTTACCAATCAAATACACTACAGATCGATGTCATATAATTATATAAAGTGTAGCCGCGAGAAATACACAGAGGATCTACATCTCAAAATTAGTCGAAGATATACAAGTAGAGTATCCATCCTCAAGAAGCTATTGACACATGATGGTTGGAGATGAGGGTTGTTGCAGGTATGAAATAACTGAGAGGGGGGGGGG
>ML787707.1:443031-461397 GCA_009831015.1 Picea engelmannii | reverse complement strand
GTAGTCGTGTTCCAACATTCGTGTTCCAGCAGTCGTGTTCCAGCAGTCGTGTTCCAGCATCTGTGTTCCAGCAGTTGTGTTTCAGCATCTACGTTTCAGCATCTGTGATTCAGCATTTGTGTTTCAGCATCTACGTTTCAACATCTGTGATTCAACATTTGTGTTTCAGCATCTACGTTTCAGCTTCTGTTCTCCATAAACAATCGATTGCCATCTATGACAACCTTGATCATCTGCATCATCTCTGCTGTAGCCATATTTCCATCAAGGGCTTCAAATCTTGAGAAACAACTTCAAGATCTTCAAAAAAGCATGTAGGAGTACAATAGGAGTGTATAGATCACTACCCTGAAGTCTTCGATGACTCTTCAGGAATAGACACGAGGATATCAATGATAAGGCATATAACTTCATTGATTTTGAATCAGGACTTGACTGGACTCTTGAGATGGTCGTCTCGTGAAGTCAAGGGACAAACTGCAGAAAGGCCGACTTAGGCTGGGTGAAACTTTCCCTTGGAAAAAAGCACGAAATATGATCAGACTCAAGCAGTATGACATTCACATAAGTTCACAATGCAGGAGGAAACAAAAACTCTGCATGTGTTTGGAAGAGTAACCAAATGGAGGAGGACACAACTTTATGTAGTGAGAAAAACTTCCTAAGCTCATACTAGATCCCAATGCTTGAAGAAAAAAAAAAAGGATGTGCTTTGTCCAAGGGAGACTCTTTGTAAATTTTTTGAACCTACATAGAATAGATCTAGCTAAACAATAATACACACATTTGCAGAGAGAATTGGAGAAGGAAGAAGAAGAAGAGAAAGAATGGAAGAATTCTCATTAACCGTTATGAATAATGAATAATTTACACATGATATACTATGTATAACTCAATGAGTTCAACTTGAGGTGAACCAATGCACCATAGTGGTTGTCTAGAGTGATCTGGACACACACCAGTAGTTACGGGAGTGAACTACCACCTATTCTAGTCTCTCAGGCAGTTACGCGAGTGAACTGCCACCTAGTTGAGTTAACTAGTCAACTAGTCTTCAGTTAACTGACTGAACAGAGAGTAGTAAGGAGTTAACTCAGGGAATCAAGGATAATGCACCACTCTGGTGATGATACCAAGGAAAGGCCAAATTAGCATGGTTATGATCCCAATGCAACATCTAAACTCAACTCAACTAGTTAAACTGAAGTGTCAAATGAAATAAAATATTCTCCAGGTGGAATATTCTCCCCTAAAATATAGGAGACTAGATAATGACTAATTATGAATAATAAACAAGGAATAACCTTAGGAAAAATAAATCTTAGGTGTGTGTAAAGTAACTCCAACACCACCCTTGAACATCACTATGGTGAAAATAAAGATTGGGTCCCAACAACAAGGCCATGTTAGGTACCCAAGTACAAACGATACACTAAAAATAAAGTGAGGAAAGAGGGAAAACTTCATGGGAAAACCCCCCTCAAGGTACAATGTATGTAAAAAGAATAACTACAATTTCTAAGAAACTATGTCCTTCACTCCAAGACGACCTCCCAGAGAATGGAATTTCTGCTCAGTGAAGGTCTTGGTGAAAATGTCTATCGTCTGTTTTGTTGAAGGACATAATTGTAAGTCAATGGTCCCCTCGTGTACTAAGTCCTAGATTTAGTGCATGTGGATCTCAATGTGCTTCATTTGTTTCCTATGAACTGGATCTCTCCAGAACTTCAGAGTGCTCTGGTTGTCACACCATATGATGATCAGTCGATGAAATTGAATGCCCAACTCAATGAAAAAATGTTGTAGCCACATAGCCTGAATGGTTATGTTAACTACCCCTCTGTACTCTGCCTTGGCTGAAGATAGAGCAATGGCATCTTGCTTCTTGCTCGACCAATAGATAGGCTTAGAACCAAGACTGAGTGAGTAACCATATGTGGACTTGCGATCAATGCTATCGCCAACCCAGTCGGAATCAGTAAACCCAATGAGATCTAATGTAGATTATGTTGCATAATGAATCCCAAAGGTGATGGTTCCCTATACATATCAAAGGATACACTTTGCAAATTTCCAATGTAGCTCATGCGACTCCTGCATGAACCTAGAAACTGTGCCAACTGCATATGACAGGTCTGGTATGGAGTGTATGAGATACAACAAGCTCCCCACTAGCTGTCTGTACAGTGTGTTGTCAACCAGTGGAGTCTCCCTACCATCCTCAAGTTTGACTCCTGATAGGAAAGGAGTCGGTGCAGACTTGCAGTCTGTCATGTGAAATATCTTAAGGAGATCTCATGCATACTTGGCTTGAGATAGTTTGATGCCTGATGCATCCTGACTAATATCAAGTCCAAGGAAGAAGTGTAGTGAACCCATGTCCGTCATCAAAAACCTGTCATGAAGAATCCTCTTGACTACAACAATCACTGAAGTCGAGCAACCGATGATCAACAAATCTTCGACATATAGAACTAAAAGTAGAAGTGAATCATCGGTCCTGATCATGTATACATTCGGGTCTGATTTACAATGTACAAAGTTCTGTGACAATAGGTAGGAGTCCATCTTGGCACACCATGGCCTCAGAGCCTGTTTAAGGCCATAAAGTAAATTCTTTAGATGATAGACCAAAGATGAGTCCTACATAAATCCCTAGGGCTGCTCCATGTAGATATCCTCAGAGAGATCACAATAAAGGAATGAATTCTTTACTTCCATATGATGGACTTCCCATCCCTTGGCTACCGTAATGGAAAGTGCCAATCCTATGGAATCTATCTTCGCTATTGGATCAAAGGTCTCATCATAGTCAATACCATGAACTTGTTGAAAGCCTTTGGCAACAAGCTTAGCTTTGTATCTGTTGATCTATCCATTCACTGCACTCTTTGTCCTGTAGAACCATCTACATATGACAAGTGTCCTCCTAGAAGGAAGGGGAACCAGATCCCAAGTCTGGTTCTCAAGGAGGGATTTGTACTCCTCCTGCATGGAGGATTCCCAAAAGGGATTTCTAGTAGCCTTGCCATAAGACTATGGATCTGAAGACCGAACCAAGAAAATATTCCTAGAAGGCAATGGTTCAGTGGAAGTGAGTGCAATAGGAGGCTCCTCAAAATCAGATTGAGTCCTCCTAGTATTGGTTGGATCACCTATGAGATCCCCTACACCCTGAAGAGTAGACTATGCCCACTTAGCCCTCTTCTATGGCTCTTCAACTGCATCTGGATCCTCTGACTCTGAATCTAAATGTACTAAGTTTGAATCTAAACTTGAATCCTCTAAGTGCTTTGAATCATAACTCTCGTCTGAAGAAGAGTTGGCATTTTCATGCTCATCATCTCGGATAGGTGGAAGAGTTAAGGTGTCTACATGTATGTGGATGCTGAGGTACATGCGAGACACTTTCCTCGAATTGGAAACTATGCTCAATGATGAGTCAGTCCTAAGAAAGATCAATAAGCTAATATCCCTTCACACTGTCAGGGTATCCAACAAAAATTCACTCAGTTCTCTATGGATCAAGTTCCTTCCTCTTTTTAGAGGGAATTCGGGCCCATGCACGAGAACCAAAAATGCGAAAGTGGGTCACTTTCGGTTTGAGGCCACTCCAAGCATTGTAGGGGGTCTTGTCCTTGATAGATCAATGGGGATATGTATTTTGGATGTATGTTGCATAGTTAAGTGCTTCGGCCCATAGTCTCTGTGGTAGTGACTTTGCATGCAACATGCAAGATGCCATCTCCTTTAGAGATCTGTTTTTCCGCTCAACAACTTTGTTTTGCTACAGAGTGTAGGGAATTGTATGCTACAACTGAATCCCTATCTCATGGAAAAGATTATGTATCTCATGATTTACATAATCTCCCACATTATCAGTTTGGAGGACTTTGATCTTCTTTTCGGACTGTGTCTCAACCAAATCTTTGAAATCTTTGAGGTGTTGAAAGACCTCAGATTTTTTCCTAAGAAAGTAGATCCATGTAAAACATGAGAAATCGTCAACAAAACTGAGAACAAACCTCACTTTTATGATCGATGGATATGGAAAAGGACCCATGAGGTCACTGTTGATCAGATCTAAAGGTGTGGAAGCTCGTTGAGACTTTCCCTTTTCAAATTTCTCTTGAGGGTGTTTTCCGAGAACACATCCCTCACATACTCCCTTGGAGAAATGGATGTCTGGTAGACCATCAACTAATCTATGCTTTCTAAGATTTTGCATGTATCTGAAATTCAAATGTCCAAAAATTTCATGCCATATCCTACTACTTTCATCAGCATGAGTAAGCAGTAAAGCAGAATCAGGTTCAATGAATTCAGAAAATGTATACAATCTACATGGATGATTTACCTCACCAGTTGCAACCCTGGAGTTGGTTTGCATGTCATATATTTCCACGAAATTTGGTGTGAATACGACTCTCTTTCAGGTGTCGAAATTCGTCATCTGATACATGGAGGGAAGGTTGATAGAAAGCTTGGGAACATGCAACACATTCTCGAAACTTTCGTTGGTGAGTTCAATCCTTCCTTTGTCGGTGAATTTGACAGAAGAGTTGTCCCTCATTAGAATGGGAGGACCTTTGCATGCATCCAAAGAAGAATATACTACTTCTAAGGTAGCCATGTGATGTGATTCTCCTGAATCTATGATCCAAGCATTGGGAGAGGAGTTTATGGCAATCAAGGCATGGGTAGAATTGTCTTTCTTGGAATTGGAATCTTCTGGCTTCTTCTTCTTTGCACCCTTAGGGATGCGATCTCCACGGTTTTTTTTATGAAGTATCTGAGACATCAGATCTATTTTTTTTTTCATGCATGCAGATTTCGAATGGAATCCTTTGTGACAGTATCTGCATTTCTCTCCTTTTCTTTCCCTTTCTCCTTTGGATCTAGAGGCATCGATGAAGGGTTTTGTGTACCCTTCCTTCTTCGTATGTGCATGAGCTTTCCACTTATATTTATCTTTATATTTCTGATATTTGTGTCTTCCATCTTGCACAGTGAGTGCATGAGCCTTTGGATCTTTGATTTGGCCCATGTTGATGAGCTTGGTTTGCTCTAGTGTCAGGGATTCGATAAAGTCCTCAAGAGAAGGCATCTTCCAGGTGGCTCCAGAGGAAAATATGATAGTATGGAATGTATACATGAATATAGATAATTCAGGACCAATATTGGAGAGAATGGTGAGAACCATTTGTTTCTCCCTACCGATTTATCAACCCCGCAAGCTTTGAGTTGAGACAGTAAATCCTTGAATTTTGTAAAGAAATCTTGGATATTGTCAAAGATTTTTGGATCCAATGTGAGCAGCTCCACCTCCAGCATGTGTCCCCTCATATCATCTTGTTTTCCAAATATTCCTTCCAAGATTTTCCAGGATTCATTGGGAATATTACAGGAAGATATGTGAAAAAGGAGATATGGAGAGATAAGACTGCAAATTGTTCTGAGTGCCTCATCCATGCGATTTAAGTACTTGGATTTTTCTATGGATGATGTCGGTTATGTATCTGTATTCATGGTTAACCAATACAACCCTCTGGATCAGAGATGTATGGCTATTTTCTCCTTCCATGCAAAATAGTTGTAAGGTGTAAGAATGAATTCTTTTTGGAATTCCATCTTTCCGTTGTCTTCAATCTTTTGTACCTGCAAAACATTTTGGTGTAGATTTTTCTTAGTAGTTCATTGGCTTTGATACCATGTAAATGTGTTGAACCTACACATAATATATCTAGATAAACAATAATACACACATTTGCAGAGATAATTGGAGAAGGAAGAAGAAGAAGAGAAAGAATGGAAGAATTCACATTAACCGTTATGAATAATGAATAATTTATACATGATATACTTTGTATAACTCAATGATTTCAACTTGAGGTAAACCAATGCACCATAGTTGTGGTATAGAGTGATATGGACACACACTAACAGTTATGGGAGTGAACTTCCACCTATTTTAGTCTCTCGGGCAGTTATGAGAGTGAACTGCCACCTAGTTGAGTTAACTAGTCAACTAGTATTCAGTTAACTGACTGAAAAAAGAGCAGTGAGGCGTTAACTCAGGGAATCAAGGCTAATGCGCCACTTTGGTGATGATACCAATTCAAGGTATAATTATCATGGTGATGATCCCTATGTTGCATGGTGATGATCCCAATGCAACATCTAAACTCAACTCAACTAGTTAAACTGAAGTGTCAACTGCAAGAGAATATTCTCTAGGTGGAATATTCTCCCCTAAAATATAGGAGACTGGATAATGACTAATTATGAATAATAAACAAGGAATAACCTTAGGAAAAATAAATCCTAGGTGTGTGTGAAGTAACTCCAACACTCTTTGTGCTACTGAAAACATAATATGTATATTTTAGTCCCCTCTTTTTGGGATATTTGATTTTTTTTGTCTTTTTCAATTTTTTAAGAGCTTGAAAAATAATAAAAGAATTCTACGTTACAAAGGAGGAATGAGTGTCACAAGAAAGAATGATAGTTCCAAGCGCAAGGAACATACCAATTCTTAAAGAAAGGAGACATGTGAAGGAAAAGGACACTCGGGGAAAATTCTTCCATGGGTCAAGGTGTCAAGTCGTAGAGGAAAGAAGTGATACAAGGCTTGCGTATAAGGAATGATTCAAAGTTTTAGTTGAGAGAAAAATGGATCCGGAATTAGGACAAATACGTAGATATGAAAATGAAATTAAGCGAGACACAATGAGACCCCTTCCATGTAATTTTTACGAGCCCAGAGAAGGTAAGCTCGGTAGTTTTTTCACGTTTAGAGAGTCTAAAAAAACATAAAAGAAGACTCTAGGGACTAAATTTTTCATAGATAGTCTAGTCAATTTGAAAAATGGGTAAACCTGCATTGAAAATACGTCTATTCAAAACCATTTTAACGAGTCTGACAAAGACAATATCACTCGGAAATGTTTTCAATTTTAAGGAGTCTGAAAAGAGTTTAACTATGGACTCGCAACCTTTTTCTAATTTTAGTCTCCTTAGCCAGAAAAAGTATAAAAGTTACTGAGGAACTCTCCCAGCGAGACAAATCTCTCGAGGCGTACCCTTTTCAGCTATAATCTACAAGCTAGAAAAAGGGTTAAACTCATGCCAGTAGATGTTTTTCTGGACAAATTTAACAAGTGTGAAGGAACAAGGTCACTCGATGATATTTTCAATTTTAGGGAGTCTGAAAAGAGCTTAACTATGGACTCTATAGGGGTTCCTTTTTCATAAGTAATCTCCAAGACCCGAAAAAGGTGATAAACCAAAACCAATGGGAATGTTCCTTTTTTGAAGATTTAGTCCCTCAGGCCCGAAAAGGGTTAAAATTACGCCTGAGAATACTCTTCTAGCGAACCGAAGTTCCTAGAGAATACCTTTGTTCTTGAAATTATCCATTCAGACTGAAAAAGGGGTAAAATACTACCGGACATATGTTCCTTCAAATTTGAGTTTGGTGAGCGTGAAGGCAAACAAGATCGCTCGACAATATTTTCATGTTTAGAGAGTTTGAAAAGGGCTTAAAGAAGACTCTAGGGGCTACTTTTCTCAGTTAATCTAGAAAATATTGAAAAGAATAAATACAATCTCGTTGAATGTTTCTTTCAAATTTTAAAGAGAGTATGAAAGACAACAAAGCATGCTCATGAGGGAGTCTCATGGGGTAGAGTCTACACAAACACTAGGAATATATAAATTGGAAGCGTGAAATAATGCCAAATTAGGATGGTGATTATCAGATGTCAGCTGGTCGATAGTGACAATGCTTTCATTGTGAGGGAAATGCATCACGCAGAAGAGCATAGATACCACAACATTCATAGCATATACATAATCATGACTAATAAGCATATTGAAATCTTATGGGCCTTACACCACTATAACATCGATGAGGACAATATTCCCACCTAACAAGATAGGTAATTGAGGAAGAACCCCCAAATATTCATTAGGATGTCTGTCAAAATCAAATAGCTCATGCAAAGAATACACAGGCTTGGGAGAACCCAAAGCTTTCCAAGCCAAGGAGGATAAAATACTTACGGACGCTCCTTCATCTATAATACATCGGTAAATGTTATTTGAATTAACTTCAACCCTTATTTGAAAAGGTGCAGGAGAAGGAAGGTGAAGCTCAAAAATTTCATTCCAATCAAAGGAAACCATCCTAGAGCTTGGAGGGGGTGTTCTCAAAGTGAGAGTAATGCCCCCTTGTTCTGAAAGTACTGAACTAGAAAGGATAAAAACATAGTCGACAGACACATCACTCCTTAATAGAAGAGTGGGATCATCCTAATATTTCATCGGTGTGACCACTTTGGTAGACTTGACACTCACCATGAGAAGAGAGGGATCAGTCGAAGACTGCATCAACATGACCACTTTCTCAACCACTGGATGAATAGGATGCGAGACAATATGGTCTATAGACACATCACCCCACAAAACATGAGTGAGATTAGACGAATATTGCATTGGCATAATAACTTCATCAACCAAAGGTTGAATATGCTCTGAGGAAACCTCAAAAGACTCAAAATTAGAAGAGCTTATATCTAGGTACCATAATCTTCATACCTTTGGAATGCCAGGGCATAGATGAGTAAGGTGATATCCCTTGCAAATATTATAAGGGAACTTAGGCTTACATCCTATACGTCTAGATTTCTCAACATAATCAATTCCCCCAACATGACTAGTAGTAGATGGTTGCACATCTCCAACATTACTTGCAGAGGTTGGTGATTGGTTGATAACATGACTCGCAGAGGATACAAACCTATTACTAGTATGACTAACATTGACTGGACCTTTTCCACTAGCATGACTTGCAAAGGCTGGGTGTTGGTATTTAACATGACTTGCAGAGGTTGAGGACCTATCTCCAACATGACTCACAGAGGTTGGTGATTGAACTCCAGTATGACTTCTAGGGACTAGGTTCATGCCCCTATGATGACTTGCAGAGGCTAGGTGTTGGTCTTCAACATGACTGGTAGAGGTTGATGACCTATCTCCAACATGACTCATAGAGGTTGGTGATTTCTTCTTCCTATTCTTCCTCTTTCTATTTCATTTAGACTTCAGGTTACTAGTAGTTATAATTTCACCAGGGAAGGTAGAAGGAGGAGGAGAATAATTTGTTGACAAAGGTACGACAACATGATACCCACGACATAAGGTGCTTAAATAAGAAGCATCAAGAGTGTTTAGGACATTTGAAATTGTGCTCAACCAAACCGGTAGTCCCACATTCAACCCAGGAATGTACAAAGTGGCCATCAAAGGGACACCAACGTTTCTAAAAAAAGGAAAAGAAAAAGAATCTCCTTTTGAAGGGGTTCCTTGGTTGGTATCATTGGGAAATTTAGCCATGAAGATATTATGCACAGGTTCTCCCCTTGTGGGATCATTCAAGTTTGTAAAAGTCTCACACAGTAACTTCGACGAACCAGTGTTATAAAAAACAACACCTATAAAGAGGAAACTCCACATTTCTAAGAAGAAGACTGAAAAGTCCTCAGGACCGACAGAGTGGGAAGTCTACCACCTTAGTTCATAGACCCAAAGAAATGGCTGAATAAATAACTATGGAAAACTAGGGAGCATAAATAACACACTAAATTTTCCTAAAGGAAAATCAAGCAGATGACTATCTAGTAGGAAGGGAAGTTACGACAATCAACACTAGAGAAATTAACCAGTGTAAGTGAAACTTCAACATGAAAGCACCCTATGGGTATAATTTGAGAAGCATGATCTAACGGGTTCCCCAGGTACTGCCATATACCCCCGCAATCACCTATGTAAGTCCCTATAATATGGGCAACTAATTTTCCAGCTCGCGGTCAGTCACAAGGCCGGTACAATCGACAGTCGGGTGGATCACAATGAGCATGATAACAAGTCTGAAACCTATCAAGGTTATCAAGATAAAATGGTTTGGATGAAAAAAAAGGATCTCAAATGGATTCAAGGTAAATGACTCTTCGTAGGAAAGTGAATTCGGCATTATTCCCCAAACAAATCCTCAATGTGCATTCCCCACTACGTTCAATCCATATTTGGAGGGGTTATCTCCATTGCCTTTCCTCACGTGACCTCATGTTTATCCCTTGTGTTAGAGGGGGTCCTGGATAAATTTTATGACACTGGACTTAAAAAATCCCTAACTCAGACTCCAATGTTTGATTTAACGACCTTGAAGAGTTTCCTCTCCAACCTAATTCAAGGCCCTAACCCTAAACTAGTTGGTCGACCCTACAAACAAAAAGTATACAATATTTTAGATTAAGTGTTATTTTTAAAGGATTGAGTTACTCATAGGGTATGATGGTGAAACCAATAGTTTTGTATGGAGATGAAAAAGAGGAGAAAATTAAAGCACTTGAAATCAAAATTACTTCAAATCAAAAAGAAAAGATTTATTACTAACTCTTTGTAACTCAACTTTTCTTAACTAACTTTTCAATATCTTGAAAAGAAAACCTAAAACCTACTTTCTCTTGACTACAAGCTACTTATGTTTCAAGAAATCAAGAAATAACTTGAAAGACAAACTCTTTTTCCTTTTTGCAAATAACCAACTCTAACTACTTTACCAAACTGATTTTATTTATTTTTAATTGCTTTAAAGAGAAAAATTGAAATAAATCTTTTTCTTTTTTCAAAGCAAGTAAAAAGAATAAAAAAAAAATCAAAACAAGACCGAAAAAGACCTTTAGCCCATTGTGGATCGTAGGGATTCAATCAATAAACCAAGAAGGCAGATCTACAATTCAACAACTTTCTTAAAACGTTTTTAAGAGTAAACACAAGAATATCAATAAAAACAAGTAAACTGAAACCTATACCCAAGCTATGGTTGTAAACAGAGACCCTGGACTGATGCAAGAAATCCCTAAGAAGTATGAACTTCAATCAGGAAAGAGGAAAACTCCCTCTTTTTCAAAAAATTCCATGAAGCAGATACACAAGGTGTTGCTTCATCATCCTGCATATGTAAGCGGGTTTTTTTTCTGAGTAGAGCATGTATGTACGCAGGCTGACCCAATATAGTGTGTGTACACCTCTGTATTTCTTCAAAAAAAGAAAACAACAAACAATCTTACAAAGAATGGACAACTGGTATGCACCTAAAGGTGAACATAATCCCTTAACAGACTAATAAAACTTGAAAGAAACTTGAAAGGAAAACAAACCAATCAAATAACCCAAAATCCCCTAAAAAACCCTAGAGGCTTCCCTAGTATGGTCACTAGTTATTCTAGTGGGAAAAAACCCCCTTTAAGTACACCAGGGTTCAAGTTGTAGATAGAGAGAATAACCGTCTAAAATCTAATCAATTCTCTATACTACCCCAAACATACCAAAACTAATGTAAATAAATAAAATGGAGAAGAGATCGGGTAACTATACCTTTTATCACACATCTGGTGATGATCTCCTCATGCTTGGAAGTTCCACTGACTACACACCTCCTCCCAAGGCTGGATTGTATCCAAAGATAGGAAAAAAAAGAACTACAAGCATGCTATTATATCCATAAGTTATGGTTAGATGTAAAATGTCAAGTATACATCATTAAAAATACTCAAAACACCATCATTTGGGATAGGAAAATGTGATTCTTTTATTCATAATACAAAGATTATACCTTTCAATCTGAGTCAGCCACCATTCCGTGAACTCGGTCCTGGATCCTCTTTACCATGATCCAAGTGCACCTTCAATGGAATTATTCTATCAACCTTCTAATCACCTATATGGAAGGGAATGGGCCGAATCGAGGAAGAAGGGGCTAATGAGGGTATGTTGAGGCAATATCTCGGGCAAGGAGGGGAAGTGAAATCGGGTAGAGTTTCACAGTTCTTATGCTTATCTTTGAAATGAGACCCCAACACCTCATTTTATATTAAAAAAGGATGTTTGTTCGGTTGGGTGATGGGCTATAGCAAGTGGATTAGTTGGGAAACCTCCAATAGCCCGTGAATTTCAACGAATTCCTTGCAAATTTTTATTTTTTGCAACTTTTGCAAGCATACAAAGTATGTAATGGTGCAACTTGCATATGTAAGAGAGTTGTGGTGGTGTATAAATAATATGTACATGGGATGTAATGGTGCATGGTGCGTACATCTTCCAAAAAATGGTATTTTAAGAAGAGATTCTCAGCAGTGCTTTGGAAAAAAATGCAAGTAAGAGGGCTAAGGCCATGTATGCATGAATAAGGCATTTTAGGGCTATAACACTCAACACCAAGACCTCCCTCTTTATCTATGCCTTAAAATATGCTTCACCAAACACTAGGCCAAATGGCCTCCATTGTTTACAATGCCCAAAATATTACTTAAATTTTGAAATCCACCCAATGCAGAGGGAGGCGTGTGACAGTACAGTCTGACACATTTTACGAGGACATTTTTGGCATTAATTGTGGGTTGCAGGGCATGGAAATCGAAAAAAAGTTTCTCTTGGGCTTGGGAGTGACATAGTCAAATTGAGGTGTGGAGACAATCACTTTTGGGTAATTCGACGCCACAAATTTAATGGTGCTATTTGTTTTCTGATCTGAGCAAATCTTCTACAACTTGATTCTAGAATGAGGTATACTTATGTATTTTGACAAATTATTTTTTTGAGTTAATAAAAATGCATACCCATTTGAGAGCAGGACCCAAAGACATAGTCTACCAGGGACGAACTCCGTTATCAAGTTTTTGTGTTCATATTTTATGCTTGTGTCTCTTCATTATTTAGCTTTTCCTTCTTTAATGGTGCACTTTAATTTATGCTCACTTAATACAATTATTTATAAGTCACTTAGATGAAAAGATCCTAGATCAAGCATGGCCCTCATGAGAATATTCTTTGAAGAAGTCTAAAAGAATCCCTTGAAGTATGGTTAAGTGGTTAAGTAGTTATGAAGCCCTAGAGGAGTGGTCATGAAGCCTGAAGTTTATTAGAGAAAAACAAGGTGAAGGACACTATAAATAGATGAAAAAATATCATATATAGATGGTCCTCGTCATTTCATTTCCAATGGTAGGTGGTATACCATGTGGTTCCTTACGATTTTGAAATTATACCCTATTAAAGATGAATCCCCAAAGTATGGTTACAAATCCCATAAACGATTGCAACAAGAAGTTACAATTCTGCACCAAAAATTAATTAAAGGAGATTTTTTTTTTAAATAAGAAGTTATAAGTTATCCCTAGAGTAAAATAAAGGAGTCACTTGAAAGGGTATAAATACATATCAAAGAGCCTCTCATTATAACTAAATAATCAAGGAAATATGTGTTCTCTTAGAGAATCTTAGGTAGTGGAAGAGTGCGAAGAAGGAAGTCTCAAAGACGCATATTAGAGAGGGTTTTCTACTAACCCTAATTGAGCAGACCTCGACATGTTAGGTAAAGGGTGTCCCACATTTTCTACTAGTATGACTAACATTGAATGGACCTTTTCCACTAGCATGACTTGCAAAGGCTGGGTGTTGGTATTTAACATGACTTGCAGAGGTTGAGGACCTATCTCCAACATGACTCACAGAGGTTGGTGATTGAACTCCAGTATGACTTCCAGGGACTAGGTTCATGCCCCTATGATGACTTGCAGAGGCTAGGTGTTGGTCTTCAACATGACTGGTAGAGGTTGACGACCTATCTCCAACATGACTCATAGAGGTTGGTGATTTCTTCTTCCTATTCTTCCTCTTTCTATTTCATTTAGACTTCAGGTTACTAGTAGTTATAATTTCACCAGGGAAGGTAGAAGGAGGAGGAGAATAATTTGTTGACAAAGGTACGACAACATGATACCCACGACATAAGGTGCTTAAATAAGAAGCATCAAGAGTGTTTAGGACATTTGAAATTGTGCTCAACCAAACCGGTAGTCCCACATTCAACCCAGGAATGTACAAAGTGGCCATCAAAGGGACACCAACGTTTCTAAAAAAAGGAAAAGAAAAAGAATCTCCTTTTGAAGGGGTTCCTTGGTTGGTATCATTGGGAAATTTAGCCATGAAGATATTATGCATAGGTTCTCCCCTTGTGGGATCATTCAAGTTTGTAAAAGTCTCACACAGTAACTTCGACGAACCAGTGTTATAAAAAACAACACCTATAAAGAGGAAAACCCACATTTCTAAGAAGAAGACTGAAAAGTCCTCAGGACTGACAGAGTGGGAAGTCTACCACCTTAGTTCAGAGACCCAAAGAAATGGCAGAATAAATAACTATGGAAAACTAGGGAGCATAAATAACACACTAAATTTTCCTAAAGGGAAATCAAGAAGATGACTATCTAGTAGGAAGGGAAGTTACGACAATCAACACTAGAGAAATTAACCAGTGTAAGTGAAACTTCAACATGAAAGCACCATATGGGTATAATTTGAGAAGCATGATCTAACGGGTTCCCCAGGTACTGCCATATACCCCCGCAATCACCTATGTAAGTCCCTATAATATGGGCAACTAATTTTCCAGCTCGCAGTCAGTCACAAGGCGGGTACAATCGACAGTCGGGTGGATCACAATGAGCATGATAACAAGTCTGAAACCTATCAAGGTTATCAAGATAAAATGGTTTGGATGAAAAAAAAGGATCTCAAATGGATTCAAGGTAAATGACTCTTCGTAGGAAAATGAATTTGGCATTATTCCCCAAACAAATCCTCAATGTGCATTCTCCACTACGTTCAATCCATATTTGGAGGGGTTATCTCCATTTCCTTTCCTCACGTGACCTCATGTTTATCCCTTTTGTTAGAGGGGGTCCCGGATAACTTTTATGACACTGGACTTAAAAAATCCCTAACTCAGACAATGTTTGATTTAACATTCATAAACTATGTACCAAGATATACCATCAAACATGTTTCATATCACTCATATACCATACAACAAACCATATGACAAGTATACAATATGTGACTCTAACAATGTATCATACCATCACCAAGGTGTACCATGCACAATCACTACCATGACATGCCTCAAGAACATACCATAACAACATAAGAATAAGCCTCAAAACTTAACAAAGAATCATACCTCTGATCCTATAGACACCTTGTTGTATCAGATAAAAATTTAGTAAACCAACTTGGGCCTCAACAACCTAGTACAATAATCACTTTAGAACCTTTCACAATCATTTTCATAGATATGTGACTTTCTCTTCTACTACTCACGGATATGCACACTTTTCTCCACTGCAGCTCGCCTACATTTGCGCCCTTCTAACCTAAAACCCATAGATACCTCAGAAACTAGGGTTAATAAAATTTTCTACAACTTTGAGAATTTCACCTTCGACCTTCCTTTGCAACCTTACAATTGATACCTCAAATTAAACCTCATATTCACCAATATTATCACAAGATAAATATACAATAAGTGTGTGTGTGTGTGTGAATGTACTTATGGGAGACTCCTTAAGGTGTATTTATACTTTTTCTAGGTAACCTCTTTCCTCACTTTAGGGGTTTCTTGTTACAACCACTTAACCCTTTGACCAATGCCCAATTTCACTATGGAGATCATGAGAATTTGGTCTTATCTTAGAAATGGTAATTTTTTCTTTACACTTGTCAAAACATAAAGATAATTTTGATCTTCTAGATTAGGGTTGATTACATCCTTATACTACCTTAATTTTATTTTTTCCTCTAACTCTTTATCACACCACATTTTCTCCTTAAATATTGACTTGATGATATTTTTAATAGTATCTTTATTATGCAAAATGGTGTCTTCCATGATTCCCCAATAGTTTTTCCAAGACCGAGCATATTTATGCCATCCTCGCTTGAGTTGACGGTGGTTATGACTTGATTTTGACGCAGTTTTAGGAAGCCTCTTGTATTCCATTTTGTTTAAATTTTTCTTATACATTAGGTATCTTTTCATAGCCATGATCTCAATGGGGGAGAGGCTTGTTTCCAAAAGGAGGACGTGATAGGGCATATTTCCTTTAATTTTAAGATTATAGGTTATAAAATTCTTTTCTATTTGCTCTATCTTTCTACATAATTCACGAGAGATACTACAACCCCAAAATTCATATCCACAAAGAATAACATGTGTAACAAGAGTATCAAAGAGGAGTTTCTTCTTATCCCAACTCTAAGATCGGTTGATTTACAATTGTTTTCAAGATCATAATAAGATTTCCATCCCTCAATAATCATTTTCTCTATGCTATAATTCTAGTTGAGTTTGTAGTGAATATCAATTCCAATATATTTGTATGAAGTCAATTCCTCTAAGTTTTTTTTGTCATATATGAAAGTATCATAAGTGATCTTATTGGATTTAATAATCATGACTTTATTCTTATAAGTATTAACAATCATACTCATATCAGAGAAAAAATCCTTGAGGATTCTTAGTTGGTTTTTAAGATCATGGGGAATCCTTTCCATAAGAACGATATCATCGGAATAAAGAAGAATATTGATGACTATACCAGTGAGAGTATGGATGACACAACCTGATTTTTCCAAGAAATCCTCTAACTTGTCAATGTATATGCCAAAAAGGGTAGGGGACAAGGGACAACCTTTTTTGAATCCAATATTGTAGTTAATCTTTTTCGACCAGCCCTCAATGTTTTTAAACTTATCAATAAATTTATCATACATCCTTATTGCAACAACGCTCAACTCAAGAGACACTTTTATCTCTTCCAACCTATTCCGAAGGTTTTTCCTAGGAACCATGTCAAAATATTTTCTAAAGTCAACAAAACAAAAAAAATATTGGTTTTAGTATTGTAGAGCTCCTCTGCAATGATCCTAAAGGTAACAACATGGTCCATAGTTGAATGATATATTCTAAACCTGTCCTGACCTTTAGCTCTTTTACCGTGACTTTCTAGCCATAGGATAATCTTATTTTCCAAAATAATTCCATAAAGCTTGACTAAAATCAGGCTAATCATAACGGTCCTATAATTAGAGCGAATGTTTATATCCCCATTTTTAAAAATAGGAACAATGAGGCTTTGCGTCTAGTGTTTAGGGAAACCCTTCTTGACTACTAAATTGAAGAGCTTGTGTATGTGAGGGATAAGGATAGACTCTCTATTTTTTAAAATTTCAGCTTGGTAGCCTTCAATGTCCTTATCTTTCCCATTTGCAGGTCGCTTAACCCCAAACTCTATGCCATCTAAAGAAAAAACTTCATCCTCTATAGGAACAATAAGAGTGGTGTCCATGGCATTAGGGAAATCATAAATACTTTTAAGGTAGGGATTCCAATCCTTTAAGGGAATCATATTATTTTCTTTAGTATTTCGGTTTAGAATTCAACTCCAAAACTTCTTAGGATCCATCTTAGATAGTTGTGAAATCCTCTCTTGCCTTTTATTGATATAGTACCTTTTTTTCCTTTTAATTAGAGATTTGTACGTATTTATCTTATCGAGATTTAAGGACCCATTAGAAGCATCCCTAATCGATTTCCTAGCAATTTTACATTCTTTATCATACCAAGGGTTGGTCGTTCTATTATTGTTTTTACAAGATACCTCAAAAGAGATCTTGTTAATAGAAATGGAAAGGGTAGTTGTAAAATTATGATAGAGTTCTTCAATGTTGTCCTTACAAGTTAGGAGATTTAATTTACTATTTAAATCCTTTAAGAAAAGGTTAATTTTACTTTTGTCAAAGCACAATTTCTTTTGATTATCATAATTCTCTTCAATGATGCTCATGTGCATGGAAAAGTTTAGAGTTAAGGTTAAAGGTTTATGATCAGAGTCAGGTTCATGGTCATTTAAAATCTCCAAAGTTGTTATTTGGTTGCAAACGAGGATACCAAATATCACATAATCTACGACACTACTACCTAGCTCATGAATACAAGTCATTTGGTTGGAGTTTGGCCATGTCATTACTCCATTGCAAATTAGTAGGTCTTGAGAGTTGTAGAGCTTGATCAACTCAGTACCAAACAAATTCTCAATAAGGTCTTTAGAGCTTATTTTGTAGCTATTAGATAAAACAAGGTCCTCATCTAGCCATAAAGGATTGTGGTTGGAATCAATACTTAAAAGAGTATTTTTTTTAGTTGTAGTCCTAGCATTAAAGTCTCCTAGCAGCAGGATATCACTTTCATTTTTCAAACTATAAATATCTTGTTCTAAATTATTATAGGGACAATTGCTATCTAAATTATTTTTCTTATAAAATGTAGAATTAATAGGAGCAAAATAACAAATTGCTATACACATATTCTTAGCATTGGTGTCTAAAATTTCTATCCAATGTGTTATCTAGTTTGATATATATATATATATATATATATATATATATATATATATATATATATAT
>ML787707.1:430337-442680 GCA_009831015.1 Picea engelmannii | reverse complement strand
TATATATATATATATATATATATATATATATATATATATATATATATATATATATATATATATATATATATAATTTTTTTTGTGTGTGTTTTCTTAACCTTTTAAAAGTTTTTTTTTGTCCATAAATTTGTCTTTTAACTTTTTTTTATATTTTTTTCTCATTTTCTCTTAGTTTATATATATATTTAAAAATATATATATCTCTTTAGTTTTTTAAGATTTTCTTTAATCTTTTTTTTTAATATAAATGTTGTTTTAATTATTTTTTTCTTTTTAATTTCCATTCTTTTCTTTTTCTTAGTTTTTCTTGGTTTTTAATTTAACAAAAAAAAAATGTTTTTTTGCTAAATATTCAAAAATAGTCTTATTTAACTACAATTATTTTTGTAAAGGTAAACAATGTGTTAAAAATTATGTTTTCCACTATATTTTTAAAGTGTGGAACCATAAATTAATTAAGGAGACAAAAGTTTATAAGAAATCTTAATTTCAAAAAAGAAAATGGTAAACAACATTTTTAAGATTGAAAGAAGCACGAAAACATGATTAAAATCACCATTGAAAAAAAAAATAGAAAAATTTGAAAATAGATGAAAAAATAAATATTTAAAAATATAACGTGGATACATTATGGATCATAAAATTTAAAATATAAAAAATCCACGTAAAAAGGGAGGGGGGGTGCTACTAGTAACACCATTTTTTTAAATGAGGTAAAAAATGTGACCCCCCCCAAAATGGGAACTCTGTAGAGTTCTCTTTAAGTTCTCGTTAAGTTAGTAACTATGTTAACCTCCCTAACCCCTCAAGTAGGTAGAATAATATATTTTCCATGTAATAAATACCAACATTAGTTTATAAACCCTATTTAATAAATGTGAACAAGTCAATGTAAGAAGATTGGATAGAATCTTTCGATTGTAGAAAGATCTTCCACTAGAAGGTTCCTTAGAAGATAGAATTAGTATAAATAAGAGTCAGAGGCATGATAAATCTTTGTATTGAGTCTTATTGTAATAGAGATTTTCTCTACTGGAGGTTTCCCCCTCGAAGAGGCAAGTGAACATTTTTTTATTTGAATAAAGGTATCATTTCTTGTGTTTATCTTCTTAATATTTTGTTGTTCCTTTGATATCTGTTGAATATTATTGTTTTTGCATACTATATTACATCTGGTACCTTACAAAACAATAACTGAATTAGACATGAATTTGCAGTCAACACAAAGAGAAAGATTGAGCCCATTGAATGGTTTAGATGAGTAGAGGATGTAAGCCCTCTTTAACACTGAAGGGGTGCAACAATAAATAAAAGACTAGCATGACACAAAGATTAAGTACATAAAGTTAAAATAAGAGTATTGTTATTTGTTATATGACTCTAGGTTTAAGGGCTTCAAAGGGAAGTTGATGACAAGGTGTATAGGACCTTATATAATTGAAAAGTGTTATGATAATGGTTCAGTACAGATTAGAACCATTGATGAAGAAGGAATATCCCTACTGGTGAATGGATTCATACTAAATACTTACAACAAGCCATTAACAAAATAAGAATTCACAACAACATTGAGGAAACAAAATCAAGATGTGATTGATAGTATAATTTCTCTCAATCCATCCCAATAAAGAGATGTGAAAAAAAAAAGAATAAACATCTTGGATGAAAACCTTCTAAAGGCATCTAGTAAATATCTAAGGGTGACAACCTCCAATCGAGGCAGTCTCATATATAAAAAATAAATCAATATCATCATCAAGAAAACCTCTTTGAGGCTTGATGAGGCAAGGCATTGGTGAAAACCAGTGATGACACTTCTGCCTTGAAAACAAAAAAGAGAAAAAAAAAAGAAAAAAGAAAAAAATAAGGAAAAAATAGAAGAAAGAAAAGAAGAAAAATAAACTTTTGTACTAACATTTTGCTTTTGTGGGTACAACGAACTTTTTTATTGCACTCATCTTCACATGAATAAAATCAATAGTTAGCAAAAATAAAACCCAATAAGGATAGTAAGCACTCTCAATTTTCCATTAATAATTTTCATGATTCATACATAAAACTTTCCATCATCTCCATATAATTATCCATGTTTTTCATTTCCATCATCTATACCACTTTCCATATCTAAAATTATTCATTATATCCTTTTATTTCAATAAAAATGATCTACAAGTTTATTCTATAGGATCAACCTACAAGAATCTATAGGATCAACCTAACAAGGCCATTTCTACAAATAATGGAAATCAATCAGAGTCAAGACCAATATCAAAATTTCAATGATAAATATCATAAATACAACATCATGGAAAGTTAGTTTTCATTTATGTAAATGTTGGAAATTTGGTTGTTATTAATGTCAAACCTAGAAGAAGCCCCAAAGCAAGTTTGGAAGTTTCTAGAAGTAATGGATGTATTTGAAGAAGTATCGAAAGCGGTCCCATTATTATATAGATTTAATCATGCCCCTCGTGGGAATATGCTTTGAATAATTCTACAAGGATCCCTTGAATTATGGTTAAGTTGTTAAGTAGTTATGAATCCCCAAGGGAGTGTTCTTGAATCCCAAAGTTGATTGGAGAAAACAAGGGTGAAGGACAATACAAATGGATGTAAAAATATCATAGATGGATGATCCTCAACATGTCAATTCCAAAAGTATGTGGTATTCCACATGGTTCCTCACAGTTGAGAATTTATACCCTCCTAAATATGCAACCCTGGCGTATGTTTAAAAATCCCTTAAATGATTATAACAAGAAGTTACAAGTCATCCCCAAAAATCAATCAAAGGAGAAATTTTTTTGCAAATAAGAATTTATAGGTTGGCCTTAATGTCAAATAAAGGAGTCATTTGGAAGGGTATAAATACACATCAAAGAGCCTTTCATTAAAACTAAGGAATCAAGCAAGTATGTGATGTCTTACTGAATTTGAGGTAGTGAATATGAGGTAGTGGAAGAGTACGAAGAAGGAAGTCTTGGAGCCACATATTGGAGAAGGGTTTTTGGTAACCCTAATTGAGAAAAACCTCATGGATCAAATGTATTGTTTCCTATGAGGCCCTCACAGGTTGCAAAATACTCATCATGCAATGACCCGTGGGTTGACTAGTCTTGTCCAACGAGGCTGATGTAAATTTTGATGAAGATGCTATCTTCTTGATGTTAAATTTGAGGAAGGTTTTGATGGTATGAGATTTGTGCACCAAATTCTTTATATGATAAGAGGTATCTTACTCTATATATTTTGAGGCTTGTATATTGGAAATGTTGGCATATGCTTTGAGGTATATCTTGGAGGTTATGGCACATGTTTGAGGTATTTGGCACATAGTTATGGTATATTCTTTGAGGCATATCTTGGAGGTTATGGCACATGTTTGAGGTATTTGGAACATGGTTATGGTATATGTTTTGAGACATATATTGGAGGTTATGGAACATGTTAGAGGTATTTGGAACATGGTTATGATATATTCATGAAGCATATCTTGGAGGTTATGGAATATTCTTTGAGGCATATCTTGGTTGGTTTGGCACATGCTTAATGCATCTTTTGGCACATGGTGAAGGCTTGTATCTTGTGACATATTTTGGTACATGGTTTAAGGTATATCTTAGATGTTTTGGTACATGCTTGGGGCATATCTTGGCACATAGTTTGGTGCATATCATGGTGATTTTGAGCACATTATTTGGAGATTTTCTTGGTGATCTTAGCATAAAATTTATGTGATTATTGTGATGGATATATTTTTATCAATATCAGTGACAGTTATAGTGATTGGTTGAGTTTGGTTTTGATGATGATGATGTATCTGTATCAATGAAATTTCCAATGAGAGGTTGAGTTTTGATGATGATGAAGTATCAATATCATTGACATTAACAATGACATGTTGAGTATCCATTTATATTTCGGGGAGGAAGGAAGAGGAAAGGAAAAGGGGTTATGTAACACCACCACCCAACCACCTAGGCTAAGTCCCATCTCAGAAAATTCTCTTCCCATTATCTCTGATGCTATAGTGTAATATAACCAGCCTCCTGTTGGGCTATGCAACATAAAACTTTCAGAATGTATACAAATTTTTAAACATATACAATTACTCTGAGCAATTGACTAGATTCATGTAGAATAGCAGTAAAAATACACAAACAACTCACACAGGAAAAAATCTTGAAATTAAACACTTAAAGAATAATTAAGCAAGTAAATTAGCACACAAATGATACTTATCTTTGATAAAATACCAACAAATATGTGCAAACCTTCCACGATCCTCCCAGCCTTAGACCACACTTCTCATAACTCTTAGCAGTGGGTCACCCCCAAGTTGGGACTAAACTCCACTGAGGTAAAGTGATTCCTAACTAGGGTGATGTTTATCAGATAACAAGAATAATTATATCAGGTGCCAACTCAAACTAACATCCCACAATATCTCATTCCCCACATTCTTGTCCCACCCCAAGAAGTGTGCCCATTCTCTACTCAACAGTCCTTTGGTTTCCCCACTTCCCTTCCAAGGATTTAGGAACAAGCCTGATAAGAAGTCTCCAATCACTGTAGTTGTAGTTGGGCTCCCTCAAAAATTTCAAAAATCCTCAAAATGATGCAAGTATTATTCCTTCATAGCATTCTTGTGCTCTTAAGTTGCATCCTCGGGACCATATCAGGTCCATTGGACCTTTACTATGGATCGATTCTGGAGCTGCTTGATCTTTCGATCAAGTATGCCCACCACATGCACTTGAAAAGCACCTTCTTCCTCCTCCTGAATCTCATTCCAATCAATAACATGATTAGCATCGGGTATATACTTTTTGAGAAATGATACATGGAATACATTATGAATATATATTGATGCAGTAAATGAAAGCATATATGCTACATGCCCGATCCTCTCTAGGATTTCAAACGGCCCACAAAAACAAGCTGCTAACTTTGAACAATTTCCCAACTTCATGGAACTTCTATTGGCCTTCACTTTCAAGAATACATGGTCACCCACTTGAAATTCCATGTGATTTCTTCCCTTATAAGCATAATGTTTCTTCCTAACTTGAGAATTCTTTAAATTATGTTTTATTTTCAACATTTTCTGTTCTGTTTCCATGAGTAATTATGGCCCAAGAACTGCTCTATCTGTTGGGTTGTCCCATCTTACAAGTGTGTTGCATCTTCTACCATAAAGTGCCTCAAATGGGCTCATATTTAGATATGCTTGGCACCCATTTCTATAAGCAAACTTTACTAAGTGTAGGTAGTATTCCCATTTTGATGGTTTATCCATCACCTACATCCTCAACATATCCTCAATCACTTGATTCACCCTCTTTGTTTGTCCATCAGATTGTGGATGATAAGTTGTGCTAAAATTCAAATTGGTTCCAAATCCCTTAAATAATCATTTCCAAAAATTTGATGTAAATTCTAGATCTCTGTCAGACACAATTGTCTTGGGTATACTATGCAATCAAGCAATTTCCCTCATATAAATATAAACAATGTTGGTTTTCTTGTGAGTGATCTTTACTGGAATAAAATGGGTAGATTTAGAGATCTTGTCCACCACTACCATGATAGAATCATGCTTCTTGTTTGTTTTTGGAAGTTTGGTGATGAAATACATTGTTACAAATTCCCATTTCCACTCAGGAATGGGTAATGGTTGTATCAAACCAATTGGGTGCCCATTCTCTTCCTTGAACTTTTGACACTCTAAACATTTGGAAATAAACTCCACAACCTCTTTCTTCATGCTTGGCCAATAATATTGGCTCTTGACAACTACAATAGTTTTCTAATACCTTGGGTGCCCAACATAAGGTACATTATGCACTTCTCTTAATATCATATTTTTCAATTCCTAGGAATTTGTTACATAAATTCTTCATTTTTTCATGAGAATTTCATCATTCCCAAGCTTGTAGTCTTCAATTTTCTGTTGTAAAATACCTTGTTGTAATTTTGTTATTATTTCCATGTATTGCAAATCTAATTTTGTAGCCTCTAAGATTCTATCTTTCAAATCTAATTGGTACATGTTGATGGTTGTAGCATGCAACTTATGCACCCTTCTACTAATTGCATCATCTACCTTGTTCTCTTTCCCTTTGATATGCTTTATATAAAAGTCATATTCATTGAGAAATTATAGCCGCCTACATTGTCTGCCATTTAGAGTTGGATGTTCAAATAAATATTTCAGACCATTATGGTATGTCCTCAACTCGAACCTTTTCCCCATGAGGTAGTTCCTGCACATCTTCAAGGCATGCACTATGGATTCCAACTCCAAATGATGAGTAGCATAGTGTCTTTCATTCTCCTCCAACTTCTTTGATTCATAACATATAACATATCTATTTTAACTAAGGGCTCCATCAAGTCCTTCTTTAAATGCATCAGTGCATACAATGAAGTCTTCATTTGGATAAAAACTCCTTAGTATTGGAGCATTGGTTAATAAATGATTCAAGTGTTGGAAACTCTTTTCACACTCCAATATCCACCGAAACTTCATTCCCTTCTTTTCCGAGGAAGTGATTGGCTATGCAATCTTTGAGAATTCTACAATAAATATTATTTTGTATCCTTCAAGGTGCATGAATGATCTGACCTCTGTCACATTCTTTGGCGTCGACCATCCTATAATGGCCTCTATCTTCTCAGGATCCACTGTTATCCCTTCCTCTGAAATGATATGTCCCAAATAATGAATTTTCTTTTGATAAAATGAGCACTTTCTCAATTTAGCATACAATTGATGCTCCCTTGGTACCTGTAATACCATCCTCAAGTTTTTTTCATTCTCTTCCTCTGACTTAGAATATATAAGAATGTCATCTAAAAATAAAATGACAAATTTATCTAAGTATTCTCCGAAAATACCATTCATTAAACACATGGAGATAGTTGATGCATTTGATAACGCAAATGGCACCACTGTGAACTCATAATGCCCATACCTTGTTCTGAAAGAAGTCTTGTTGATATCTTCTTCTTTAATTCTTACCTGATGATAACCTGGCCCAAGATCAATATTGGAGAATACGTTTTCATTCTTGAACTGATCAAAGAGGTCATCGATCCTTTGCAAAGGATACCTATTCTTCACAGTTACCTTGTTCAACTGCCTGAAGTCCATGCAAAGTCTCAATGTTACATCCTTCATCTTCACAAATAATATTGGGGCACCCCAAGGTGACACACTTGGGAATATATAACCCTTCTTCATAATCTCTTCAAGTTGCATTTGCAATTCCTTCAATTCCGGTGTACTCATCCTGTAAGGGGTCTTGGATACTGGAGTTGCTCCATGCATCAAATTTATGGATAAATCAATGTCTCTTTTAGGGGTTAATCCTTGTATTTCTTTAAATACACCCTCAAAAAAATTTAGGACTACATAATCTTCAATAATTGATACCTTATCTTTAGGTGTCTCTTCCATATGATCTACAAATATTTGACACCCTTTTCTGTAACCTCTCTTCAGCTGCAATGCTGAGATTTCTCTGATAGTTACTTCTTTGGGAATTCCCCATAATATCCTTAGGTTCCCTCCATCATCCCAACAAGTAAATGCCTTATTATAAAAATCTAGGATAGCATGGTGTTGGTCCAACCAATCCATACCAATTAGACAGTCATAGGAACCTAAGTGCAATATGTTCAAATCTACCCTCATGCTCAGTACATTCATGTCCATTAGACATGACTTAACCATCTCATTAATTTTTCTTTTGGATTTGGCAGCGAGCTGCACCAACCAATATTTTCCATGATTGCTTCTTGGAAAATGAAATCTTTCCACCATATTAGGATTTATATAACTATGAATATCTCCTTAATCAATTAACATAGAAATGGTTTGGTTGTTGATCATACCTTCCACTTCAATCATATGTGACTAAAACTCTTCTTGCTTGTTTTTGAGGGTTGCATAGATTTTAGGTACACTTTTTCCCATGTCCTACACTGTTTCAACTTGCTCTAAATTGAAAGAAGTCCTCACGTTTTCACCTTTGTGAGGACAATATTTATACATATGATCTCCCTTACAACCCCAACATTGAATAGGTGGCTATCTTGTCCTTTTCCCCCCTATCTCAATCATTTGTGGTTCTCTAGAATTTGGTTGTCCCAGAGGATTATTTATATAGAATGGTGGCTTATTCCCCTTCTTCCTCTGTTCCATCTTGTATCTCTTCTTGTATTCCCAAGATTTTTGGAAAATTGGCCTTCCTTTATGTTGATCATAAAGGAATTCATATCACCTTATGGTGTCCCCCAATGTTTTGGAATCATCATATTGTATCTTATCACTGATAAACGGTGGAAATCCACTAAAATACCTCTTCTTAAACTTCCTGACAGGGGATAGACTTGAGTTACTGTGTTCTCTCCTAGTGGATTGCCTTAGGGAGTGATGGGGATGTCTGCCAACACTTATTGTTCTTCCTTTATCATCACGATACATATGACTTCATGATTTCCTTGAGTCATTCTCCTTATCCATATTCTTTTCAATTATGTCCAAGCTCTGCATTAAATTTACATTGAAGTCCTCCTACTGGTCTTTGTCTTTCATAAGCCTGTCATTATCAGCCTTATAAATTTGGATGTCTTTTTGCAAATTTTTAATGGTCTCCACCAAGTTCATGCTTTCTTCCTTTCCTTCTCCATGTCCATTTGAGTTTGTACCTTCATTACCCATATTGGCATCCATCCCTCTTATCTCATCTTCCTAGTTGTAAGCCACCTATGTATCGTCCATCCCTCTACACTTTGTCTTGATCCTGTTATGATCTAATTGTTAATAACACTACAAAATGTGTAGCCAACGAAACTTTTTAGGATAATTTATTTATCAATTGCATGAAATTATGAACATTTTTTGTTGATAATGCATCAAAATTCTTTCTTCTGATTTCTTGAGAAATTGACTGTCTAGATCAATTTTCTAGGTGAATAGTTATATTTTGTTGTCCAAGATATTTCCAATGACTGCTCCCTTCCTTAATTATGAGTCTTGAGAAGAAATTTATGGTTATCTGAAAAATTGTCCTTTTTGTGAGGGAAATCCTGGTACAGTGATCTTCTTCAGAAGCCAAATTAGCCCTTGGACCCTTGTTGAATCCTCTCTTAAGTTTCATAAGATCCTATAATTTCCCTCAAATGCAGTTCCGTACAAATCATAAATCCCATGGGATCCTTCTCTAGGCCCCCTTTTATCTTAAGAATCAATTTTTGGGTATTATCCCCTTTTACTTCGGCCCTAATCTCATGTGACTACGAGGTAGAATTAGGAACTGTCCTACATAGCACTTATCTGGAGCTTCGGGACTCCAGGGATCTAGAAATTCAACCTTCATAGGTTTCTCCTTCAACACATTCCTATTTCCTTGAATGTCGAATGAGCAAACTTCCAAATGGGCACTCCTCCGGAGCTTCAGGACTCTGATGCTTCGAAACTTCAGGATTCAGAGGTTTCTCCCTCAACACACTCTGACTTCCCCATATGATGAATTGGGGAACTTCAGAACTAGAAAATATTAGGAGCTTTGGGACTCCTTCTCTTTGGGACTTCGAGCTTCAGATGTTCTACCAACACCGCGCAGCACTCCCTTGGAACCTTGAAGTGGCGAACCCCCGAACGGGTGCTTCTCCAGAGCTTTGTTACTCAAATGCTCTAGATCTTTGGGCTTCGAAAGATTTCTTAACACAACACCATAATTCTCACAAATTCCAAATTGGAGAGATACTCTGGTGCTCTCTAGCTCTAGAGCTTTGGGCTTCTAAGGATTTCACATCACAACATTACCCTTCCTCTGAACACAGAAGAGTAAAACCCCTAAAGGGTTCATGAATCAATGGTCCTTGTTACTTGCTGAGATCAATGGTCAATAGGAGCGTTGGGACTCCAAGCTTCAAGACTTCCTGTGACTTCAACGTGCAATAACCCTAGAACCTTTGATTAGTGAATTTAAGATCATCAACTCTCTCTCCTCCTATAGTCAATGGCTGGGATCCACTCCAAAACACCAGGCTTCAGGAATTATGAAACTCAAATGCATGTTGCCTCCCAAATTTTCAAACGTTGAATTGGTGATGGGATGAGATCTACGGTCCATGTGTCCCCATCAACGCACATCCTGGATTGACTCTGGGCTTCAGGGCTTCGAGACATTTCACTCTAGAACACCTTTTTATCCACATTCCTTCGGATTTCCATGTTGGAAGGTTTACATTTGGGAGTAATGTTGTCATTGATGGAAAGATCAGCGATGGAAAAGAACAACAATGGAAAAGATCAGCGATGACAAAGATCAATGATGGAAAAGAATAGTGATGGTAAGAACAGCGAAATCAAAAAGTGATGAAATCGCAAGGTGGACGAAATCACGAAGCGGTGAAATCATGAAGGTGGATGAAATTGCGAAGCAGCGAAATCACGAAGTGGCGAACTCACGATAATATCTGGACCATTAGATCACCAAGGGTTCTGGACCATTGATCTAAGATCCATCTTGGAGCTTCACGTATCAGGACTTGGAGTGACGAGAACCTCCATCATAGGAATCGCGATATGCGAAATCATGATTTAATCACAGCCGTCAGATCAAGGTGTGTTTTGGACCTTTGATCTAAGCTCCAACTCAGAGCTTCGCCTATCGCGACTTGGAGAGGTAAGAAACAAAACCATCAAAATCGTGATATGCGAAATCACAATTTAGTCCTAGCCATCAGATCAAGGTGTGGTATGGACCATTGATCTAAGCTTCATTTTGGAGTTTCACCTATCACGAATTGGAGTGACAAGCACCTCCATCAAAGGAATCGCGAGATGAGAATTCATGATGAGATATAGACCGTAGATTCATTGAGATCATGGACCATTGATCTCAACTCCATCTCAGGGTTTCAGGGATCGCGACTTGGAGAGTTGAGATGCCTCATCTCCAGACTCACAAAATGAGAAATCACGAAAGCACTTTATGCATAAGCGCTTTGTCATCGTGTGTGCTCATGTGGAGGAAGGACGTAGTGCACATAAGCTCCACCTTGGAATTTCAGGGATCGTGTCTGGGAGTGTCAAGACATGGGATCATACGAATGTTGAAATACTGAAAAGGTGAAATATCGCTATAACCAGTGGTCACCGTCTGTAGTGATTTAGAGGAGGGAGCTAGAGTAGCCAAGCTCCTTTTTAGAGATCGCAACATGAAGAGTCAAGATGCCTCATCATAGAATCCCTGAATTGCGAAAGTGCGAAACACATAAATCACAGCTAATCCAATGGTGCAGATGAAACTGAAGGAGATCAGAGGGCTATTGTTGCACGTCACAGTGTAACTGCCAGAACCATTGATGGTGTCTACCAGAGGACTCGAAGACACTTTGGGGTGATTGATAGAGGAGATGAAGAGTCTCTAGGAATCTTCAAGAGGGATGAAGATGCTCATGGAGGCGATTGACAACTGGATGAGCATTGAAGCTTGTAACTGGAACAGAGAAGGTGAGCTTGACTATCACAGAGAAGACAAAGAGTCTCAATTGCTAGAGAGGCTGAGGAATCTCAACATAACATACAATGATGTTGAACGAGTGGAAAAATGGCTAGAGAAGCTTAAGAGTCACGATGATGATCAGACAGAGCACTTGAGTTGTGGAGGATATCGGTGCGATGTGAGTATGTAGAGGTATTGTGTGCATTGCATGCACAAGGTGAAAAAAAAATCTATAAATACACAGTACAGAGAGGAGATGGGGTTGTTGTTGTTGTTGGGATTGTTGGGGATGTTGTTGAAGGTGATTCGTGCATGAAGAAGGATTAGAGTGCAGTAGATGAAAAGAACATAAGAAGAACTATGCAGTGACTGCACATGGTGCACATAGCATAAAAGCAAAAGAATAGAATGGGCAGCGGATGCACGCTGAAAGACAGTGAGGAAGTCTGAGTAGAAAAATCTTTCAGAACAATGATGAGACTGGTAAGTTGTTATTGAACACTATATCACTGTAATAGGTTTCAGTATTTTATATTCATAATCCTAGGAGGTTGGGTGGTTCTAGGGAGGACTGGTGTCCTCAGAGGTTCAAGGTGGGGCTTGAACACAGGGAGATGGTGCTTCCTTCTAGTTGGTGCTAGAGAAACTAGGGAGTTGGGGCTTCCTTCTAGTGGGTGATAGAGAAAAACAGAGAGTTGGTGCTCTCAGCAAGTTGCAGCCTGCAAAATAGAGGTTGTAGCCTCACAATGAGTTGGTGCTCAAATGTATGATAATGTAAAGAATGTAAATAATACTTATCATATAAAGAAGAAGAGGTTTTT
>ML787707.1:401976-430287 GCA_009831015.1 Picea engelmannii | reverse complement strand
GAATGTGCCATTGTTCATTTCCCTGCATTATTGTGATCATCATTGAGTTCCTTGTAAATATTTTAAAAGAAGCATAATCGTTTAAGCATGGTGACAACTGATTCACCCCCCCTCTTAGTTGTCCAACAATTGGTATCAGAGCCGGCCCCTTTTACCTAAGCGTAGATCCTAGAGCTTAAACATGTCAAGCCATGAAGGAAATTCAACCAATAAGGCCACTATGTTCAATGGAACAAACTTTTCCTTCTGGAAAGTTAGAATGAGAACCTACATAATGTCGTTAGGTGCAGATGTCTAGGATGTGGTAGATATTGGTTATGTAAAGCCAGTTGTGCTAGCTAATAAGGATGACAAACTAGAATTTATCTTCAATGCTAAGGCTATGAATGCTATCTTGAGTGGGCTTGCAAAAGTAGAATTTATAAAAGTTATGCACCTAGGAACTGCCAAAGAAATGTGGGACAAACTCATTAGCATCTATGAGGGTAATGAGAAAGTAAAGGATGCAAAGCTTCAAACCTATAGAATACAGTTTGAACAACTGAAGATGAAGGAAGATGAAACTATTGGAAAATACTTTCTAAGAGTAGAAGAAATGGTAAATGCAATGAAGGCACTTGGTGAAACAATTGATGATCCTTCTTTAATTCAGAAAATCTTGAGATCTCTCCCAGATAGGTTCAACCTGAAGGTCTCTGCTATAGAATAACTTAATGATCTAAAAACCTTGGGGTTTGATCAAATGCTAGGAACATTGACTGCATATGAAATGAGAATAGTTAAAGATAAACCTACCTCCAGAGAAGCATCATTTAAAGCAGACAAGAATGAGGATTATGAGCTCGATCAAATTGAAGAAAAAATTGTGAAGAGACTGAAGAAGGGATCAGGAAAATACAAAGGTAAACTGTCTTTCAAATGTTTCAACTATGGTAGGATAGGTCATTTTGCAAATAAATGTCCCCACAAAGGAAAGGATCAGACACGTGATGATGAGGAGAAGTACAAACACAAAAAATTCTTTAAAGAGAAAAACTTTAAGAAGAAAAGTTTGTGCATAAACAATGATGATGATCCTTCAGATGATGAAGAAAATGACTCCTCTATTGAAGATAAACTAAATGACTTCATACTTATGGCCAAAGAGGATTATGACAATAAAATCACAGGGAGTGATGAAGAAGAAGCTGTGGTTGACATGGAAGGAGAACTAATCAGTGCACTGGAAGAGATTGAAAGAATAAGAATCAAGAATAGAAAGCAAAGATAGTTGTTGATACAGTTCGAGAAAGACAGTAAAGAACCTGATGAAGAACTTGTCCTACTAAAAGTAGAATTGAAGAGGCAAAGAAAATCGAAGAGATTATAAAACAACAACTATTAGAAAAAAAGGCAAGATGTGAAGCATTAGAACAAGAAGTAGTGAAAATGAGGAAAGAAATGGAGAAGTTTCAAGCCTTGTATAATCAAAATCTGTCAAGTATCAAATCCTCAGAAGGATTGGCCACCATTCTGAATCAGCAAAGAAATCCAAAGCTTAAAACTAGCTTGGTGTATGAAGAGGGATCAAGCAATGGTAAGCTAGGAAATGAAGAACCCATCAAGTTTGTCAAAAGTACAACCAATGACAATAACAATCCTGTAGAAACAAAGGAAGACAATCAACTGCCCAGGTCGAGTAAGGTAAAAGATGCTAGATCTAAATCTGTAGAACAAAAAAGTAATGTGCTCACTGCTGAACGACATCATCAGTCTGGAAGAAATCAATTTTCTCAAAGAAGACAACCATTTTCCAGGTACAAAGAATTCTTCTATGGCTATTGTTTCTACTGTGCTAACTTTGGTCACAAAGCTGTAAATTGTTCTTTAAGAATTAGACATGAGCAATTAATATTTCAAAGGAATAAATACCTGCCACAACAAAGAATGATGCAGCCAAGTAACAAACCTTCATTGATTTCCAATTGCCAAATTAAGTCCACGGACCTGCAACTAAAGAGGTCAAGAAATAATCAACAGTCAATGATTAGACAATGTTGCACCAATAAGTTTGACCCATTGAACAATGAAATTGAATGCTACATCTATCATAACTATGGACACAAATCTATTGACTGTCGTTTAAGAGAATATGAACCAGATTTGAAATCTCCTGCTAAAAATGTCAAGTTTTGGAAGAAGAAGGAAAGTGACAAGTGTGGATTAGTGTTGTCCACTCAAAGAAAAATGAACCCTTGGTATATAGACAGTGGATTCTCCAAACACATGACAGGAGACAAAGGCAAGTTTCTATCTCTAAGTGAAAGCAAATCAGGAAATGTAACCTTTGGAAATGATGCTCCAAGGAAAATAAAGGGCAAAGGGATGGTGAGCTTAAGTAATGGAAAAGGAAAATCCCAAGATGTTCTACTTGTGGATGGGATGAAACATAATTTTCTCAGTGTAAGTCAAATGTGTGATGGAGGATGCGAAGTGTTGTTCACATCCAAGGACTGCAAGATAAAGTCTGTAAACTCATGACAAGTGGTGGCCAAAGGCATAAGGAAAGAAAATAATGTATATGTGCTGAAAGAAAATAGAGAAGAATGTCATCTAAGAAAACATGATGAAAGCTGGTTATGGCATAGGAGACTTGGACATCTACACTTTGACCACTTAATCAAACTCAAAAACCTCGAGGCAGTAAAAGATCTTCCGAGAATATCAAAGCCCCAAGATTCAATGTGTAAACCTTGTCAAGTAGGGAAGCAAAACAAGACACAGTTTAAGTCCAGGAGCTTTACTTCAACAAAGAAACCACTCCAACTTGTTCATATGGATTTATGTGGACCATCAAGACTGGAAGGCACGGGGAAAGAAAACTACTTCATGTTGATTATCGATGATTACTCCAGACTTACTTGGGTTTCCTTTCTCAAAGAAAAAGCTGAAGCATTTGAGAGGTTTAAAATATTTAAGGCTTTAACAAAGATTCAAACAGGCAAGAGGTTAAAGGCAATAAGATCAGATCGGGGAGGAGATTTTATGTCAAGAGACTTCAGGGAATTCTGCAATGAACATGGGATCAAGAGAGAATATACAAATCCAAGAAATCCACAATAAAATGGAGTTGTTGAGAGACAAAATAGAACAATGCAGGAAATGGCTAGGTCAATGATGAATGAGAAGAACATTGGTCAAACCTACTGGGTAGAAGCAATACACACAGTAGTCCATGTGCTTAACAAATCCCACCTCAGACCACAAAGTGACAAGACAGCTTATGAATTATGGTTTGAAAGACCTTCTTCAATCGAACACTTCAGAGTCTTTGGGAGTAAATGCTACATAAAGAATAATGATGAGAACCTCGGAAAATATGATGATAGGGATGATGAAGGTATCTTCTTAGGGTATGCTACAAACAGTAAAGGATATAGATGCTATAATAAGAGACTGCATAAAATGGTTGACTGTATTGATGTAAAAATTGATGAAGGAATCCTAGAAAGAGAGGTATACAGTAATGAGTCCTCTACAGAAGACGCAGCTAAAGCTGAAGATGAATAGGTCCAAGAATCAGAAAATGAAGACTCTGAATTAGATGAAGACTCAGACACTTAGACAGACTCAAATCAAAAATCATCTACAAATTCCTCCTCCAGAATCATTCAAAAGAATCATCCTGCAAGTCAGATAATTGGAGAAAAAGACAAAGGTGTACAAACCAGGAGAAAGCTAATCAAAACCATCGAACAATCTCATATAGCTCTCATATCCATGCTGGAACCCAAGAATTTTAATGAAGCCAACAAAGATGATCACTGGGTTAAAGCAATGAATGAGGAACTTGATCAGATTGATAAAAACAATATGTGGGAGATAGTTCAAAAACCTGAAGGTAAAAACGTCATTGGCTCCAAATGGATCTTTAAGAATAAGTTGAATGAGCAAGAACAAGTTATCAGGAAAAAATAAAGGTTAGTCTGTAAAGGCTATGCTCAGATAGAAGGACTGGATTTTGGTGAAACATTTGCGCCCGTAGCAAGATTAGAAGCTATCAGAATGTTTCTTGCCTATGCTTGTCATAAAAGGTTTAAAGTCTACCAAATGGATGTCAAGTCAGCCTTTCTAAATGGAGATTTAAGTGAAGAAGTCTATATGGAAAAACCAAAGGGTTTCAAACTCTCTGATAACCCTGACTTAGTATGCAAGCTGAAGAAATCTTTATATGGTTTAAAACAGGCCCCTCGAGCCTGGTATCACAGACTAGATACGTATCTCAAAGACAAAGGGTTCAAGAGAGGAACAACTGACAACAATCTATATATTAAAACAAAGGATAATAATTTGCTCATCATATTGGTCTATGTAGATGACATCATCTTTGGATGTAATAAGGATTCATCAGTACAATGGTTTTCTTCTGCCATGGAGTCTGAATTTGAAATGTCTACGATAGGAGAACTGTCATTTTTTCTTAGTCTGCAAATTACTCAGAGGCCCGAAGGGATGTTCATTTCTCAAGAAAAATATCTAAGAGAAATGCTAAAAAAATTTCAAATGGAAGATTCTAAACCTGTGGGTACACCTATGGTAACTGGATGTAAATTAATCAAGGATGATGATTCACCTAATCTTGATCAAAGTTCATATCGATCAATGATAGGAAGCATGTTGTACATCACAACATCTCGCCTAGACATAATGCATGTTGTAGGAATGGTAGGAAGATATCAATTTGCACCTAAATAGAGTGATTTGCAAGATGTCAAAAGGATATTCAGGTATTTGAAAGAAACAATGACTTATGGTCTGTGGTATCCCAAAAATCAAAATCTTTAGTTGACTACTTATTCAGATGCAAATTGGGCAAACTGTGTTGATGAGAGAAAAAACACCAGTGGAGGAGCATTCTTCCTGGGTGACTCCTTAGTAGCCTGGCTTAGTAAAAAGTAAGGTTCCATTTATTTATCAACCATAGAGGTAGAGTACATTGTTGTTTCTACCTGTTGCACTCAGGTATTATGGATGATTCAGACACTTGCAGATTTGGAGGTAAAATACACTGCACCGATCCCAAATCATTGTGATGACACTAGTGCCATCAGTGTGTCTAAAAATCCTATATTCCACTCCAAGACCAAGCATATTCCCATAAAATATCATTTTCTGAGAGAGTAGGTCACCAATCAGATTGTTCAGGTCAATTACATTCCCACTATAGAACAAATTGCAGACATCTTTACTAAACCTCTAGCAAAGACACCATTTGAATATCTCAGACAGAAATTGGGTGTCATCTCGTCTCACATCTAAGAGAGTCCATCCTGTTAGGGGGAGTCCTGTATTGGTTGCATATCTGATACCTCCTAAAATTAATGCAACAACTCAGGGGGAGAGTGTTTTCTTTGACATTGATGTCAAAGGGGGAGAAACAAATAGGGGTGTCGCTGTTGCCATCAATGCCAAAGGGGGATAATTTTGGAAGGTTTACAGTTGGGAGTAAGCTTGTCATTGATGGAAAGATCAACGATGGTAAAGAACAGTGATGGAAAATATCAGCGATGACAAATATCAGTGATGACAAAGATCAGTGATGGCAAAGAAAAGTGATGGCAAGAACAGCGAAATCACGAAGTGATGAAATCGCAAGGTGGACGAAATCGCGAAGCGACAAAATCACGAAGGTGGAGGAAGTCGCGAAGCAGCGAAATCATGAAGTGGAGAACCCATGATAAGATCTGGACCGTCATATCACCAAGGGTTCTGGACTATTGATCTAAGCTCCATCTCGGAGCTTCACGTATTAGGACTTGGAGTGACGAGAACCTCCATCACAAGAATCACAATATGTGAAATCGTGATTTAATCGCAACCGTCAGATCAAGGTGTGTTCTGGACCATTGATCTGAGCTCCAACATGGAGCTTCACCTATCGCGACTTACATAGGTAAGAAACAAAACCATTGAAATCGCGATATGCAAAATCACGATTTAATTCCAGCTGTCAGATCAAGGTGTGGTCTGGACTGTTGATCTAAGCTTCATTTCAGAGTTTCGCCTATCGCGACTTGAAGTGACAAGCACCTCCATCGAAGGAATCACAAGATGCGAATTCATGATGAGATCTAGACGGTAGATTCATCGAGATTGTGGACCATTGATCTCAGCTCCTTCTCGGGGTTTCGGGGATCGCAACTTGGAGAGTCGAGATGCCTCAAATCCAGACTCACGAAATGCGAAATCTCGAAAGCGCTTTATGCATAAGCACTTTGTCACTGCATGTGGTCATGTGGAGGAAGGACCTAGTGAAGATAAGCTCCACCTTGGAATTTCGTGGATCGTGTCTGGGAGTGTCAAGACACGGGATCATACGAATGAAAAATACCGAAAAGGTGAAATATCGCTATAACTGGTGGTCACCACCTATAGTCACGTATAGGAGGGAGCTAGAGAAGCCAAGCTCCTTTTCAGAGCTCCCAACATGAAGAGTCAAGATGCCTCATCGCAAAATCTCTGAATTGCAAAAGTGAAAAATGCATAAATCACAGCTAATCCAATGGTGCAGATGAAATTGAAGGAGATTGGAGGGCTACTATTGCACGTCACAGTGTAACTGCCAGAACCAATGATGGTGTCTACGAGAGGACTCGAAGACACTTCAAGGTTATTGATAGAGGAGATGAAGAGTCTCTGGGAATCTTCAAGAGGGATGAAGATGCTTGTGGAGGTGATTGCCAGCTGGATGAGGATTGAAGCTTGTAACTGGAACAAAGAAGGTGAGATCGACTGTCACAGAGAAGACAAAGAGTCTCAACTACCAGAGAGGCTGAGGTATCTCAGCATAACATACAGTGATGTTGAACGAGTGGAAAAACGACTAGAGAAGTTGAAGAGTCACGATGATGTTTAGACAGAGCACTCAAGTGGTGGAGGATATTGGCGTGATGTGAGTATGTAGAGGTATTGCATGCATTTCATGCACAAGGTGCAAAGAAAAGCTATAAATACACAGTACAGAGAGGAGATGGGGTTGTTTTTGTTGTTGGGATTGTTGTGGATGTTGTTGAATCTGATTCATGCATGAAGAAGGATCAGAGTGCAGCAGCTAAAAAGAACATAAGAAGAACTGTGTAGTGAATGGACATGGCGCACAAAGAATAAAAGCAGAAGAATAGAATGGACAGCGGATGCATGCTGGAAGACAGCGAGGAAATCTGAGTAGAAAAATCTTGCAGAACAATGATGAGACTGGTAAGCTGTTATTGAACACTATATCACTGTAATAGGTTTCAGTATTTTATATTCATAATCCTGGGAGGTTGGGAGGTGCTAGGGAGGACTGGTGTCCTCAGAGGTTCAAGGTGGGGCTTGAACATAGGGAGATGGTGCTTCCTTCTAGTTGGTGCTAGAGAAACCAGGGAGTTGGGGCTTCCTTCTAGTGGGTGCTAGAGAAAAATAAAGAGTTGGTGCTCTCAGCAAGTTATAGCTTGCAAAACAGAGGTTGTAGCCTCACAATGAGTTGGTGCTCAAATGTATGATAATGTAAAGAAGGTAAATAATACTTATCATATAAATAAGAAGAGGTTTTTACCCAATATGGGTTTCTTTGGGAAATATCTATCTCTGTGTTTCTCATATATGTGACTGATTCCGAATGTGCCATTGTTCATTTCCCTGCATTATTGTGATCATCATTGAGTGCCTTGTAAATATTTTAAAAGAAGCATAATTGTTTATGCACGGTGACAACTGATTCACCCCCCCTCTCAGTTGTCCAACATTCCAAACTTCTGAAGGTTCGAGAATATATCGACACATTTCCCCAATGACCAATGGTCTAGATTTACTATGACGTTGGGGACTTTGGCATATTTTCCTCTTGGAAACAAAAGCACCCATTTCTCTTAGAGTGTCGAACCATCGAACTATTGTGAGATCTACAACTCACACTCACCTGTGCGTAGATCTGATGGTTGGGATTTTATCTTCTCCATCATGCTTATCCTCTTGTTCTGTTCTTGATCTGATGGCCTAGATCTATCCTTTGCCAAATTTGACAACCGACACTTCTTCCGATGATCTACATCATAGATTCACTATGGGACTTTGGAGCTTCGAGGATTTTTCCTCTTTCACGACAAAAGGCTTAAAACAACCAGACTGGTGAAGTACGAAGGACTTGGGGTTTTAACGTCCCTGCTTCTTACCTTGATTTGATGGCCCTCATTCTTCTATGCTCATATCCAATCATTGGGGTCTGATCTCCTTTGGAGTGTGCTCTCCTCTTGTCTGGGTTTGATGCAAAGGCCCAAATTTAATCTGGTGGCCTAATCCAATGGCTATTGTGGTTTCTTGAACTTCTAAACCTCCTGAGCTTTGTAACAAAGTTGAGGTGTTCTCTAAATTCTCTTCTGGAAATCATGGATGCATTGTAAGTTAAAATTTTACCTTTTCAAAAATGATTCTCTGTGAAATTTTGCTTCAATTTCAACTTACTTGGCCCATCCAGGCTCAGTATTGAAAACTAGAGCTTTGATACCATATTGTAACAACACCACCCGACCACCCATGTTGAGTTGCATATCTGACACTTCTCTTTACATTAGCTATAATGATATAGTGTATCATCCCTAGCCTCCTATTGGTATATGCCACAATTTTTTTTTGGATTGTATACAAAATTTTAAACATATACAAATACTCTGAGAAATTTCCCAAATTGATGCGGAATAACAATAAAAATACACAAACAACTCACACAGGAAAAACTCATGAAATTAAACACTTAAAGAATAATGTAGCAAGTAAATTAACACACAATTAATACTTATCTTTGATAAAAGAGGACCAACTTCATGCATACCTTCCACAATCCTCCCTTCCTTATACCACATTCCTCAGAACTCTCAGGAGTGGGTCACCCCCATGCTGGGACTAAACTCCACCTAGGTAAATGGATTCCTAACCAAGATGATGTTTATCATACAACAAGAACAAATACTTTAGGTTCCAAATCAAACTAACAACCCACAGTCTCTTATTCCCCACATGAATTTCCCACCTCAAGAAGTGTGCCCCTTCTTTGGTCAATAATCCTTCTCCTTCCCTACTTCCCTTCCAGGGCTTCAGGAACAAGCATGATAGGAAGTATCAAAGTACTATAATCGCAATTTTTCTCCCTCATGAAATCAATTCCAAACAATTCTCTCACTTCGAGAGAGTTTCTCATGGGCCTGACAAACCACCTCTTAAATCCCATGGGGCCGATAACCCACTTCTTCATTCCAGCTCTTAAGTCAACTAGATATAGGTATAGGTGATGGTAGAAACAATGTTTAGGTAAGGTACAGGTTATGGATGTATCAACCTCCGAGTAAGGTACAGATGCACTTCTCATAACAGGAAGGGCATGGGTTACTACTAAAGGAGTTCGTGCAACATTGAGAGGTTTGAGTGATGGAGAGAATGGATGAATGGAATGAATGGATGGAAAAAAAAATGTATCATGTAATAATGCCAAACTCTTTGTATGCATGTACAAAATTGGACACTTATCAGGTTGAGAGCCACTTTGGACCACTTTTCCCCATCCTTAAAAATTATGATAAAATAACTATCCCCTCCTTAGTCTTTAGGAATATATTATAATATTTCCTTGGAAATAATCCCTCTAGATTAACCCTCTTTTCTAGTCTCTTAGCCCCCTTTCCCTTCCTAATGGAGTTTAGTTTCCCATACTCTTTTATCCTGGTTGGTATATATGCAGTGATGTGTTTTTCATTTATGATATGAGTGTTTACATATTACAAATACAGGCTCACTGGCCTTTAGCATCTAGGCTCTCTGGCCTAATAATCACATAATCCTTTTGGCCTATAATAACCTGACTCACCATCCTATAAAACATATTTACATTTACAACTAGGGCTCAGTCTTAGGGTATTACAGGTTGGATCCTCCTTCTAGTTGGTGTTGGAGAATATAGGGAGTTGTAGCCTCCTTTAGGTTGGAGCCTATAAACTAGGGGGTTGGATCCTCCTTCCATTTGGAGCTAGAGAATCTAGGGAGTTTTAGCTTCCTTCAGGTTTGATCGTATAAATCAAGGGGTTGGATACTCCTTCTAGTTGGAGCTAGAGAATTTGGGAAGTTTTATCTTCCTTCAGGTTGGAGCCTATAAACAAGGACTTGGTTCCTCCTTCTAGTTGGTGCTAGAGAATATTTGAAGTTGGTGGTTCACGTGGATGTAATATTCAAGATATATATTAAAAGGATTTATGTGGTTTTCTCCCATTTGGGTTTCCACGTAAAACTCTTTTGTACTATGTATATGTGGTTATATGTTGATGATATATCGAATGCAATCATATGTGATAAATTATGGATCAGTTAATGTTAACATCTTATTGTTAAAAATGGTAAAAGTTCTCAATACTGATTCACCCCCCCATCTCAGTATTGTTGAATATTCCAACAATTGGTATCATATCATGTCCTACAAAAATAGTCTAACCATAGAAGGTAGATCATGGAGTGCACTAAGAATTGAATGCCACTATTATATGGTCAAAACTATTCCTTTTGGAGTAGAAGTATGAAAAATTTTGTGCAAGCACAAGGATTTGATGTCTAGAAAGAAGTAGAATATATATATAAGGCACCAAACACTCCCCCAATAGATATAAATGGAAATAATCTTACTGAAAACAATTTGAAGGGTAAAAATGAAATTCATAATGGCCTGGTTGATTTAGTATATGTCAAGGTTATGCATTGTGACTCTATGAAAGATGTTTGGAACAAACTTCAAAATGTTTATGAAGTAGATGACAAAGTCAAAGGGGCAAAGATTCAAAATTATATAGCTCAATTTGAACAACTGAAAATGAAGGAAGATGAAGATATTGCATATTATTTTCTACAAGTTGATGAAATAGTGAATGTTATTAAAGGCTTGGAATAAGAAATTAAATAACTAATAATTGTTCAAAAGGTACTAAGGTCTCTTCCAATGATATTTGACCCTAAGATTTCATCCCTAGAAGAAAGATCATATCTTGTTATGTTGATCATGGAAAATTTACATGGAATCCTTACATCTTATGAAATGAGAAAAGAGCAGGATAATCCATTTAGGAAGAAAACAACTTTCAAAGAATCCATGAAGACAAAGAAGAATAAGAAAGAGTAAAATTCAAATTGTAGTTGCAATGATGATTAAGATGAATATGAATAAATGGAAAACTTTGTAAGGAAGTTGAAGAGAGGAATTGGCAAATACAAAGGTAAGCTTCTGTTAACATTTTTAATTGTGGTAAAATTGGTCATTTTGCTACTAAATTTCCTTATGCTAAGAATATATATAATGATGAAAAATAGTCTCCTAAGAAAGAAAAGAAATATCATAAAGGAGACAAGAAAAGGAACAAAAATAAATTCTTTAAGAAAAGTCTCTACTCAAGAGAAGAAAACTCCTCATAAGAGAAGGAGGATGATAGTGATAATGACTCAGAAAGAGTTCTCTTTATGGAAATGGAAACTCATAAAGAAACCTTTGAAGGTGGCGAAGAAGGTGAACTGGATATTGAGGAAGAACTCATCAGTGCTTTAAGTGAGCTAAAAAGAGAAAGGAAGAAAAAAAATCCACTCAAGGAAGAATTGGTCAAGCAAAAGGAGAATTCTCAAAACCCCAACAAAAATTATGAAGAAGTTGCTTTCTTAAAAGTCAAGGTAAAGGAAGCATACAGGAGAGAAGAGATCTCGAAAATACATCTTAAGGAAATATATGAGGACTTAAACAAGATTGAAGCATAACTCAGTCAACAAGAAATAAGACTTGAAGAAGAAATCATATCCTTAAAAACCAAACTTGAAGAAGCCAAGTGTAACATCCCCATCCACCCAAGATGGGGCATGATACTAAACGTTTTCTCTATTCAAGATCTGATTTCAATTTGTAACACCCCCAACCGCCTGCTAGGAAATGTCACATGAAATAAAAATAAAAATAAAATAACTTCTCACTGTCTTTCTGATAGTGAAAATTGTCCATACCTAGGCATAGACCCACTGGGCTATGGCACACATATATATTTGCGTAAAATCATACATATAAACTTAAATAGATAATATGCATTATGTTATCACATAAACATGTCAGAGTCTTGTGAATTTGGGGTTTTTTCTTAAGTATGTAGTTTTGTCTATCTCTCCTCCTTTTGCAGACCTAATCATAAGGTTCTTTTTCCTTTCAGCTTATAGTTTTTCTCATTTTTCCTACCTGAGAGGTGTCGACCCTAAGCCTTTCTATTTTCTCTAGGCTGGATCACTTTTCTCTCTTTACCTTTGTCACTGATCCTCTTGTTTTCCCGAGCCCTCATCCAATCATCCAAGTATTTGTTTACAAAGACCAAAAACATAAGCACAAGCGTAGCACTTAGAGCCATCTGATATGGACTCAAATCAAGTGAGCAAGCCAGATCATCTTTCAACAGTGGAGATCCATTAGGAAGATCAGATTGATGACCATCAGGATATTAGGACCATAAGGTTACGCAACGTTTAGCATCAAACAAAGGTCTGAAATCACGAGGTCAATCTTAGCCATCCATTTTATAAGGACGCATGGCGTAGGATCAAAATTTTGTTGACTCGTTGAATGGAGCAGTCAAAGGGCATAGTCATGAGAACTCGAAAAATGTGAAGTCATGAAACGATCTGAGCCGTCCATTTTAGAAGGACACATGGTGCAGGATTACCATGGAGAAAGTTATTTAAAAAAATATCAAGTGAGAAATGTTGATAGTTGAGGTCCTGAAATGTTGATGGCTCGAGGTCCCGAAATGTCAATATTCATCTCAGTCATCCAATGTGAAGAGACAAGTGTCACCCAATCCAAGCGATCGCGATTTCACAACTCGAAGATTTCAGCATGGAGCATGGTGCAAACTCGCAAAACAAAAAATTGTGAAGTGCCTGGGAGTTAGGCCCACGATCACAGCTCGGGGTCGTATGGAAATCATGACTGTAAAGAAAATTAAGTTCATATTAAGCAGTGGGGGACTGAATTTGTTCGAGGAACCGATGCCATCCAATTCAAATCGAGTTTGATTGTTGATATGGATAGGCCATTTTGCAAGATCGAGCATCAAGATTTTTTATATTGAATGGATTGAAAACTCCTGAAATGCTAAATTGAGAAATTTCTTAGGGGATCCTCACGTCGTGGCCCGAGGTCACATGGAACAATGGAAAGGAGCTACACAAAAGGATAAAGTTCCCGAGTTTGTCACATAGAAAGAGCTATGTGGCCTTGAGGCACCATAATTGACTCGAAGGAGGCATGAGCTTGTCTGGGACAATTATGAGTGTCGAGTTTTTTCCCGATCCCCGACAAAAGTAGTTAATGAAAATGGGGAAGGTGGTTGAAATTACATTTTACCACATAAATGGAAAGCATGGAAAATATGGTCGTGGAGGCAGACTATCAGCCCAAAGTTCTGTTGTCAGTGAATTCTTCTGCAAAGCCCATACTGATCTGAGATCACGTCTGACAGAAGAATGCAAGTGCAGGCTGACAAAAGAGATGTAGACACAAAGCTTTGATTGTAGTAGCCATGTTACACTCTTGGTGGTAGCAAGTTGTTCTGAGTATAAATACTCATTTTTGATATTTTGTTAAGGTCGATGGTTGATATAAGCTCCCGTATTGTAATGTTTTAATGAAACTCTAGTTTTTGGTTATGTAACTTGACATGAGATTTATTGTTTAATGAAAGCCATATTCTACTTCCATTTTACCTATGTCTAATGTTGAATGTTCATGATCGAAGGATTCACATGAATTGTGGTGATTCTGTTGTGATGAATGTTTGATTGCAGTGCAGTTATAGCATTTTCAGTTTCCTGAAACCTTGAATTCAAGAGCATCTTCTTTTCAGAGTTTTTCCTCCGTAGGTTGCTGGAATACCTGATGTTCAGATAATAAATTTACATATTCTCCTCAATTTCTTCCCCCTACTCACCCTTACTACAACTTACTGGATGAAGTTTACCAAGACCTCATTTTCTTGTGCATACTACCCCAGTCTTCTGAGTTAAAATGATACTCTCTCGAGCTTGCCCCATTTGACCTCTTTAAATCCATTAACCATGACATATAAACTGATGGGTACTGGGATTACCTCTGCCGTAATCTAGAGGTGACTTCTGGTGCTAACACATTCTACTAATACACAAATTAATGTGGAAATCACAAAAGTCTTCTACAAACATCTTACATAGGAAATATTATAAATATCAAGACATGTACAAGATACACAAAATAAAAATTAACATAGAAATGGTACTTATCTTTTTATGAAGACCACCAACTTCATGTAGACCTTCCACGAACCTCTCAGCCTTAGACCACATTGCTCGAAGCTATCAACAATTGGTCACCCCTAATATGGGACTAAACGCCACCTAGGTAAAGGGAATCCTAGGCTAGGATGAGGTTACAAAGTCTCCAGGAAGGATTTTGTCCCCAGGAGTCCACTCACATCCACAACTTATATTCCCTCATTCCCCACATGCCTGTGCCACTGCAGGGAGTTTTCCCCTTCTTTTCTCAATAGTCTTTCAACTGCCCCACTCCCCTTCTAGGGCTTCAACAATAGGTTGGACAGGAAGTGTCAGAGAACTACAACTACCGTGAGGCTCCCTCTAGGAAAATCACTTCCCCAACAACCTCTCTCACCTGGATAGAGTTTCTCATAGGCCTGAAAACCTGCTTCTTCAGTCCACCTCCTAGGCCAATTCAATCAGGCTAATCATCGTAGCAAAATTGGGTATGGATTTCGTAATGATAGCAAGCCAAACTAGTCCAGAAAAATATGTGGGAACCAACAAAAAAATGGCTCGTGTGTGATATGGCTGAGGAACTATGCAATCTTGTTATGCTTTAGAGGATTAAAATGGGTTAGCTTCATAGGTTTTATAGTTTTCATATCTTGCAGAGGTAAAAAATGGAGGAAGTGGTTGACTGTTAGGATGCTTAATGTCTAAGTGCATGAGTGTGTGGGAAGCATGGCAATAATGTCAAAGTGAATCCCCACAACAAACTGGTTTCCCACATAAAACTATGTGTCCCAAATCAGACACCTATCTTCATGAAGCTACATGATCTCCACTTATCATTTGTTCCCCCTTCGACAGGAACTTAGGATAACTTCAGTTATCTCCCAACCTTAGTCTTTACGAAATAATAATATAATATCATTCCCTAAGAGATAATCCCTCTAGCTTAATCCTTTCTCCTAGCCTATTATCCCCTTCCCCTTTCCCTACCTAGTGGAGATTAGTCCCCCATAAATCTTTCTTTGTGGTCAGTATACACACAACGATGTATTTATATTAATGATTTGAGTATTTACATGTACAAAAATAGGTTGACTGGCCTTAGCATCTAGGCTCTCCAGCCTAATATTCACATAAGCCTCCTAGCTTATAAATAGTTGTCTCACCATCCTATAAATGTAATTACAATTCATCAGAGGCTTGGCCTTGGGGTATTACAATCCCCTCCCCTTATTTATGCACTGTACTCAGTGCATCATATTTACATATTACAACATGATTTTCAAAAATATTCAAAAAGATGTGGGTATTCTACTTGCATGGCCTCTTTGTAGTCCCAAGTGGCATCCTTGGGTCCGTACCAGGTACATTGAACCTTTACAAGATCGATGGCTTGATTCCGGAGTTGCTTGATTTTCTAGTCCAAAATGCGTATCAGATGCACTTGAAAAGCTCCTTCTTGATCCACCTGAATCACATTCCAATCAATAACATGATTAGGATCAGGTATATATTTATTAAGCAATGATACATGCAATACATTATGAATGGGAATAGATGAAGGTAATGCAAGCATATAATCTATAAGACTAGTCCTTTCCAGGATTTCAATTGGCCCACGATAATGATCTGCCAATTTGGAACAGTTTACCAACTTTAGGGAACTTCTATTGGCCTTCACTTTTAGAAACACATGATCACCACTACAAAATTCTTTGTGAATTCTTCCCTTATCAACGTAGCTTTCCTTCTTGTCTTGAGCATCCTTTAAATTATGATTTATCTTTGACATCTTCTCTTTTATTTCCCTGAGCAACTCTGGCCCAACCACTACTCTATTAGCTGGGTTGTCACATCTTATTGGTGTGTTGCACTTTCTAACATAAAGTCCTCCGAATGGGCTCATCTTCAAAGATGCTTGGTGCCCATTATTGTAATCAAATTCTACCAAATGTATATAGACTTTCCATTTATATGGTTTGTCTATCACATACATTTTCAACATATCCTCTATAACTTGGTTCACCCTTTTTGTTTTTTCATCAGACTCGTGATGATAAGTTGTGTTGAAGTTTAGATTTGTTCTGAACCCTTTGAATGATTCCCTCCAAAAATTTGAGGTAAACTTTGGGTCTCCATCAAAAGTGATTGTATTGGATATGCCATGTAAGTGTGCTACTTCCCTCATATAAATATCAACAACAATGGTTTCCTTGTGAGTAATCTTCATTGGAATGAAATGGGCAACTTTAGTAAGCTTGTCTGCCGCCACCATGATAGATTCATGCTTCTTGCTTGTTCTGGGAAATTTGGTGATGAAATCCATTGACACCACTTACCACTTCCACTCATGAATGGGAAATGGTTGCAGAAACCTATTTGGGTGTCTATGCTCAGCCTTGACCTTTTGACACTCTAGACATTTAACAATGTACTCAACAATTTCCCTCTTCATGCCTGGCCAATAGTATTGGCTTTTGACTATTTCAATTGTTTTCTGATATCTGGGGTGTCCAACATAATTTACATTATGCATCTCTTTCAATATCATACTCCTCAATTCATGAGAATTGGGTACATAAATTATGTTCATGTATAGGATAATTTCATCATTTCCCAATTTATAATATTCAACCTTCTACTGCATTTTACCTTGTTGTAATTTTGTTACCATCTCCATGTACTGCAAATCTGGTTTTGCAGCCTCGGATATTCTACCTTTAAGATCAGTTTGATACATTCTAATGGTTGTAGCATGCAGTTCATGCACTCTCTTGTTGAGTGCATAAACCACTTTATTTTCTTTCCCTTTGATTTTCTTGATATCAAATTCATACTCACAAAGGAATTCCAACCATCTTCTCTACCTGGAATTTAAATTTGGTTGATCAAACAAATATTTTAGACTATTATGGTCTGGCCTTAGCTCAAATATGTTTCCCATGATATATTTCCTCCATTTATTTAAGGCATGTACTATGGCTTCCAACTCTAAATCATGAGTGTCATAGAGCCTTTCAGGCTTTTTCAATTTTTTGGATTCAAAACATACCACAAAACCATTCTGACTAAGGACTCCCCCAAGTCCTTCTTTGCATGCATCTATGCAAACCGTGAAATCCTCATTAGGATATGAAATTCTTAGAATTGGAGCATTGGTTAAAAAATACTTCAATTGTTGGAATCTACTTTCACATTCTTTTGTCCATTAAAACTTCACCTCCTTCCTTTGCAAGGAAGTGATCGGGTGACCAATCCTCAAAAACCCTGCAATGAATCTTTTGTAGTAGCCAGCTAGACCCATGAAGGAAATGACTTCTGTCACATTCTTAGGTGTTTTCCACCCTTTAATATCTTCAATATTTTCAAGGTCCACTGTTATCCCTTCTTTGGATATGATATGCCCCAAATAGTGAATTTGGTTCTGGTAAAATGAGTACTTGCTCAATTTGGCATACAATTGGTGCTCTCTTAACACTTGTAACACCATCCTCAAGTGATTTTCATGCTCTTTTTCTGACTTAGAATATACAAGGATTCCATCGAAAAAGACAATGACAAACTTGTCTAAGTGTTCTCGGAAAACACCATTCATCAAGCACATGAAAATAGTTGGTGCATTTGATAGCCCAAATTCCACCACTATGAATTTGTAATGACCATACCTTGTTCTAAAGGAAGTATTTATGATGTCTTCATCTTTGATCCTTACTTGATGGTATCCTAACCTGAGATCAATATTTGAAAATATCCTTTCTTCCTTTAAATGATTAAAGAGATCATCAATCCTTGGCAAAGGACACTTGTTATTTATAGTTATTTTGTTCAATTGTTTGATGTCAATACACAGTCTCAATGTCTAGTCCTTCTTCTTTATGAATAAAACTGGGGCACCCCAAGGTGACACACTTGGGTGTATATACCCCTTCTTCAAAATTTCTTCAAGTTTCATTTACAGTTCCTTTAGATCTGGTGTACTCATCCTGTAGGGAGTCTTGGATATTGGAGTTTCTCCAACAATCATATTTATAGAGAAATCAATATCTCTCTTTGGGGGTAGTCTTGGTATATCCTTAAACACATCCTCAAAATATTTCAAGACTGCATGATCTTCAAGATTTGGCACCTTATCCTTAGGTGATTCCTCCATATGAGATGAAAATATTTGGCATCCCTTCCTATAACACTTCTTCAACTCCATTGTTGAGATCTCTTGGATAGTAACTTCCCTAGGAATTCCTTGGACTATTCTTGGGCTCCCTTCCTCATTTAGGAAAGTAAATGCCTTGTTATGATAGTATAAGACAACAATGTGTTGGTCTAACCAATCCATACCAATTAGATAGTCATATGAACCCAAGGGCATGATGTTCAAATATCCTTTGGAACTTATCCCATTCATGTCCATTGGACATGATTTAATCAACTCAACAAATTTTCTCTTGGCTCCTGTAGCCAGCTACACTAGCCAAGATTTCCCATGCTTGCTTCTTGGAAATTACAATCTTTCCAGCTATGACTAGCTCCTGAATCTATTAAAATAGTAAAGGCATGGTTATTGATCATAAATTACACTTCAATCATGTGTGATTGATGTAAATGTGTTAAACCTTCACATAATAGATCTAGCTAAACAATAATACACACATTTGCAGAGAGAATTGGAGAAGGAAGAAGAAGGAGAGAAAGAATGGAAGAATTCTCATTAACCATTTCCACACTCAAAGAGTGAATAATTTACAATAGATATAGGCTAAATAAGTAACTAATGATCCATAGTGGTGGTATAGAGTGATCTGGACACACACCAATAGTTACGGGAGTGAACTGCCACCTAGTCTAGTCTCTCAGGCAGTTACGAGAGTGAACTTCCACCTAGTTGAGTTAACTAGTCAACTAGTCTTCAGTTAACTGACTGAACAAAGAGCAGTGAGGAGTTAAATCATGAAATCAAGGGTAATGCGCCAGTTTGGTGATGATCCCAAGGAAAGTGTGCATTAAATGGTGATGATCCCAATGTTGCATGGTGACAAAACCAATGCAGCGTCTAAACTAAACACAACTAGTCAAACTAAAGTGTCAACTGAAAGAGAATATTCTCCAGGTGGAATATTCTCCCCTAAAATATAGGAGACTAGATAATAACTAATTATGACTAATAAACAAGGAAACACCTTAGGAAAAATAAATCCTGGGTGTGTTTTTAAGTAACTCCAACACCCCCCTTGAACATCACTATGGTGAAAATAAAGAATAGGTGCCAGCAACGAGGCCATGTTAGGTACCCAAATACAAAAGATAAACTGAAATAAATGAGGAAAGAGGGAAAACCTCATGGGAAAAAGCCCCCTCTCAAGATACAATGTATGTAAAAAAAATTGAGAAGGAGCAAAAAAAAGTTGCTAAGCAACCTTGTCCTTCACTCCAAGAAGACCTCACAACTATGCAAGTTTGTGCTCGTTGAAGATTTTGTTGAAGATGTAGATGTCTGCATGAATCTTATGAAGTATATGCATAATTGATATTTCCAAACATAACCACATTATCTTCTTGTAATAAATAATATCCAAATAAATTTTTGATGAAATTTTGAAAACCGTGCGACCATTTTTGGAAAAACCCTGAAATTTTGTTGATTTTGAAATGATCGTAACTGTAGTTTCCAGACTTCGTTTTGGACAAAAAAAAATTGAAAATGGATATTGTCTCAAGAGGAATTCAAATATCCAATTTTTTTTTCTGCAAATTGGTCTCATAAAATATCATAATGGCATCTGATGTGCGAGGCTCCCTTTTTTTCTCCTGAGATGGATGGATGGTGCATACAACAGTGTTTCCATGTGACTCTTGAGATGCATGCCATATATATTCCACATTAATTTCAGAAAATAAATCTGAAATGGAGTAGACATCATATTCAATTAATGGAATACAAATTTCTGCAAATATTTTTGTAGAAGACTCTTCATAATAAGAGGCTTGATCTTCTCATGGTTTCTCTTCTGGCTCTATCTTTCCAATCCCCTACATGCAATATTCAAAATCTTCTTTATTCCCAAATAGAACCTCCAATCTGGTCCATAATTCATTTGGAGTGAATTCTTGTGTGACATCACATACTTCGTGGAAAATTTTAGGAGAAATAAAATAGATGATACATCCTATGGTCGTATCTTGTCTATTGAGAAAATTGTTTTTCTCATCGATAGAATCAGGCTCTAATTTCATTGCCATAGTTATTTGGTACAAGCCTCTGCATCTGAGCATAAGAAAAATATTTGGCTTCCATTCCAAATAGTTATGAGGTGTGAGAAGTATTTCCGGTGAATAATCCATCTTTTTGTTATTCTTCAATCTTCAGTACCTGCAAAAATAATTTGGTGTAGATTTTTCTTAGCATTTTGTCAGCTCTGATACCATGTAAATGTGTTGAACCTACACATAATAAATCTATCTAAACAATAATACATACATTTGTAGAGAGAATTGGAGAAGGAAGAAGAAGGAGAGAAAGAATGGATGAATTCTCATTAACCGTTTTCACACTCAAAGAGTGAATAATTTACAATAGATATAGGATAAATAAGTAACTAATGAGACATAGTGGTGGTCTAGAGTGATTTGGACACACATCAGTAGTTACAAGAGTGAACTTCCACCTAGTCTAGTCTCTCAGGAAGTTATGAGAGTGAACTGCCACCTAGTTGAGTTAACTAGTCAACTAGTCTTCAATTAACTGACTGAACAAAGAGTAGTAAGGAGTTAACTCATGAAATCAAGGGTAATGCGTCATTATGGTGATGATCCCAAATCAAGTGTGCATTAACTTCTGATGATCCCAATGTTGCATGGTGACAAAACTAATGCAACATCTAAACTCAACTCAACTAGTCAAACTAAAGTGTCAACTGAAAGAGAATATTCTCCAGGTGGAATATTCTCCCCTAAAATATAGGAGACTAGATAATAACTAATTATGACTAATAAACAAGGAGAAACCTTAGGAAAAATAAATCCTAGGTGTGTGTTTAAGCAACTCCAACAATTGAAACTCTACTTTCTTGTTGTCCAAGGCTGCACATATCCTTGGTACACTTCTTCCCATGTCCTCCATTGTTTCAACTTGTTGTATATTGTGGACAACTCTCACGTTGTCACTTATGTGTGGACAATCTATATACATATGATCTCCTTTACAACCCCAACATTGAATGGGTGTCTTCCATCGACTTTTCCCACATGTCTCATTCATTCTAGTGTCTCTAGGGGTTTGTTTTCCCTGAGAATTGTTTATGAAGAAGAGTGGATTATTCCCCTTCTTCCTCTGCTCCATCTTGAATTTGTTCTTGTCTTCCCAATATTTTTGGAAAGTAGGCTTCCCCTTATGTTGATCGTATAATAACTTGGATCTTCTTATGGTTTCGTCCAAAGTCTTGGGATCATCATATTGAATCTTGTCACTAATAAAGAATGGAAACCGACTCAGATACCTCTAAATCTTAATGGTATCATCCTTGATGAATGAGACATACTTCAACAGTTCTAAAAATCTCCTTTCATACTCATCAATGGTCATGCTACCAAGTTTGAGTTCAAATAACTCTTTCATATTTTTGTCATAATAGCCCTTGGTTAAGTATTTCTTCTCAAAATGATTCTTGAATTCTTTCCAAGTCACATTCTTCTCTCTGATGTGCTACACTTTCACAAGTTGATCCCACCAAATGGATGTTTTTCATTCCAGCTAATAAATAACAATTCTTCCTTCTACATGAGAAGAATAATTATGTAGTTGGAAATATGTTTTCATGCCCAATAGACATTTCTTGACATATTCATCTTTCTTGTGCTCTTCATCAAAGGTAGGAGGTTTGATCTTGTTCATTTATCCTCTCAATTCATCCACCCCAGACCTCTTATGCTTCTTGACAATGGATGGACTTGAGATGCTATGTGCTTTCATGTTGGATTGTCTTTGAGAGTGATGGTGATTCCTTCTATCACTCCTTGATCTTCCTTTTCCCTCAGGGGTCTTATGGCTTCGTTATTTGTTGGATCCACTCTCCTTATCCAAATTATTTTAAATTATATCCAGGCTCTGCATTAACTTCATATTGAAGTCTTCATGTTGATCCTTGGCTTTCATAAGACTTTGATTATCAACCTTGTGACTTTGGAAATGTTTCTGCAAATTTCTAATGGTCTCCACCATATTCATGTCAAAATATTTTCCTTCTCCATGCCCATTGGATTTTGTTCCTTCCATACCCAAATGGACATCCATTCCTCTAATCTCATCTTCATGACTATAAGACTCGTGTGCATCATCCATCTCTCTGCACTTTGTGATAGTTCTGTTCTTCTTGACAACTATTAACTCTCTGATTTTCTGGGAAAATGTCTATTCTATTCACTTTTCTAGGTGAATAATTACTTTCTACTTTCTAATGTCTTTCCAATGAGTGATTCCTTGATCAATTTTGATCTTTGAGAAGAAAGTTATGGTCCTTTAAAACTTGATATTTTTCTCTGATGCACCCTTGTGTAGCTTATCTCTTTCCTCTGAGAAAAAGGGATCTTAGTTCTTTGTTGGATCCTATCATAAGGTTCCTAGGTATTTAGGAAGTCTTATGATGCAGGTCCAAACTAGAAAAAATCCACAAGCTTTCTTCCTAACCCATTTTTCCTTCTTTAACAAAGTTTTCAAGCACTAGCCCCTTTTCTTCAGCCCCTAACTGCATTTGACCAGAGGCTGTAACCAAACACAAATAAACATGAACTTATACATAGCCTAGGGAACTTCAGAGATTTGTAAATTCAGGCTTCGGGGGTTCTTACTTCCTCATACCTCCTTTTCCCTGAATTATGAATTGACAAACTTCCAGAGTCTTGTCAGCATCCACATATCAGGGTGCTACATGAAAAAATTAAAGAGCAGACACATGGCTCAATCTGATGGTTGATGTTAGCACTAGAAGTCACCTCTAGATTGCAGTAGAGGTAAGCCTAGTACCCATTATTTTGTATGTCACAATGAATAAATTAAAGGGGGCCAAATGGGCGTAGACTCAAGAAAATATCACTTTAACTCATAAATCTAAACCAGGTAATGCATGAGAAAGCGAGGTCTTGATTTAACTTAAGTTAGTAAGCTGTAGTAAAGGGTGAGTATGGAGAAGAACTGGTGAGGAAATGTAGAGGTCTACTATGAACATCGGGTCTTCCAGCAGCCTAAGGAGGAAAATGTTCAAATACAATATCCTCTTGAACCCAAAAATTCAAGAAATTGAAAACATCATAACAATATTACAGTCAAACATACATTACAATATAGTCACAACAACTCGACTGGATCACCCATGACCGAGTCTTCAATATCAGAAGAAAAATAGATGATAAGAAAGATGACTATCATTAAACAAGAAGTCTCAAATGGAAACACATAACCAGAGAATCAGAAGCTTCATTTAAAACTTTACAATACGGGAGCTTAGCTCAACCATCGATCACCCTATCAAAATATCAAAAATACTTATTTATACTCAGAACAATCCCCGACTACTAGGAGAGTGATCTAATCACTAAATTCAAAACTTTTCATCTAAGTAGTTTTCTGTCAGACTATGCATGCATTCTTCTATCAGATGCGAGCTCAGATCAGTATGGGCTTGCAGAAAAAACCACCTGCAGGGGTACCATGGGATGAAAGCTCTATTTTCCATGGTTGGCTCCTCCATGCTTTCCATTTATGGGATGAGGTGAGGTTTCAACCACCTCCCCCTGCTTTCATTAACTACTTCATCGGGATCAAGACAAGACTTGAACTCTCAGGAAGATGTTATGTGCTGCTAGCGGTTCTTTGAGATCACCCAACGATATTGAAACTGTGACGATTTCACTCAGTAATGAACACAGGCGCTTTCATCCTTTGGCATAGGCCTTATGAATTTTACACCCTTACCAGCATGCAACCTCAGGCCATGAACCAACTCTTATCCCATACAATATTTCAGGATTTCGCATTTCGGGAATCCTCCTTGCCCTTGATTCCCAATATCCTGATGGTTGAACCCACGAAATTGACTAACTCAGATGGATGGATGGATCTATTATGCATCTAACAGGTGAGGCTCCTCGCGATGGGATATTCCCTCTTGGCACCACCTTCCACCTGACCACAGTCTGTGACCCTAGGCTCAATCTTGGGTGCTTCGCGATTTCACATCTCAGGAACATGTGCCTTCCTCCATGATGAAACCTCCGACTAGAGAAATCATGATTTTGTATTATCTGCTGCCACATGCCCCTCTAGTTTGGACAACCCATATCCAATCTTCACCATATCGAGATTGCACATCTCGGGAAATTGAAAGACTACTCACCTCCCTCTCCCGATTCCTGATTTTCCGACTTCACTAGTGTCAAATCAATGGTCCACGACTTTCCTCGATCCAATGACTCAGATCAACATCGGTGTTTCAGGACCTCAGACCATCATCATTTCTCACTTCAACTTCCAAAAATAACTTACTCCACAGTTCGGATCAGGTGCCACGCATCCTGTTGGATTGGATGGTCGAGATTGAGACTGTTCTTGATTGGATTTTTTTCGACCAGAAAAGTGCATGCCTCGACCTTGGATAAAACACATTTGTGGGTTTTTTAAACCCCTTCTTTCACATTTGGTCACCCAATGGCCAATTTCTAAGGGAAAACACCCCCTGCAAAAATATGTGATAACAGGTGACACATGTCATGCTATAACTGGTATGAATGGCATGTCAAAATAAAAAATAGAGTTGACACATGCCATGCTTAGAATGGGTCCATGTCACCCTAGGTGAAATCCACATGACACACCTCTTTGATGCTCTAGGAATTTGGGGCTTCAGGACTCTGAGTCTTCGGAGGTTTTCTTCTATATCACCCTTCAAATCTCTCAAATGTCGAATTTCCAAATAGGTCCATGTCACTCGTGATGATATAATTATGTTGTCTCACTTTGGCACTTCAGAGCTTCGAGCTTCGAAGGATTCCATATATTCTTCCAAAATTTCCTCTAAACGCTGAATTTCCAAACTTATGAACCTTCTGGGGTCAACTTAGTACAATTTTCATCAATTAAGGTGGTGACATGTGGCCCCATCGTTGAGTGACACATGTCAGATTGTGATTTGTACAAAAGGGCATGTAAAAGTACAAAACCATATGACACATGGAATTCCTAGAGGAGGTCCACGTCACCCTAGGTGATGTCATCATGCCACATCAAAATTCATGCTTCGACACTTCGTAGCTCCTGGCTTCGAAGGATTTCTCGGCTCAAAACAATTTTCCTCCCGAACACCGAACTACTGAATGGTCTCTTCCTGGAGCTTTGGGACCTCGAAACTCTGGGACTTCAGATATTTCCTCAACATTACTCCCCATTTATTCCAAACTCTAAATTTATGAATTGTGTTACTACGGAGTTTCGGGACTCTGGCACTTCGGGACTTCGAGAAACTTTACTTTACAAGACTTCAAAATACCTGAACATCGTAGCAATGAATACGGTGATCTCCTTTGCTTGACTATCAAATAATTAATGTAGTGAAACAGGGCCCCACCGAAGGGAGACATGTGTCAAGTCCCAATTGGTGCTAAGGGCCTATCAAAGTTACAATTTTGAATGACACGTGGCACGACTAGGGGAGGTCCACATCACCCTTGGTGACATCATCATGCCATGTCATACCTCATGCTTCGACACTTTGTAGCTCCGAGATTTGGTGGATTTATTGAATTAACACCATGTTTCTCCCAAACTCTGAACCGTCGAACAATTTTTTCCAATAACTTTGAGACTATGGGGCTCTGGAACTTTGGATATTTTCTTAGCATTACCTAATGGTTCTTCCAAACTCTTAATTGTCGAACTTTCAAAATTTGCATGGTTGATATGCGGACATGTGTCCTTGTTAATCGAACGGTTGAGATGAGTTTTGGACTTCAAAACTTTAGGAGGAATTCCATTATGTGCACACTTCAACCAATTTCCCAAACTCATAACCGCCAAACTATTCAGGGAAAACCCATGGCTCTCCTCCTCGTGGATGATCTATGGTTGAAAATCACTCTGGGACTTCAAAACTTCAGGCTTCGACCCCTTTTCTCAACAAAACATAAACTTCACCAAAGTCACCAAGTTTGAAAGACTTGGAGGTTAACTTTCATGCACCTTCTCTAGATTTGATGGTTGGGAAGGGTCTACCTCGCACCGTGCAAATCCTACAACTCAAATTCAATATCATGGCTATCAACCACGATTTCTGGGATAACTTCTCCGCCACTCATCTTGATCTTTCCATTACCACCCAGGAGTTCTCTCAACGCCCCTCTGGCACTCTGTACATCAAATCCATGTTGAACTTTGACTCCAAATCCCACATTCATGGTCCATACAATTTTAGTGTTGAGACCATGGGCTCTGATACCAATTTCTAACATCCCGATCCACTCAAGTTGGGGCATGGTACTAAAATTCTTCTTTGTTCAAGCTCTGATACAAATTTGTAACACCCCCATCCACCTTTTGGGAAATGTCACTTGAAATAAAATAAAAATAAAAAAGTAACTCCTCACTCTATTTCTAATAGTCAAAACTATCCATACCTAGGCATATACCTCCTGAGCTATGTCACACAGAGCGCTTTGCGGAACATCATACATATAAACATAAACAAATAATATGAATTCTACTAATACAGAAATTAATGTGAAAATCACAACAGTCTTCAACAAACAACTTACATAAGAAATATTATATATATCAAGACATGTCTAGGATAAAAAACATAAAATTAACATAGAAATGGTACTTATATTTTTATGAAGGTCACGAACTACGTGCAGACCTTCCATGAACCTCCCATCCTTATACCACGCTGCTCCAATCTATCAGTAGTGGGTCACCCACGAGATGGGACTAAACTCCACCCAAGTAAATGGAATCATAGTCTAGGTTGAGTTTACAAAGTCTCTAAGAAGGATTTTGTCCCTAAGATTCCACTCACATCCACAGTGTATACTCCCTCATTCCCCACATGCTTGTCCCACCCTAAGGAGTGTGCTCCTTTTTTGCTCGATGGTCCTTCGGTTGCCCCACTCCCATTCGAGGGCTTCAACAACAAGACATACATGAAGTCTCATATCACTACAACTATTGTGAGGCTCCCAGTGGGAAAATCACTTCCCTAGCAACCTCTCGCACCTTGAGAGAGCTTCTCACAAGACTGACAACCTGCTTCTTGAGTCCAATTCCCAAACCAATCCATTTAGGGTAATCAAAATAAAAAAAATGGGTATGGCTCTGGTAATGACAACAAGCCACACCAGTCCAGATAAAAACATGGGAAGCAACAACAAAATGGCTCGGGTGCTGTCAGGCTGCTAAATTGAAGCTTTTAAGTGACCTGAAACACTAAATTGTCAAACCAGGGTTGGTAAAATTCGAGCTGATACACAGTATGTGCAGGCAAGCGTCTAGTCTTTATCTAAATGCTATCCTAAGAATAAAACACACACCTATTCTGAGAAATTGAATTCTAATAACGAACTCAAAACTAAGCATTTCCTATTTCAGATCATTAACAAGAAAAATAGTCTTGTACTCCGATGCTGGTACTGCTATTTCTATTCAAAAGAGTAGTTCTACAAAATCATTCTACCTCTATGTTCAACCATCTACCATCAGCATTTTTGTTTAAGTCATGACACACAGGGTATTGTCGAAACTGCATTCATTATGAGCATCCAAAACAAATCTAATGCTATCTACAGGAAAACAGAGTATTATGCTACTAACTGGTACCAGGAGCTCCTTTTGTTCTAACTACAACCTAACTGTTCTAAGCACGCAGGGAAACTACTGTCTAACAAAGCAAAATGCATGCTACTCGAGTTACATCCGAAGTGAAAATGAAAACCAAACAACCATATGCATATTCT
>ML787707.1:346136-375587 GCA_009831015.1 Picea engelmannii | reverse complement strand
AGCCTACCATGCAGATTCAACTCAGATTTGAGGGTCAAATCGGCTTGGGAGCTGATCCATAAGTGGTTGGGAGGCCGACCAATTCAATAAATGCACCGTTTAGCAGGTGCGCGGGTTTTTGCGCCAACAACCGCGCATCGTGGGCGTATGCACGCATTGTACGTTTCTGTTATGCGCATGTGCGCACGCACCAAACTTCTGTCAAGCGCCCTTCAATATTTGGTTACTTTGTATAGTTTTTGACCTTTCTGGAATGCTATGAAATTAATTCAGTGCCATGAATGACTTCATTATTGTTTGACGATGCTAAGTTCTTATCGCCATGTGCGGACGAAATTTCAGTGATAACAGATGCCCCGTGATGGATGAGGTTAGGAGCATACGTATAGCCAAAATCCATCAATGTTTCTTCTACTGAGAATGTTGTTGTAAGAGACAGCAACAGTGGGACCATTCAGAGCGATCCGTTGGAGAAAAAAGGAACCAGTAGGACCCGACCTTCTGAGAGTTGTGCAAAAAATAGAAAACTGTGTACAAACGAGGCGGGCATGCCCCATGCTCGTGTTATGTAACTCTCAAAAAAGATAACTGAAGTGTTGGTGTAGAAAACTGCAGCGCCCTCGGGGGCGGTGATGATAAAGGCAGAAGACAATTCTGCAAAGGAACATACTCTGAGCAATAGGCAATGATCGCGGTAATAAGTATCGACGATGATGCGGGCATTGATGGCCCTACCCAGTTCAGAGGTCTTCGGCAAATGATAGAAATAACTGCAATATTCGCAAAGTAAGACCCACCGTAACATGAGAAAGTGTTGGTGTCGAATGTTATGGGGGGAAACGACAGCAGGGAGAAATGGTGTTTCACCTTATGCCATCCGAGATCTCTCACTGAATGGATAATGAGAATCAAGATACTGTCGCCCTTCTGGAAAATTGTGTTGGTGTCGACGAAAGGGGAACGCGACTCCCAGAATCAAAGGGCTTCGTGGAATCTACTGAGGTGAGGAAGTGGCAGAGATACATGGACGAAGTCAAGAAGTGGGAAGACTCAGGACTGCCCTTGGTTGGAGGATGTATGAGATAAAAAGTGGCCGCAACCGTGTAACAAGGTCGAGTGTCAGGGGGACAACAAGAATGGTGATAAGTTGTGCCAGAGGCGGGACAAGGTGAACAAATTCAGAGGGTAGAGGTAAGTGATCTGTGGATTACTCTGAAGATATGAACAATGCCGGCGAGGGGAGATGAGAAGTAAAACTCCAACCAAGGGTGACATGGGTTGCGTGTTTCCAAAAGGAAGCAAGTCGCCAATGGTGACGACAAAATAAAAGGTAAAGACTGGAAATAAAGGTGTTTGTACAATAAATAATGAATAATTTGGGGAGAAATGTACAAATACAGAACCGGGTGCCCCAGTGTGAAATGTGTGCCCCAGGGAGGGCAGAATTTGCTTGGAAAACTGATGAAGGGTGGGGGCCCCATTGGTGAGTTTTTGTATGAGGTAGGTGAAATGATGATAGGTTTGCAGATGGGAAAACTGATTGTGGATGAAATGGAGGGTTCATGATACTGCGGAGGTGCAGGTAAAAAATAGAACCGTAAAGAGATAACCCGAGAGTCCATATGGAAAGCTAGCAAAATGAGGAGAAGAAGTATGTGGCTGATGCTAGACATGATGAAAGACTATCGGGACTCCCATCCCTAAAGGGTAATGAAGAACAACATGAGTGTCGAAAGTGCCAAAAGGTGCTATGAATGGGACAACTCATGTGGGTGAGAATGCTACTGGGTGACAGTACCGTAGGTGCAAAATAGAGGCGTGGGTATTGCAGAGACGGAAATGAGGATCCTAAAGGCCAATATCAGAGGGTGTGACTAGAAATGTAAATGCAATACAGTGGGAGAGACTACATGCCAGTGCTGAATATATACCTGACGGGATGATGTCGATGATCGATGAGCAAGTACCTGCGCACATAACAACCAAATACCCGAAGTGAACAATATCTGAAGAGAATCAAAGATATGAGCATGTATTTGACAAATGTGACAATGTGCGTGCGTACCTGACCATGAGATGAAAAAAAGGTGCCTCGGGGGCTCGGGAGGAAAAGTGACCCAGGGAAAACTATGATGTAGGTGGTGGGATGCTGATCCCGTGGTTGAAGACGGTTTGAAAAATGGACACCTTGGGCTCCCGGAATGGTGAGTGGAAGTTTGGCAAAAGGCCTATATATAGCTGTAGGGCCCACATTGCCACCTCATTTGTACCTGCTGCAATAGTGACTGGACGAGCAGTTTTTAGAGGATATTTGGAGATTGGGGGAGGACGAGGCAGTCGATCAACGTTCTACGAGTATCAGGTTAGTGGTMTGATCATCCTGCATAGAAATAGGTTTTCAATTTTTGGGCAGGGTAGGTACGGAGGGCTGTACAAAGGGTTTGATGGGATTTTTTATGGGATGTGGGCCCACATGTGTGGGYGATTCGGTGGAAGGCGCGCATACGTGCGCACCTGTACACTGAATATGCGTGCATGGGTGCGCGGGAAGGGGAATTTAAGGCGTGCCTGAAGGGCACACCTGTGTTGTGAACAGGCACGCATTAGTGCGCGCCTGTGGGTTGGACAGGTGTGCACCTGTGTGCGTCTCTATGGTGAACAGGCGTGCTCAGGAGTGTGCCTGTGTAATGAACAAGCGCGCATGTGTGTGCGCCTGTGGGTGAAAAAACTGTGCCTATGAGGCAAGGTTGAAGGGTAAAAATCGAGTCTTTTTTATGCTGTTGATGGGTATCTGAGCTGATATAGGACTCTGTGTTGTGTGCAGGTGGCCAGCAGTGACGATGTCTGTGTGGTGGGGAGAGCGATACTGGGCCCAGTTGCGAGATGTTGTGGCTAATGCGGGGCCTGAGGTGCGAGCGACTTTAGCAACCTGTGGGTTGCTAAAGTTTTTTGAGTGCCCGTTGATATGGGCACATGAGTATTTACTACAGTTCCTGCTCTAGATGTGGAGTCCGGAGCTGCACTGCTTCCTCGTGCGAGGAGAGAAGATCCCCTTCACTATGGTGGAGGATGTATATTTTCTGACTGGGCTCCCCTTTCGGGGAACGCCCCTCCCAACAGAGCTTGTGCTGTCGAGGGAGACAACCCTTGTTACCATTGGTCGACAATATTGCTCAGGTGAGAACTTTATGTCAGGGACTGTGGTGAGCGTGAGTGCGATAGACTCCCTGACTCATCGTTGCATAGCGGTGATGATTGTTCGTGTGTATGGGTCACTTGCGACCCAACGAATTAGTGGTGGCCAACTGCTGGTGATGGAGAGAGTGGTGGGCAGTGAGCAGTTCATGTGGGGACTGACGCTGCATGCGCGGATGATCGCGTAGTTGGATCGCTATTGATCCACAGGTGTAGGAGAGTTCGCCTTTGGGTCGATCCTAGTGGCATGGTTCTTGGAGAGGGTGCCGATGTTGCGCCCGAGGGTTCTACTAGAGATTCCGGGGGCACGAGAGTTGCGATTGAGGTGGTGGTCTTCATTTTTGGTTCGCCACGGTGGTGGCAAAGGTGGCCACTACTTCTCAGCGGAGGCGGCACGGATATGGTGGCAGATGCCGCAGGTAGTACTTCGGTACCCCTATGCTGGGGTGGAATTTCGGGGGGACCCGGACATGGTGTTGTCTCCTGGGGAGGTTTTTGACCATCGAGGTACGTTGAGTATTGTGTACGTTTTTTTATTTATGTTATCTTTTGAGATATCAGTCCATATGTATGTGCTATAGATGTTGATACTATCTGTTGTTTTTTGTTTGTTGCATGTGCAGATGTGGTGCCTCGTGGGCACGAGGTGGAGATGCAAAGAGCGTCGGCTCAGCAAGAGCCGAAGAGACTTCCGCATGGAGAGAGACATCGACAGGATGAGGCCGCGGGGAAACCAGCAGAGCCCGAGAGGGCAGCGAGGAGGCGTCGGTTCGATGACCCTGGTGTGGGACCATCACACGCTCCTCCAGCGGCGGACGGAGTTGATTTTGATGATATACCCCGTCATCTGGAGACGGTGTTATAGGACGTGCCTGAGGGCATGTGGATACGCATCCAGGATGAGGGGTTCCTGGAGCAGTGTATAGGAGTACCGCCACCATGGCGGGCGATAGTGCAACGAGCAGCTATGCTGGCCGCGATGACTAGTGGATGCCTGCTGCCAGGGCATGAGGGTCCTATGGGTGGTCCTCCACCACCTCCTAGGGCATGTGGGGCTAGGCCACCACCTCCTCCTGAGGGAGGAGCAGGTGGGGGTGCGATAGAGGCACCATGATTGATGTATGATGTATATCTTTTTGTTGATAGGCTGGTGAGCCGATTTTTTGTATCGAGGTGCTGCACTGGCCTGCAGATACATGTATTTTTTGTATGTAAACATATGGATGACCTAATGGGACTTTTATATATACATGAGTATACATATTTTGAGATCCTGATGTTGTCTACATGTGTTTTTTGTTGATGATGATGATGTCTATTCTATCTATATGCTGTGACATGATTTGTGAGATTTTTATGTATGTGTAGCTTGATGTGATATATGCCAATCTAACACCATGTTATCTATTTCATCTGTTGTTTGATTCAATTGTCTTGGAATATGTGTAAATGTAATGGAATCAAAATGTCAAGATAATAGTCTAACCTGTAGGTATTTGCGAAAGAGGCATGGATCGCATACATGGTATACATTGTTGAGCTGGAGAACGACTAGTTGAGAGTCGAGGAAGATGCTAAGGTGACGAATATGATGATGTTGGGCATCGGCCAGGAGGCCAATGACCGCAGTGTATTCGTCTTGGTTGTTGGTTGTTGGCCCCAAACATATGCCTCTTGAATGTAGCATGTCATGTGAGGGGGTGTATAGAGCCCAAGCTGCCGAAGAGAGATTTTGTGTCCAACGGCTGGCGCCGTCGGCGTAACCAATGTGGTAGGCTGGTGGAGGAATCATCTGTCAATAGAACAAATGATAGTTTAGACGAGAGGTGACGAGAAAAAAGATTAAAAACGCGAGAAAAAAAAAAGAAATAACCTAAAGTAGAATGACTACTTTTAAGCATAGAATTTCTTGAGGTATAACCCATTGACGGGTTCCTTGAGTGAGAGGCCTTCAGGGGAGGCCAATATGTATGTGCCTTTGGTGAGACAATGTTGGATGATGTAAGGGCTATGCCAAAGTGATTCGAATTTGCCATGGCCAAAGGTATCATGAGCGATATCATAGGCCAGGACGAGGTCGCCTTCACAGAATGATCGAAGGTTGACATGGTGATCAAAGGTAGCTTTGGATCGTTTTTTAGCTACCTCGTTGTTCTTTAATGAAGATCGGCGATCTTCATCCAACGACTCCAAGTTTAGCAAGCGCTGCTCCATTCGAGCAGTGTCAGGTAATAGCTCAATTGCGGTGCGTAGGGTGGGAATTTCGCACTCGATGGGAAGAGTTGCCTCGACCCCATGGACTAAATGAAATGGTGTGAAACTTGTAGTGATCTTTACTGTCATTTGATAAGCCCATAGCGCGGAAAATAACATATGATGCCAATTGGTTTTATTTTTATTAACCGTGTGTTGTAACATGGTCTTGAGGACTTTGTTCACTGCCTCGACCTGTCCGTTTGATTGAGGATAATATGGTGAGGCAAACTCATGAGAGAAGCCTAACTGAGATGAGAGTTCAACGAAGATCTCATTCTCGAAGTGTTTCCCATGATCGGAAACGAGTTGGAGTGGGACTCCAAAACGGGATATGACATGATTAAAGAAAAAATGTGTTGCAGTGTCAATGGTGTTGTTGAAAGTGGGCATAGCTTCGGCCCATTTGGTGAAGTAATCCACGGTGACGACAATGTAATTGTGATCATTGCTAGAGGGGGGATTATAAGTCATAAAGTTGATGCCCCATTTACAAAAGGGACTGGCAGTAATGACAGGGTGAAGAAGAGCGGGGGGATCTCGGGCTTTGTTGGCATAGAGCTGACATTGCTCACATCGTTTCACGGCATGAATGCAATCATGAAATAAGGTAGGCCAAAAGTAACTGGCTCAGATAATATTTTGAGCCGTGGATATACCCAAAATATGGCCCACACATGCACCACTGTGGCAGTCGTTTAAGACTCTGTCGGCCTTTTCAATAGTCAGGCAACGACGAAGAATGGTGTCGACGCCCCACCGATATAGGATGTGTCCGATGAGGAGATAGCGGGGGGCCTGATGGAGAATACGTCGACGATCATCTCGTGATAGATGGTTACCGAAATTTTGAGTTCGTAGGTAAACGAGAAGGTCTCCATACGAAGGATCATCTGAAGCGATGTAAAAGAGATGTTCGTCCGGAAAGTCGGTGTTGACGGGGGCACTGTTGGTGTCAGAGGGGAGGGTCGTGACAAGTTCGTCAAGAATGAGGGCCTTCTTACTCTTAGGTGTTGAGAAATCGAGGTCGTACTCTTGAAGGATAACGATCCATCGAGCAAATTTGTCGTTAAATTGCCGACGATTGAGCAAATATTGCATAGGGTTGGAATCTGCGACGACATTGGTGGTGCGAAGCAAAATGTAATGGCGCAGTTTCTGGACTGCAAGGAAAATTGCAAGAGAAAGTTTCTCTTCGTGTTTATACTTCAAGGGTGGTCCTGAGAGGTTCTTACTAACGTAGTAAATGACATGTTCACAATTGTCATCTCTGAGCTGGATGAGGACGCCTACTACTGATACAGCTGATGTTGATACGTAGAGGATGTAGTCGCGATTATAGTCAGGTGCACTGATTAAAGGTGCATTTGATAGTGCTTCTTTAAGATCATCAAATGACTGTTGGGCATAGTCGTCCCAGTGAAAGGGGATGTCGTGACATAGTAAGCGAAGGAAACCATGTGCGCGTATGGCGTAATCTGGGACAAAGCGTCGAAGGAAGTTAGCTTTGCCCTGAAGACTCTGAAGTTGTCGTAAATTCCGAGGAGGTGGAATTTCGGTGATAGCTTTGACTTTGAGGGGGTCCGTGGTAATACCACTTTGGGAAAAAATAAAACCGAGGAGGCACCCTGCGGTGACGCAGAACACACACTTGAGAGGGTTCAAGCGGATGTTGTACTGGCGACACTGTTGAAATATCATTCGTAAATCATCGAGATGCTGGGTGCGTTTCTTGGATCGAGTTGTGAGGTTGTCCAAGTAGGCGAGGATGATTTCAGCCAAATCGTGAAAGATGTATGTCATCGCCCGCTGGAAGGTTGCACCGATATTTTTTAAGCCGAAAGGAATGACACGATATGCAAAAGTACCCCACGGGGTAATAAATGCGGTTTTATATTGATTGGCTGGGTGAATTTGAATTTGGTTATAGCCAGAGAATCCATCCATAAAGGAGAGCGCTTAGTGGCCGACGCAGTCGTCGATAATTTGATCGATGAAAGCCGTTGGAAAATTGTCTTTTGGACATGCGTTATTGAGATCGCGAAATTCGGTGCAAACGCGAATGGTGCCTTATTTTTTGTCGACGGGTATAGGGTTGGAAACCCATGAAGTGTAAGCGATGGGGTAAATAAACCCGACCGTACGTAATTTTTCGATTTCAGCTTTGATAGTCGCGGCTTTAGATGGGTGTAGCAGTCACTGTTTCTGGAGAATTGGTGTGATGTCAGGCCAGGTGTCGATACGATGCTTGACAATAGATGGGTCAAGGCCAGGCATTTCTATGTATGACCAGGCAAAAATATCCCTATATTCTTGGAAGAGGGCTTTATATGCGGCAATTTCCTGAGGAGTGCAAGCAGCTCCAATGATGATTTCTTCGACGATGCCATCTTTAATGGAAATGTCGATTTTGATGGTGGGGGAAATGTTGGCCATATTACCTTCTTCAAAAGTGTCAGGGGAAGGAATGGGATTGTTGAACCAATCGATAGGCCCTGATGGGATAAAATCTTTGGTTTTGACCGCGTAAATGGGGTTTTGTTTAGGAGGCATGAGGGATTCTTGTGGAAGGAAGAGTGCACGATGATGGAGTGCGTCCCAGGGAGAATCCGGGCGTTGTAGCTCTTCGAGTATTTCCTCGTCGCATTGGAAATGACAGGAATATAAGGGATCATGAGGGGTGATCTTGGTGACAGTGTGGTTGCCCCCTAATGGAGAAGCAGGGGGAGCAATGCCAGGAGATGGTGATGGTTCACTCGACATAAACCAGATATTGAAGTATTGAGGGGTACCCGTGGTGGTTGGGTGGATAGTGTCCACAGGGGAATGAGCAGGAGATTTGGGGGGCTTGCGGGGTAAATCCTCATAGACATCATTTAAGAACCATGGAGGCGTTGGGAGTGCCTCAGGCTCAGGAGAAATGACATGAAGATCCTCTAGTGACGAGGTAAGGTCATTGATCATCTCTGCGGGTTGGTGAATCAGGGCCAATTGGCGTCGCCTATATTCTAGGATCATAGGACACTGGTATGTAAAATGAGCTAATGAATCGCAGAGAGAGAAAGGGCATCTCATGCGTTCATTGACTAAAGTGGTGACATAGCGAATGTCAGTGATAGTCGAAGAGGATGTAGCAGGGCGTGGGTTGTTCTGGAAGTTCTGGCATATGACCGCTAATGTCTACCGAAAGCGTGGAAGTGCTGGGCAATGATGGGTGTAATGGACATATTTTTAACATATAGCACATGCATATTTTGTCCTCAACCCTTTACTACTGGAAGTTTGGGTGGTAGGGGGGGGACTAGCAGTAGTGACGGGTGTTGTGGGGGTTTGATTGGGGGGAATCCAATTTCGTAATTCAGGTAGGGATGGGCAATTGTTGGTTTGGTGGCCCTCTTTCTCACATAGTGTGCAAGGTGGTGGGATGCGTGGAGGAAGTGGAGAGGTGGGCTCTTTCTTCTTCCTCCTGCCCCCAGCTATAGTAGGGGGGGTAGTGAGTATGGGGGTAGTGGGGGTAAGGATAGGAATCGTCATGGGGATTCCTTCCTGTGGGGGAAGGGATGGTCGAGGGACCATCTCTGGTGGGTGTAAATACCAAACTAGGATTGCTAACACCATATTAGGTAGTGTGAGTGTGGCGGCTACCTGAAAAGCTTCTATACCTGGTGGAGGGTAAAAGAAGGGAATTTGAGTGAGGGGTTGGGGAACTGTCTCCCAGATGGGATTATTCCCTTGAGGGGGTGTGGATTCATGGACTGTTGCAATCGACGAGTGCGCAAGAGAGGAAAACTCGACATGAACACTCCCAAAATTTAGGAAATGAGAAACTGTAGAGACAGGCCTGTCAAATAATTGAGGAGGAGAAAAAGGAGCTCCAATAGAAGGATATGTTGGATTACCTGGTTCAGTGATGGACGCTTCTTCCTCAGAGGCCTTTCCCTTTCTGAGCACCGCCTCTGGATCTGTTTCAGGCATAGCTAGAGGTAGTTGTGGATGAGACCAAGTATGCCTGCCTCTGAAAGCCATAATTAACAGAGCAGGTTCTCCCCAGCGGAGTCGTCACAATGGAGTCACCAAGTGAAAATGAGCAATCTTGAAAGGCTCCGCTAATCCGATGCACCTTCGGATTCAGAGGCTTAATGTCGTTCTACCCAGCGAAAATCTTCAATTTCGTCCCCGGCAACGATGCCAGAAATGTTAGCGTCGGAAGTCACTCTTGGATTGCTTGCAGAAGCAGAGCCCGACACCCATCAGTTTTATGTCACGATTTGTTTATAAGGGGTGATCGAATGGAGATAATGGCTCGAGGAGGTATCACTCTAACTCAGGGACTGATTCTAGTACATAAAGAACAAAGGAGGTCTGGAATCCTAACTTCATCCAATGGGTTGATTAAAAGATGAGCAGGTGGAAGACTTAGTCAGAAAGGTGAACAAACAACTTTGGGCATCAGGCTTACATCAGTTTGTAGGGGAAAAAAATATGAACGCAGGATCCTCCTGGTTCAGGGCTTCAAGAAACTGAAGGGAAGACTTGACTGGATCCTCCAATTCCAAGTCACTCAGCGATGGGAAAATCACAAGAAACGATTAGAGACTCTGTAACTATTACATTGATCCATTACAACATCATCCTATGACAGTTACAACTCGACTGAATCCTTCAATTCCGAGCTTCTCTAACCAGTTTAAACAAAGATATGAAAGAAACTGGAATTCATAAGGCAAGAAGTCTTAGAAGTTCATACATAACCAGAACAACAATGCTTCATTAAAACTTTACAACCGGGAGCTCTGCTCAACCATCGATACCTCCAAAATGTGAGAAAACTCCTCTAAATACTTAGAGAAAAACATAGAAGCCAATTCGAGACATCGGATTGAAGACATTACGTCTGCATGTTTACTGCACCTACAATCTCTGGACAGTCGTGAATTTTAGTCAGACGCAATCGCGCTCCAAAGGACCTGTGAATGAATTGACAAGTTTACAGTCACTTCTGGACTTTCCATTTATGGTGGAGATGATGTCCAACCACCATCAACTGCTGCAATAACTATTTCATTGGGATCATGATAGGCCCCGGTCAACTTTGTACCTACAGGACATGGAGGCCTTCTCATTCTGCCATTTGGATCTGCTCAGAGAATTCGTGGCGATACTAGCGGGTAGATGTGGAGGTCGTCGTGATGATTGGAAGACTTGACATGAAGTGGTGAATGGACGGTGATCGGGCAGGGGTGGTTTGACATGCTCGGTGTGGAGATGGTATGGGGAGAGGCCATACAGATGGATGTGGGAGAGGGAGAACGATAGGGCACATGAAGATGGAAGAAATCGTGGGCTTTGAAGTGAATGAGCCAGGTGGAGGGAACACAGAGGCCTGGAAGAAAATGTGGTTGGCATGACACGGGGATAGGATGTGGCGACAAGGGATAGGTAATAGAGGTATGTGATGAGGTTTCGGGATTTCAGGGATTCGAGATTCATGAGTTCAATATGCACGAACTCCTTGCCTCCGTGATCTCCGATATCCCGATATGCGATGAGCTCCTCCTCCTAAGAGATAGCCTCTAGACTGGGCCCTGGCTCAAGTGACCACCACCATATGCCTTTGACCATACTTTCCATCAGGATTTCACAGTTTGTGATGTCAACAAACACACATCCTTGCGATTTGCAATTCCCGATCCACGATGGCTTATGACCATTGAACTGTCAAAGGTCCGCTCCTTGTTGCAAAGTCTGCCATCTGTCCTCCACGATTGACAGCCTTTCCCATTTATTGGGAAATCGTGAATCGCAATTCTGAAATGCATAAAACTCTAGCTCCCGGGATCCCCAATATCCCGATTTCCGATGAGGCGCTCCTGCGGAACTTTCGCCACTTCTCACATCCATGATCAGGCTCGCTTGCTTGATATGAGCCCCAAGTAGATCTCTTCTGTGTGCTGCGCTAGGGCACTTATCGTGCAGTCCCGCAGACCTTTGTTCCCTGATACCACAATTGTTGCTAACAGGCCCCTCAACCTCTGACTGATTCCTCCTCTGTTTACTGCCTTCGCCTCCTTCTGACATGTGTCTTCGACCCAACCTCTCTCCACACCTTGTCACATATCCCGCTTGATGGCTGCTGAGGCTCTCGAAGCAGATCAATGATCATCAACTTTCCTTGATCCAATGGTCTAGATCTAATCATGAATTTTGAGAATCCTACTTTCAAGATTTTGTAAGCTCGCTTCTCCTTGCACTTTAAAGAACATTCAGGTTCTCTTGGATCCAACGATGGTTGGACCCCACACTCAGATCTCACGCCTAGGATCTATCCTCCATCTACATGCTCCTCCTGTCTTAATTTAGATCTGATGGTCATCGATAATTTTGAATGGGATCCAACGATTACTGTCGCTTATCCTCCTGAGCTTCTCCTTCCTATGTGTTCATGCCATCAATGAAAAGTGCATTGTTCCTATGAACATGCCAACAATTTCCCCCTTTGGCATTGACAACAACCCTGAAGACTGCACTATTTAGCTTAGACCTCGATCTCCAACCATAGCATCCAGTCAAGTTGTTCTTCTCCCCTTTTGACATTAATGTCAAAGAAAGAACACACTCCCCCTGAGTTGTTGCAATAATTTTTCAGAGGTATCATATATTCAACCAACACAAACTCCCCCTAACAGGATGGATTCTCTTAGGTGTGAGACGGGATGACAACTGGCTTCTGACAGAGATATTCAAAGGGTGTCTTTGCTAGGGGTTTAGTAAAGATATCTGTAATTTGTTCTATGTTTGGAATGTATTGAACCTAAACAATCTGATTGGTGACTCGTTCTCTCAAAAAATGGTATTTTATGGGAATATGCTTGGTCTTGGAGTGGAATACAGGATTCTTGGATACACTTATGGCACTTGTGTTATCACAATGAATTTGGATCGGCGCAGTATATTTTTCCTCCAAGTCTACAAGTGTCTGAATCATCCATAATACATGAGTGCAACAAGTAGAAGCAACAATGTACTCTACCTCTGTAGTTGATAAATAAATGGAACCTCGCTTTTTACTTAACCATGCTACTAAAGAACCTACTAAGAAGAATGCACCTCCACTCGTACTTTTCCATTCATCCATGCAGTTAGCCCAATTAGCATCTGGATAGAGTGATAATTGAAAATTATGATTCTTAGGATACCATAGGCCATACTTCATTGTTTCTTTCAAATATCTAAATATCCTTTTGACATATAGAAAATGACTATGTTTAGGTGCAGACTGATATCTTCCTACCATTCCAACAACATGCATTATGTCTGGACGAGATGTTGTGATGTACAATAGGTTGCCTATCATTGACCTATATGAACTTTGATCAACATTTGGTGAGTCATCATCCTTGCTTAATTTGCATACAGTAACCAAAGGTGTTACCACAGGTTTAGAATCTTCCATTTGAAACCTTTTCAACATTTCTCTTAGATATTTTTCTTGAGAAATGAACATTCCTTCAGACCTCTGAGTAATTTGCAGACCAAGAAAAAATGATAGTTCACATATCATAGACATTTCAAACTCAGACTCCATGGAAGAAGCAAACCACTGTACCAATGAATCATTATTACATCTGAAGATGATGTCATCTACATAGACCAACACAATGAGAAAGTCATTACCCTCTATTTTGATATATAGATTGTTGTCAATTGTTCCTCTCTTGAATCCTTTGTCCCAGAGATACATATCCAGTCTGTGATACCAGGCATGAGGGGCTTGTTTCAACCCATATAAATATTTCTTCAGCTTGTAGACAAGGTCAGGATTGTCTGATAGTTCGAAACGCCCAGGTTGTTCCATATAGAATTCTTATTTTAAATCTCCATTTAGAAATGTTGACTTGACATCCATTTGATAGACTTCAAACATTTTATGACAAGCATAGGCAAGAAATATTGTGATCGCTTCTAGTCTTGCTACTGGTGCAAATGTTTCATCAAAATCCAGTCCTTCTATTTGAGCATAGCCCTTACAGACCAATCTTTGTTTGTTCCTGACAACTTGTCCCTTCTCAATCATTTTGTTCTTAAACATCCATTTGGAACCAATGACATTTTTACCTTCAAGTCTAGGAACCATCTCCCACGTATTGTTTTTCTCAATCTGATCAAGTTCATCATTCATGGATTTAACCCAATGGTCATCTTTTCTAGCTTCATTAAAATTCTTGGGTTCCAACATGGATATGAAGGCTATATGTGATTGTTTAGTGTTTTTTATTATCTTTCTCCTGGTTTGTACACCTTTATATTTTTCACCAATTATTTGACTTGTGGGATGATTCTTTTGAAGGATTCTGGAAGAGGAATTTGATGTTGTCTGCTGATTTGAGTTTGTCTGAATATTTGCATCTTCATCTGGCTCAGAGTCTTCTTGTTATGATTCTTGGACCTGGTCAGCTTCAACTTCATCTATATCCTTTGTTGTTGATTCAATATTGTTCAACTCTCTTACTGGGATTCCTTCATCAACTTTTATGTCAATACAGTCAACCAATCTATGCAGCCTCTTCTTATAGCATCTGTATCCTTTACTGTTTGTAACATACCCTAAGAAGATGCCTTCATCAGCCCTGTCATCATACTTGCCAAGGTTCTCATCACTATTCTTTATGTAACACTTACTCCCAAAGACTTTGAAGTGTTTGATTGAAGTAGGTCTCCCATACCATAGATTATAAGGTGTCTTGTCAGTGTGTGGTCTGAGGTGGGATTTGTTAAGAACATGGGTTGTTGTATGTATTGCTTCTACCTAGTAGGTTTGACCAATGTTATTCTCATTCATCATTGACCTGGCCATTTGCTGCACTATTCTGTTTTGCCTCTCAACTACTCCATTTTGTTGTGGAGTTCTTGGGATTGTGTATTCTCTCTTGATCCCATGTTTATCACATAATTCCTTGAACTCACTTGACATAAATTTGCCTCCTCTGCCTAATATTACTACCTTTAACCTCTTGCATGTTTGATTCTCAGTTAAAGCCTTAAATATTTTAAATTTATCCAATGCTTCAGCTTTTTATTTGAGAAAGGCAACCCAAGTGAGTCTGGAGTAATCATCAATGATCAACATGAAGTAGTTTTCTTTCCCTGTGCCTTCCCATCTTGATGGTCCACATAAATCCATATGAACTAGTTGGAGTGGTTTCTCTATTGAAGTAGAGCTCTTGGATTTAAATTGTGTCCTAGTTATCTTTCCTACTTGGGAGGGTTTACACACATAATCTTGTGGCTTTGATCTTCTTGGAAGATCTTTTACTGCCTCAATATTTTTGAGCTTGATTAAATGATCAAAGTTTATGTTTCCAATTCTCCTATGCCATAACCAACTCTCATTATGTTTTTTTAGATGACACTCTTCTCTATCTTCTTTCAGCACATATACATTATTTTCTGTCTTTATGCCTTTAGCCACCACTTTTATTGAGTTTACAAACTTTATCTTGCAGTCCTTGGAAGTGAACACCACTTCACATCCTCTATCACACATTTGACTTACACTGAGAAGATTATGTTTCAACCCATATACAAGCAAAACATCTTGGGATTTTCCTCTTCCATTACATAAAGTCACCATCCATTTACCCTTGATTTTACCTAGAGCATCATTTCTAAAGGTTACATTTCCTGATTTACTTTTACTTAGAGATAGAAACTTACCTCTGTCTCCCGTCATATGTTTGGAGAATACACTCTCTATATACCAAGGGTTCTTTTGTCTTTGAGCTAACAACACTAATCCACACTTGTCACTTTATTTCTTCTTCCAACCCTTTACATTTTTAGCAGAGGGATTCAAATCTGGTTCATAGTTCTTTAAGTGATAGTCAACAGCTTTATGTTCATAATTATGACAGATGTAACATTCTGGTTCATTGAATAAGGGATGATAACGATTGTTATGATTAAACTATGTCCTTGTCCCATCCATCAAGTGATTTGTAGTCTGTGATGGTTTGTTACTTCGTTGTCTCATTCTTTGTTGTGGAATATATCTATACCTTGAATGTCTTGATTGCTCATATCTCAATTTTAAAGAACAGTTTACAACTTTATGACCAAAGCTAGAACATAAAAAACAATATCCATAGAAAAAACCTTGCTACCTGGTAAATGGTTGTCTTCTTTGAGAAGGTCAATTTCTTCCATGCTGATGATTTCTTTGATCAGAGAGTACATTATTTCTTTGATCTATAGTTTCAGTTATGGTACCTCTTTCATTAATTCTCCTGGGCCGCTAATTATCTTCTTTTGTTTCTGTAGGTTTTTTGTTTTCATAGATGGTAGATTTGGTAAACTTGATGGGATCTTTGTTGCTTGGCTAATCACTACTTGATCTCTCTTCATAACCCAAACCTGTTTTCAGATTTGGGTTTCTTTGATGATTCAGAATGGTGGCCAATTCTTCTGAGGCTTTGATACTTGACAGATTCTGATGATACAAAGCTTGAAACCTCTCCAACTATTTCCTAGTTTTCACTACTTCTTCCTCCAGAGCTTCACATCTTGCCTTCTTTTCTGACAACTGTTGTTTCAAAATGTCTTTGATTTTCTTTGCCTCTTATAATTCCACTTTTAGCAGGGCAAAGTCTTCGTCAGGTTCTTTATTTCCTTTCTTGAACTGTATTAGCAATTGAATTTGCTTTCTCATTTTAATTCTAAGTCTGTCAATCTCTTCTAGTGCACTGATCAATTCTCCTTCCAGGTCAACCACATCTTCTTCTTCATTATCACCACTTCATGTGAGTGTATTATCATAATCATCTTTGGCCATAAGAATGAATTCATTTAGTTTATCTTCAATAGAGGATTCATTGTCTTCATCATCTAAAGGATCACCATCGTTGTTTACACAAAGGATTTTCTTCTTAAAATTATTCTCTTTAAAGAAATTTCTGTGTTGGTGCTTCTCCTCATCATCATATGTCTGACCCTTTATTTTGAGAGGACATTTATTTGAAAAATGACCTATATTACCATAGTTGAAACATTTGAAAGGTAGTTTACCTTTTTATTTTCCTAATCCCTTCTTTAGTCTTCTCACAAATTTTGCTTCAATTTCATCAGGCTCAGAATCCTCATTCTTGTCTCCCTTAAATGATTCTTCTCTAGAGGTGGGTTTATCTCTAACTATTCTCATTTAATATGCAGTCAACATTCCTAGAATTTGATCAAATGCCAAGTCTTTTAGATCATTAATTTATTCTATAGTAGACACCTTCGGGTTGAACCTATCTGCTAGAGATCTCAAAATTTTCTGAACTAAAGCAGGTTCCTCAATTTTTTCACCAAGTGCCTTCATTGCATTTACTAGTTCTTCAACTCTCAGAAAGTAATTTCCAACAGTTTCATCCTCTATCATATTCATCTGTTCAAACTGTACTCTATAGGTTTGAAGCTTGGCATCCTTTACCTTCTCATTACCTTCATAACTACTAATGAGTTTGTCCCACGTTTCTTTGGCAGTTTCTAGGTGCATAACTTTCACAAATTTTTCTTCTGCAACCCCACTCAATATAACATTCATAGCCTTAGCGTTGAAGTTGAATTATAGATTTTCATCCTTATTAGCTAGTACAACTAGATTTACATAACCAGTCTCTACCACATCCCAGACATCTGCACCTAAAGCCATTATGTAGGTTCTCATTCTAACTTTCTAGAAGGAAATGTTTGTTCCATTGAACATAGGGGCCTTATTGGTTGAAGTTCCTTCATGGCTTGACATGTTTAAGCTCTAGGATCTACTCTTATATAAAAGGGGCTGAATCTGATACCAATTGTTGGAAAACTGAGAGGGGGGTTGAATCAGTTGTTAGTGTGCTTAAAAAATTATATCCATTTTGAAATTTATTACAAAACTTCTCAATGATGATCACAATAAATAAGCAGTAGAGTATTCAACATAAATAACAGACATGTATAGTACAGAGGAAGATATTCCTGAGGAAACCCATAAAGGGTGAAAACCTCTTCTTCTTATATGATAATTATTTTCTGTACATTATCATTCTTATGAGCTCCAACTCATTATGACACTACCACCTCTATTTTGCAAGCTTCTACTTTCTAAGAGAACCAACTCTCTGGTTTCTCTAGCACCCACTAGAAGGAAGTACCAACTCCCTCACTACTCCAGCACCAAATTCCATTCACACAGGCACCAACCTATATAACAGAGAACCAATGTTCTCCCTAGCACCACCCTGCCACCCTGGCTTCTCTGGATACTACCAGATGGAAGCTACAACTCCCCGTGTTCAAGAACCCACTCGAGACTTAGAGGACAACAATCATCCCTAGCACCTCCCAACCACCCTAAAATATACATTTTTTCTCTCTATATATTTATTACAGTGATTCAATAGTTGTCATTGGCTTACCAGGCATATCATTGTTCTGTTATGCTGCTTTGCTCTCCTATATTAGTGTTTGTCTTGCTTGCATCTCTGTGTTTTTATTTTGCTGTGCAGTTTCTCCTTTAGACTTGATGATTCTACCTGCATAACACGCTCTCAAAAATCACAACACACATCTCTTCTTTGTTCTCCATTTTTATAGTCTCTGTGCACCTTGTGCATGCCACATGCACTATACCACTACATATTGTTCACTGCGTTCCTCCTCACTGGACCTTCTCCTAAGATTCTTTGTCTTTACTAACTGTAATAGTCTTTGACCCATTTCCATCTGTCAGTCAACTCTATGATGAGTCTACACTCCACTGGAAGTTGCCTTGAGTCCCGTCACCTTCTCTAGTAATCACCCTGAAGTCTCTTCGAGTCCTCTGGCAGAAACCATCAATGGTTTCTAGTAGTTATACTGCAAACCTCTATAGCCTTATGCCTTTGACACCTTTCACCTTTCCTTTCACATGTAACCTCATCCAGTGACCAAGGTCTTGTTCAAAAGGTATTTATAGATTTCTCATATTACGAATTCCTGTTGTGAGGATTCTCGACTCTCCAAGTCGCAATCTCTGAAATAGGGATTAGCTTCATGCTAGCTCCTCCCTTAAGCCTTCGTTGATGTGACCACAAGTTATGACCAGGGGCCAAGTCCAAAAAATCATTTCTCAATTCACATTTCGGGAATTTTGTTGCGAGTCACTCTGACTCTTCCAACTCCCGATCATGAAATGGAGCCTTGCAACTTGCAAGCTCCTTCCTTCACATGCCCATAGTTGTGACCAAGTGATTTTCCACAAAGTTCTTTCGTGATTTTTCATTTTGGTATTTTTGTGATGAGGGATCTTGACACTCCAAGTCATGATAACCAAAACCCGAAAATGGAGCTAGATCAATGGTCCACTCTCTTCCTTGATCAACGACTTGAATTGAATCGTAGTTTCACGTTTCGACATTCCTGTGATGAGTTGTCTCGACTCTCCATGTCACAAAATTTGAAATGGAGGTTGGCCTCTTGATATTTTCTCTTCAACTCTCAATGATGTGACCACAGGCAATGACCACACCCTACATTATGGGGTGCTTCATGATTTCTCCTTTCAGGGTTTCTCCATGAGTTTCCTTGACTCCTCAGATTGTGAACCCTGAAATGGAGCTTGGCTGCTCTAGCTCCTCCCTCCAACTCACAACGATGTGACCATGAGTTATGACCTCTCATCAATCAAATGAGCACTTAGTTCTCCAGATCAACGGTCGATATTTCTTGTTGATCCAACGACTATCCTCCTCCTCAGGACTTCAGCCTTTGGGATTTTGGGGGAGTGATGAAGCTAAAACTCTCAAAGTCAAACTCCTTGAGTGACATCATTCTTGTGTCACTCAATGATGTGTCATGAGCCGAGTGTCTTCCATGTGTCACTTAGATTTGAGGTTTCCAGTGGAGATGTTGAATCAACTTGACACATGTCCTTACAAGATTTCACCACATGTCCTTGTTGATGTGGTCTATCATGATCTACCTCCTAGATCTTATGGCCCAGATTCATCCATGTTCCAACGGCTAAGAAGCAGGCTGATTTAGATAGACAGGATTCACATGTCTAGATCAGTTGTCGGGATTCAATTTCGGACACCCCTTGTCGTTATGCTTTTAATGGGGGGGTGGGTCTAAAATGGAGCATGCAATTTTGAATGGCCAAGATAGAAGCGCTTATATCTACGGTTGAGGTTCGATTCCATACCCCCTCTACCTTTCTTCCTTTAATGGAAGGGGGGGGTCCGAAATGAGGCTGTTTTGTATGGGCCCCTCCTAAACCTCTTACCAGTTCCTCCTTCGTTTACCGCCTTCGCCTTCTTCTGACATGTGTCTTCCACCCAGCCTCTCTCCATGCCCTGTCACATCTCTCACTCAATGGTTTTTGAGGCTATCGAAGTAGATCAACGTTCGTCAAATTTCCTCAATCCAATGGTATGGATCTAATCGCAAATTTTGGGAATCCTACTTTCGGGAATCCTACTTTCAGGATTTTGTTAGCTCGCTTATCCTTTCAATTTAAAGAATGTGCAGGTTCTCCTGGATCCAATGATGGTCGGACCCCATGCTCAGATCCCATGCTTGAGATCTATCCTCCATCTGCGTGCTCCTCCTGTCTTAATTCATATCTGACAATCATCAAGAATTCTAAATGGGATCCAACGATCATTGTCACTTCTCCTCCTGAGCTTCTCCTTCCTATGTGTTATTTCCATCAATCACAAGCACATTGTTCCTGTGAACATGCCAACAATATCCCCCGTTGGCATTGATGGAAACCTTGAAAGACCACACTATTCTTCTTATACCTCGATCTCCAACTGTAGCATCCAGTCATGTTGTTCTTCTCCCCCTTTGACATCAATGTCAAAGAAAGAAAAAGCTCCCCCAAAGATGTTGTAGTAATTTTTCGGAGGTATCAGATATTCAACTAATACAAACTCCCCCTAATAGGATGGATTCTCTTAGGTGTGATATGGGATGACACCCATCTTCTAACGAATATATTCAAAGGGTGTCTTGGGTAGGGGTTTAGTAAAGATATATGCAATTTGTTCTATGGTTGGAATGTATTGAACCTGAACAATCTGATTGGTGACCTGCTCTCTCAGAAAATGGTATTTTATGGTAATATGCTTGGTCTTGGAGTGGAATACATTATTCTTGGACACTTATGGCACTTGAATTGGGATCGGTGTAGTATATTTTACCTTCAAGTCTGCAAGTGTCTGAATCATCCATAATACTTGAGTGCAACAAGTAGCAGAAGCAATGTACTCTGCCTCTATAGTTGATAAAGAAATGGAACCTTGCTTTTTACTCAACCATGCTACTAAATAATCTCCTCAGAAGAACGCACTTCCACTTGTACTTTTCCTTTCATCCATGCAGTTAGCCCAATCAACATCTGAGTAGACTGATAATTGAAAATTCTAATTCCTAGGATACCATAGGCCATAGTTCATTGATTCTTTCAAATATTTGAATATCCTTTTGACAGCTAGCAAATGACTCTATTTAGGTGCAGGCGGATATATTCCTACCATTCCAACATCATGCATTATGTCTAGATGAGATGTTGTGATGTATAATAGGCTGCCTATCATTGAACTATATGAACTTTGATCAACATCAGGTGAGTAATCATCCTTGCTTAATTTGCATCTAGTAACCATAGGTGTGCCCACAGATTTAGAATCTTCCATTTGAAACCTTTTCAACATTTATCCTAGATATGTTTCCTGATAAGTGAACATTCCTTCAGACCTTTGAGTAATTTGAAGACTAAGAAAAAATGACAGTTCAAATATCATAGACATTTCAAACTCAGACTCCATGGAAAAAGCAGACCATTGTACCAATGAATCATTATTACATCCGAGGATGATGTCATCTACATAGACCAACATGATGAGCAAGTCATTACCCTCTATTTTTATATATAGATTGTTGTCAATTGTTCCTCTCTTGAATCCTTTGTCTTGGAGATACATATCCAATCCATGATACCAGGAACGAGGGTCTTGTTTCAACCCATATAAATATTTCCTCATCTTGGAGACAAGGTCAATATTATCTGATAGTTCAAAACCCTCAGGTTGTTCCATATAGACTTCTTCTTTTAAATCTCCATTTAGAAATGTTGACTTGATATCCATTTGATAGACTTCAAACCTTTTATGACAAGCATAGGAAATAAATATTCTGATCACTTCTAGTCTTGCTACTGGTGCAAATTTTTCATCAAAATCCAGTTGTTCTATTTGAGCATAGTCCTTACAGACCAATCTTTCTTTGTTCCTAACAACTTGTCCCTTCTCATTCATTTTTTTCTTAAATATCCATTTGGAACCAATACTATTTTTACCTTCAGGTCTAGGAACCATCTCCCACGTATTGTTTTTCTTAATCTGATCAAGTTCATCATTCATGGATTTAACCCAATGGTCATATTTGCTAGCTTCATTAAAATTCTTGGGTTCCAGCATGGATATGAAGGCTATATGTGATTGTTCAATGTTTTTTATTATCTTTCTCCTGGTTTGTACACCTTTCTCTTTTTCACCAATTATTTGACTTTCAGGATGATTCTTTTGTGTGATTCTGGAGGAGGAATTTGATGTTGTCTATTGATTTGAGTCTGTCTGAATATTTGCATCTTCATCTGGCTCAGAGTCTTCTTGTTTTGATTCTTGGAATTGTTCATCTTCAACTTCATGTATATCCTTTGTTGTTGATTCAGTATTGTTCACCTCTCTTACTGGGATTTCTTCATCAACTTTTATGTCAATGCAATCAACCAATCTATGTAGCCTCTTATTATAGTATCTGTATTCTTTACTATTTGTAGCATACCCTAAGAAGATTCCTTCATCAACCCTGTCATCATACTTGCCAAGGATCTCATCATTATTATTTATGTAACACTTACTCCCAAAGACTTTGAAGTGTTTGATTGAAGCAGGTCTCCCATACCATAGTTCATAAGGTGTCTTGTCGGTGTGTGGTCTGAGGTGGGATTTGTTAAGAACATGGACTGTTGTATGTATTTATTCTACCCAGTAGGTTTGACCAATGTTCTTCTCATTCATCATTGACCTGGCCATTTGTTGCACTGTTATGTTTTGCCTCTCAACTACTCCATTTTGTTGTGGAGTTCTTGGGATTGTGTATTCTCTCTTGATCCTATGTTTATCATAGAATTCCTTGAACTCACTTGACATAAATTATCCTCCTCTGTCTGACCTTACTGCCTTTAACCTCTTGCCCATTTGATTCTCAGTTAAATCCTAAAATATTTTAAATTTCTCAAATGCTTCGGCTTTTTCTTTGAGAAAGGAAACCCAAGTGAGTCTGGAGTAATCATCAATGATCAACATGAAGTAGTTTTATTTCCCTGTGCCTTCCTATATTGATGGTCCACATAAATCCATATGAACTAGTTGGAGTGGTTTCTCTATTGAGGTAGAGCTCTTGGATTTAAACTGTGTCCAGGTTAGCTTTCTTACTTGCCAGGGTTTACACATAGAATCTTGTGGCTTTGATATTCTTGGAAGATCTTTTACTTCCTCAGTATTTTTGAGCTTGATGAAATGATCAAAGTTTAGATGTCCAAGTCTCCTATGCCATAACTAGCTCTCATCATTTTTTCTTAGATGACACTCTTCTCTATCTTCTTTTAGCACATATACATTATTTTATGTCCTTATGCCTTTAGCCACCAGTTATCCTGAGTTTATAGACTCTATCTTGCAGTCCTTGGAAGTGAACACCACTTCACATCCTCTGTCACACATTTGAATTACACTGACCAGATTATGTTTTAGCCCATCTACAAGAAGAACATCTTTGGCTTTTCCTCTTCCATTACTTAAACTCACCATCCCTTTACCCTTGATTTTACCTGGAGCATAATTTCCAAAGGTTACGTTTCCTGATTTACTTTCACATAGAGATAGAAAATTACCTTTGTCTCCCTTCATATGTTTGGAGCATCCATTGTCTATATACCAAGTGTTATTTTGTCTTTGAGAAGACAACACTAATCCACACTTGTCACTTTATTACTTCTTCCAACCCTTGACATTTTTAGTAGAGGGATTCAAATCTGGTCCATAGTTCTTTAAGTGAAAGTCAACAACTTTATGTCCATAATTATGACAGATGTAACATTTTGGTTCGTTGAATAAGGGATCATAATGATTGTTATGCTTAACATATGTCCTTGTACCATCCATCAAGTGATTTGCAGTCTATGATGGTTTGTTACTTGGCTGTCTCATTCTTTTTTGTGGAAGATATATATACCTTGAATGTCTTGATTGCTCATATCTCAATTTTAAATAACAGTTTACAGCTTTATGACTAAAGTTAGAACATAAAAAACAATATCCATAGAAAAAACCTTGGTACCTGGAAAATGGTTGTCTTGTTTGAGAAGGTCGATTTCTTCCATGTTGTTGATTTCTTTGAACAGAGAGTACATTATTTCTTTGATCTATTGTCTCAGTTCTAGTACCTCTTTCGTTACTCCTCTTGGGCCGCTAATTTTTTTTTTTTTTTTTTGTAGGTGTTTTATTGTCATAGATGGTAGATTTGACAAACTTGATGGGATATTTGTTGCTTGGTTGATCACTAATTGATCCCTCTTCATAACCCAAACCTATTTTCATCTTTGGGTTTCTTTTTTGATTCAAAATGGTGGCCAATTCTTCTAAGGATTTGATACTTGACAGATTCTGATGATACAAGGCTTGAAACTTCTCCAACTCTTTCCTAGTTTTCACTACTTCTTCCTCCAGAGCTTCACATCTTACCTTCTTTTATGATAACTTTTGTTTCAGAATGTCTTTGATTTTCTTTGCCTCTTCTAATTCCATTTTTAGCAGGGAAAAGTCTTTGTCAGGTTCTTTATTTCCTTTCTTGAACTGTATCAACAATTGTTTTCTCTTTCTCGTCTTAATTCCGAATTTGTCAAGCTCTTCTAGTGCACTGATCAATTCTCCTTATAGGCCAACCACAAATTCTTCTTCATTAGCATCACTTCATGTGCTTGTATTATCATAATCCTCTTTATCCATAAGCATGAATCCATTTAGTTTATCTTCAATAGAGGAGTCATTGTCTTCATCATCTGAAGGATCATCATCATTGTTTACACAAAGACTTTTCTTCTTAAAATTATTCTCTTTAAAGAAATTTTTGTGTTGGTGCTTCTCCTCATAATCATATGTCTGATCCTTTATTTTGTGAGGACATTTATTTGCAAAATGAGCTATCTTACCACAGTTGAAACATTTGAAATTTAGTTTACCTTTGTATTTTCTCAATCCCTTCTTTAGGCTTCTCACAAATGTTGCTTCAATTTCATCAGGCTCAGAATCCTCATTCTTGTCTCCCTTAAATGATGCTTCTCTAGAGGTGGGTTTATCTTTAAATATTCTCATTTCATATGCAGTAAACATCCCTAGAATTTGATCAAACACAAAGGCTTTTAGATCATTAAGTTCTTCTATAGTAGAGACCTTTGGGTTGAACCTATCTGGTAAAGATATCAAAATTTTATAAACTAAAGAAGGTTCCTCAATTTTTTCACCAAGTGCCTTCATTTCATTTACCAGTTCTTCAACTCTTAGAAAGTTCTTTCCAACAATTTCATCCTCTTTCATCTTCAGCTATTCAGACTGTACTCTCTAGGTTTGAAGCTTGGTGTCCTTTACCTTCTCATTACCTCCATAACTAGTAATGAGTTTGTCTCACATTTCTTTGGTAGTTTCTAGGTGCATAACTTTCAAAAGTTCTTCTTCTGCAAGCCAACTCAAGATAGCATTCATAGCCTTAGCGTTGAAGCTGAGTTCTAGCTTGTCATCCTTATTAGCTAGTACAACTGGCTTTACATAACTAGTCTCTACCACATCCCAGACATCTGTACCTAAATACATTATGTAGGTTCTCATTCTAACTTTCCAGAAGGAAAAGTTTGTTCCATTGAACATAAGGGCCTTATTGGTTGTAGTTCCTTTATATCTTGACATGTTTAAGCTCTAGGATATACCCTTAGATAAAAGGGGTCAGATCTGATACCAATTGTTGGACAACTGAGCGGGGCGGTGAATCAATTGTTACTGTTCTTAAACAATTATATCCATTTTTAAATTTATTACAGAACTTATCAATGATGATCATAATAAATAAGAAATAGAGTATTTAACATTAATCACACACATGTATAGTACAAAGAGAGATATTCCTAAGGAAACCCATAATTGATGAAAACCTCTTCTTCTTGTATGATAATTATTTTCTATACATTATCATCCTTATGAACACCAACTCATAATGAGGCTACCACCTCTGTTTTGCAAGCTTTGACTTGCTAAGAGAACCAACTCTCTGGTTTCTCTAGTACCCACTAGAAGGAAGTACCAACTCCCTCACTGCTCCAACACCAACTAGATGGAAGCACCAACTTCCAGTCACATAGGCACCAACTTGTATAACAGAGAACCAATTTTCTCCCTAGCACCACCCTGCCACCCTGGTTTCTCTGGCTACTACCAGATGGAAGCTACAACTTTGTGTGTTCAAGCACCCACTCGACACTAAGAGGACAACAGTCCTCCCTAGAACCTCCCAACCACCCTGAAATATAAAACTTTTCCCTCTGTAGATTTATTACAGTGATTCAATATTTTTCATTGGCTTACTGGGCTTATCATTGTTCTTCTATGTTGTTCTTCTCTCTTGTATCAATGTTTGTATTGCTTGCATCTCTGTTCTTTTCTTTTGTTGTGCAGTTTCTCCTCTAGACTCAATGCTTCTACCTGAATAACACACTCTCAAAAATCGTAGCACACATCTCTTCTCTGTTCTCCATTTTTATAGTCTCTGTGCACCTTGTGCATTCCGCATGCACTATACCACTGCATACTATTCACTATGTTCCTCCTCACTCACCCTTCTCCTGAGATTCTTTGGCTTTACTGACTGTAACAGTCTTTGACCCATTTCTATCTGTCAGTCGACACTATGAGGAGTCTACACTCCAGTGGAAGTTGCCTCGAGTCCTTTTGCCTTCTTTGGTGATCACCCTAAAGTCTCTTTGAGTCCTATGGCAGAAACCATCAATGGTTGCTAGAAGTTACACTATGAAACTCTGCATCCTTATGCCTTTGGCACCTTTCACCTTTCCTTTCACATGTGACCTTTGTCGATGACCAAGGGCTTGTTCAAAAGTTATTTCACGATTTTGCATATCAAGAATTCCTATTGTGAGGCATATTGACTCTCCAAGTCACGATCTCTGAGATGGGGAATATCTTCATGGTAGCTCCTCCCTTAAGCCTTCGTCAATGTGACCATAAGTTATGACTAGGGGCTAAGTTTGAAAATGCATTTCGCAATTTGCATTTTGGGGATTTTGTTGCGAGTCACTCTAGCTCTTCCAACTCCCGATCATGAAATGGAGCCTTGCAAATTGCAAGCTCATTCCTTCACATGCCCACAACTGTGACCAAACACTTATCCATAAAGTGCTTTCACAATTTCACATTTTGGCATTCTTGTGATGAGGGGTCTCGACACTCCAAGTCACGATCACCGAAACTCTGAAAATGGAGCTATATCAACGGTCCATGCTCTTCCTTGATCAATGAATCAGATTGAATCATGGTTTTGCATTTCAGAATTCCTGTGATAAGTCATGTTGACTCTCCATGTCACAAACTCCAAAATGGAGCTTGGCTTCTCGAGCTCCGCTCTCGACGATGTGACCACCGGTGGTGATCACACCCTACATTATAGGACTCTTTATGATTTCACCTTTTTGGGTTTCTCCCATGAGTTTTCTTGACTCCTCATATTCCAAACCCCGAAATGGAGCTTGGCCACTCTAGCTCCTCCCTCCAACTCTCAATGATGTGACCACGAGTTATGACCACTCACCAATCAAATGAGAACTTCTCTCTCCAAATCATCGGTCGATATTTCTCATTGATCCAATGGCTATCCTCCTCCTTGGGACTTCAACCTTCGATATTTTGGGGGAGTGGTGAAGCTAAAACTCTCGAAGTCAAACTCCATGAGTGACGTCATTCTTGCGTCAATCAATGACGTGTGATGATCCGAGTGGCTTCCATGTGTCACTCAGATTTGAGGTGTCCAGTGGCCAGAGATGCCTATTCAACTTGACACATGTCATTGAGCATGCCAATATGAGTATACACCTTCACTGTCCCACAGTCCATTGAGTTCTTCACGTCCCTTTCCGAGGCTTCAACAAAAACAAAAATTAGGAATTCTCAGAGCTCTGTAGCTAGTACTGGACTCCCTCCAAGAGAAATCACTTCCTCAATACACTCTCTCACCTAGAGAGAGTTTCTCATAGGCTTGATGACCTGCCTCTTGTATCCATGGGCCTGAAAACCTACTTCTTCACTCCCACTCCTCAACACACAAGCATGGTGATGGCAACAGCATAAATTGGATGTGGGAACGGTAATGAGAGAACAATACGCAGGAAACCTCTAGGGTACAGGTGGAACAAGGGTATCAATTTGGGATTGTTGCATATGTTCAAGTTGTTGGGGAATTTCAATGATGGTGTGTCGGGGTTCCCGTGTGCTTGCTGGGTGCGTTGGTGCAAAAATGGAAAAAAGATAAAAAAACAGTAATAATTCCCACTTATATTTGCATGTGCCTAGGCTAACACATAGTGCTCATGAAGCACATTCCTCTCCACTTGGAGTTAATTCCCTTTTCCCAAAGGAGCTTCAGATATTAGGTTTTATTTCCCAACTTTATTATTTTCAAGAAATACATTAAAATATTCCCTTAGGTTAATCCCTCAATATTAGCCCCTTTATACTAGCCTCTCATCCCCCTTCCCTTACCCAGTCTAGTGGAGTTTAATTCCCCATACTCTTTCTTTATGGTTGGTCTACACACAACAATGTTGTTATACTAATAATATGAATATTTACATGTACAAAACATGCTCCTGGCCTTTAACATCTAGGATATCGTTCCTAATAAGAACATAATCCTCCTATATTATAACATTTGGCTCAACAACCTACAAAACATGTTACAATTCAAAATTACAATTAGGGATCGGCCTTGGGATATTACAATCCCCTCCCATTATTTTTGTTGGCATGTTTATAGGCAGAGTGTGCTTTTCATTGATGGCAAGAACAACATCGATGATGGGATGTCTACAGGAAAGAGAAAAAGTGACAATGGCATGTCTACAGGAAAGAACAACAACAAAAATGGCATTATTACTGGAAGAAGTGTGCAATCAAATCTTAGGAGAGATAACATTTTTCAGAAACGCAAACGACTCCCAAAGTAATTAGGACTCGCAGAAGGATCAAAGGTCGAGGCTTTTGAAACTTAGAAATTCTTCCAATTCAAGAGGAAGCGTAAGCTCAAGAGGAGGAGCTAAAATGGACGTTGGATCACCAATCCAAAATACTTGATATTCATTAGATCAGAGTCCAGTGACCAAAGGAAGCATAAAGGAGAAGTACAAATCTGAGCATCGAGGACCAACAACCGTTGGATCCAGTATAACTGCAAAGAGGATAATGGTTGAGAGCCATCCTCTAACTCCGCAAAATGCGAAGTCATGATGATATATGAGTCATTGGATCTAGAGAATATGTGGTGAGAGATCATCATTTCGCTGACTCACGAACTGAAAATTCAAAGCTGAGAGTTGTAGGAACTCGTGATGTTCGAGTTCATGAGTTGATCTAGACCATTAGATCATGGGGAGTTGTGAGCCGTTGATCTGACGCTCGCAAATATCGGTAAGGTAGGAGGAAAATACCCAAGGATATGGGAGCCACAACAATCCTAGTGTTAAGCCCTAATATTGTCTCATTACCCCTTAATTGGGGCATATTATATTAGTAATGTTATTTTATTTATGTTGGCTTTAGGCCATTAGTTGTAATTATACCTCCTAGTCTCCTATATATACCAAGGAGACATTTTCATTTT
>ML787707.1:282649-335576 GCA_009831015.1 Picea engelmannii | reverse complement strand
AACCATACAAACAGATGTCCCTCAAGCAAGCCAAGAAGGATAATAAATTATCACCAAAGTACTATGGCCCTTATAAGGTGTTGCAAAATATTGGTACTATGGCATACAAATTGGAGTTGACTGCATCTTCACGAGTACACCCAATTTTCTATGTTTCATGCTTAAAGAAGGTTATAGGTGACAAGATGCCAGTTCAAACTATATTGCCAAAACTTGACGAGGAAGGACAAATCATATTGGAGCCTGAATCCATCACTGACACAAGAATTTTCTAGCTGAGGAATAGATCCATTTCAGAGTATCTCATTAAATGGAGGAAACTACTGGCTAAAGATTCCACTTGGGAAGATGAGTCTTTTATACAAAAGCATCTAGAGTTACTCAAGCATTGCGGACAACACTTGTCTCAAGGGGAGGGGCATGTTAAGCCCTAATATTGGCTCATAACCCCTTAATTGGGGCATATTATATTAGTAATGTTATTCTATTTATGTCGGCTTTAGGCCATTAGTTGTAATTATACCTCCTAGTATCCTATATATACCAAGGAGACATTTTCATTTTGAATCATCTTGTACTTGAACATTTAAGTGGGGTAAAAGGAGGTTTCCCCCTTGAAGAGGCTTATTATCTGAAATTATCTCTTTTTAAAGGCATTGAGTATTGTTTCTGAGGTTTTTCTATGCTATATTGATATTTGGTTCTTAACACATAGCCATTCATATGGGAAGAACACATGGCAGATGTTATAACCCTAAATTGCACCACACATGCTTACCTGGCATCAGGCCAACTCATATCCCTTCTTTTCCAAAACTCTGCTGAACAACTCTTTGAAAATCCTCTTGTGTCAAGGCCCACGTGCCCTAACCCATTACTGCACACGTGTACACGCTGGCTGACTCACAGCAACCTGCGTGTACCTACAAAAGCATGAAAAAAGGAAAGTTGCCAACAGAACAAAAAGATATGGGTCAGTTAACTGAAACTCCCGGCCATGCATGGTCAAGGGTTCATCCAAAACCCTAGCTCCTTCTAGCCTATAAAAGAAGGGGTAGGGGTACCATTTGGAGGAGGAAAAAATATAACGAAGAAACTCTGCCCATTTATGTAATCCATTGTCCCAACCCTTTAGCCTTTCCTCATGCCAAAGGAGATTTAACGCAAAGTAGTTGAAGGACAGAAGAAGAGGAGCCCAGGACCAGGTTCAAGGAGCGGTGGTCGGTCTCAACTTTTTGTAAGTTGATTCACTTTACTTAATAAAAAGAATTCTTTTCCCGTCCCAATTCATGAGCTGTCTATGATTCGATTGGTTTATGTTTGATTTCTAACCTTTGAGTATAGAAGTAGCATGCATGCATATTTGTTGTTTGTCTTGAGTGCAGGTCATCTTTGGAAGGAGCAGTGTAAACAAGTAATCAAGCACAATGGAGGATCTACATCGAATGCTGGTAAGAAGGTAGGTGGTTCTTTTCCATGCATTTACTGAGAAAAAGGGGTTTAAATCTTGGGATGTAGGTAAAAAGGTAGTTTATATTCGGTCAAATCTGCATGCAAAGTCAGACCCTAATTTGCTAGTCCGTAGGGTGTTTTTCCTAACCCTAAATTGCACCACACATGCTTACCTGGCATCAGGCCAACTCATATCCCTTCTTTGCCAAAACTTTGTTGAACAACTCTTTGAAAATACTCTTGTGTCAAGGCCCACGCACCCTAACCTATTACTGCACGCGTGTACACGTTGGCTGACTCACAACAACCCACGTGTACCTACAAAAGCATGAAAAAAGGAAAGTTGTCGATGGAAAAAAAAGCTACGGGTCAGTTAACTGAAACTCCTGGCCATGCATGGCTGAGGGTTTGTCCAAAACCCTAGCTCCTTCTAGCCTATAAAAGAAGGGGTAGGGGTACCATTTGGAGGAGGAAAAAATATAGCGAAGAAACTCTGCCCATTTACGTAATCCACTGTCCCAACCCTTTAGCCTTTCCTCATGCTAAAGGAGATTTAACGCAAAGCAGTTGAAGGATAGAAGAAGAGGAGCCTAGGATCAGGTTCAAGGAGTGGTGGACGGTCTCAGCTTTTTGTAAGTTGATTCACTTTACGTAATAAAAAGAATGCTTTTCCCGTCCCAATTCATGAGATGTCTATGATTCGATTGGTTTATGTTTGATTTCTAACCCTTGAGTATAGAAGTAACATGCATGCATAGTTGTTGTTTGTCTTGAGTGTAGGTCATCTTTAGAAGGAGCAGCGCAAACAAGTAATCAAGCACAACGGAGGATCTACATCGAACACCGGTAATAAGGTAGGTGGTTCTTTTCCATGCATTTACTGAGAAAAAGGGGTTTAAATCTTGGGATGTAGGTAAAAAAGTAGTTTCTATTCGGTCAATTCTACATGCAAAGTCAGACCCTAATTTGCTAGTCCATAGGGTGTTTTTCCAAACAACAGAATTGGCGACCATACTGGGGAGAATACTCTTTAGGGTTCTTGGATTTATTTAAGTTTTTGGGTAGTTTAGAGACTAGGTTTTTTGTTTTTTCTTTGCCTGACTTTTTCTTTTATTTCTATAAGGTCTGAGCTAGCAGGGAGTCTAGTTTTCTGTACCAGCTTTCCCTAACTTTTTCTTGACTATATTTTTCGAGACACAAAGAGGTACACACAGCCTGCAGAAGGCCTGAACGCATGTACCCACGCCCTATCCTCTGATAGCCCACGTGTGAATACTAGCTGTAGAGATAGCAGTAGCGTGTAGGAGTTCAGAGAACCTTAGAGGTAGTCCTCCTCTTCCCTGTCAGAATCACTCATTCTCAGGGGGGTTTCTAGAATCCTATCTGAGTCTTCCTTGATTTCAATCCTATCTCAGATCACTTTTTTTTTCCTTATTATTTTTCCTGGCATTATTTGTTTTTTCTGTTAGAAAGAGTATCCAAGCCTACAAGGGATCCTGGTTATCAATACCAGAGGCCTCTTCCTAGTCTGGACTACCTGTTTTCATATTTTTTCTTATCATTTAGACATACACGTAGCCTGTAAAAGGTCAACCCGTGTGTACACGCTCTCTGTCTCCGGTCAACACGCATTTGCACACGTTCTGTTTGAGTGACAATAGTGTGCTTGTACAGGCTACTTTTTTTCCAGGGTGGGGTAGTCATCCCCTCCTTTGATAAGAATTTTTCCTCTCAGGTGTTTGAATCTATGTTTGAACAATCAGTAGCTTAGGCTTCATCTTATCCTTAGCCTGCTTTTTCTCATTTCAAAGTTGACAGAAAAATAAAAAAAAGGAAAATTTTGTTTTATGGTTTTTAGACAAGTGTGAGAGTCATTGTTTTTTCAATTTCCTTTGTGTGATTCTTTAATCTGATTCTTTGCGATCTGTGATTTAAGACAGAATTGTTTTTCTTGGTTTTTTGCTTGTCGGTATTTTCCCTTTCTTTCTTTACTAGCACGTAAATAAATAAATAAATCTCTTTTCATTTTCTTCTTTGGTTGAAGAGTGTGTTTCTGCATCATTAGCTAGGGAAAAGTCTTTTAATTCGTAAGTTTTTTGTATTTCACTTAGATCATAAGTAGCTCGTAGTCGAGTGAAATTCCTTTGAGTTTGCTGTCCAAAATCTTAGAAAAATTAAAAATCTCTCTTTGTGAAAAGTAGTTGAAATTTTGCATTTCGTAAAAGTTTTTTGTTTCCATTTTTTTCATTCATTTTTTTCTTTCATCTTTTACACATCATCAGTTTCACCCTCATACCCCTTGACGTAATACAAATCCATAAAATCAATGCTAATTTTAAAATCTACTAGACTTTTATGTTTGTAGGGTTCATAAACTAGTTCAGGAATAAGGCCTTGGATTAGGTTGGAGAGGAAACTCTTCAAGGCCATTCAAAACCAAACATTGGAGTCTACGATATGGAGTGTCTAAGTCCAGTTTCGTGGAAGTTATCCAGGACCCCCCTCTAACACAAGGGATAAACACGAGGTCGCGTGCGGAAAGGTAGCGGAGATAACCCCTCCAAAGCCAGACCAATCATAGTGGAGAACACATATAGAGGGCTTGTTTTGGGATTCCGTCATTTGCATTTGCCACAGGGCTTCATCGGTCTCGAATCTGTTCGAGGTCCTCAGTTTTCTTTCAAATCATTTTCTCTCGATACCCTTGACAGGTTTTGGGCTCGATACCATGCTCATTGTGGTCTACCCGACTTTCGACTGTACCCACCTGGTGACTGTTCGCGTGCTGGCAACCTAGTTGCCAATATTTTTAGGGACATACACAGGTGACTATGGGGGTATACCGCGGTACCTAGGACAGACATCAGGCCACGCTTTACAGAGTATACCCAGAGGGTTCTTTCGTGTTTGAGTTGCACTTGCACCGGTAAGTTGCTCTAGTGTTGGTTGTTGTAACTGTTCTTCCAAATAAGTTTAGTGATTGCTTGTCTTATCTTTTAGGGGCTTATTTTTAGTGTGTGTTACTTTTGAACGTTTAGAATACCTTAGTGTGTCTTGGATCTTCTCACACAGTGGAGGATCCCAAGCTCCACCGGTCACGAAGGCTTCTTGGCCTGTCACCGGTTACATTGGAGCCACCCCCGCCACCTTTAAGGCGGAAGCTAGACCAACAAGGGTCTTTTGAAGCGACCGACTTACAAACCTTTGGGCCCGAACAACTACCAGAGGAATCAATCATTTTGGACCTTCAAGAAACCACTCTTGGCTCGGTTGAAACCCCAACCACTGATATCTTGGCACTGTTTATTGTACCAATCCAATTTCATGAACGCCAGACAGTGCCTCACACAACAATGGAAACAAATGTTGTTACTCCTTTTGGGAATTCGTCAATTCCCATCAAAGTTTCCACCACAGGAGATTCATCTCCTAACTTACCATCGTCAGTCCGAGCCACCATGGTCTCAGCCGCAACTACGTCGCATAGTGGATCGAACCTGTCTATGGTGGCGGCCACAACCCCCTTCACACCTAGTGTGACAGGCCCTCCGTTTTCATACAGTATACCTAGTTCGGGAACAAGTCCTGTACTAACCTACTCCACTTTATAGACTTTGGGTCTGGGGGCAGGGAGCTTTAGCACTCCTCTGCAAGGTCACCTTGGGGGCACTCTTGTCCCTTTTAACGATTTTCCTTACGCAGGAGGTCATATCCCTCCTTCGTCCCCTTCGCTTGGTGGTCTGCATCAGCAGTCCACCAGGCAACCTACACACACTAGTTTATTTGGAGCAGGGAGTCAGGGACCCCCTTCGCACAATATGTCGATAGGTTCAACACTGTTTTCTTGGAACAAAACATTTGGTAACAACACTTTCTCATCCGCCGCTTTCCCATCTGGGGGAAACCCCATTTTTGTACAATCTACTCCTGAGCAGGGTACTATTCCTGCACAGGGGGAACACATAGCAGGACCTTGGAATTTAGGACAAGGATCCATTCCCCCCTCCGGAATGTCATTCTGGGGTAATTCTTTCAATAGTCCATGGAACCTCGTATAGACTACTATGCCTCTCCCCACAGGACCGGCATGGGGTAATCCTTCCCAAATTCCTCCAAATGCAATGCATGCTCAACACTCCATGTCCTTTTTGGGAAATCAACCGATGATGATTCCACAGATGCAAAATCCTTACGCTGGTCAGGGCCATGGTTTCTACCAGAATTTGGGCCAGTAGCCAAAATTTTCCTGGCAACCTGGTGCCAGTCAAACTCCAGGACCCTTTTTCCCATGTTATCAGCAACAACCCAAACTACCATTATTGGCGACTTTACACTTGCCAGATTTGACAAGGTTGTTAAATGATCCTATTTGTCATGATCCACGTTGGCCTCCTATGTCAACGAAGTTTCCTTCAGACATCCCAAAGTTCGAGGCCAAGCCTAATGAAGATCCAGGTGATCATGTGACTACCTTTCATCTTTGGTGCTCATCTAACTCATTGAAACATGACTCCGTACAGTTGTAATTGTTTCAACGTACTCTTATTGGGAGTGCCGTGAAATGGTACATCGAGCTCGATCGCTCAAGATACTCTTATTTTGGTGAACTGGCGATGGCCTTCCTTAACCATTTCCAGTTACCTGTGAGATACGACGCTGGCATAGAGCTGCTCACCAATTTTGAACAGACAATAGTGGACCATATCTTTGATCATATCTGAGAGTGGAGATGTCAAAAGAGTCTAATCAAAGTACCAGTCCCACTAGCATTCCTGCTTGAGTGGTTCCTTAAGTCTTTGGTCCCATAGTTATCCAAAGACGTCGCAACATCCAGAGTTTTCTTCGAAGAAGATGCCATCATGAGGGCTCAACAGTTTGAGCTCATCTATTCTCAGTCTGGTTTATTATAAAACATCTTGCCATATGCGCCACGTTGGATACTGGATAAAACTAGACAGAGAGTTGGACCACATGCCAATGGTATGCTTGGTTCAACACAAACCAAGCTTGCTGAGCAATTGACAAAAGAGTTGCAACAGTTATCCATACAACACACAATGGCCAGCCAAACTACTGCTTTGGCTGCTCCTCCTACCCAAACGTCGGAAGTACACACCATGCAGTCGACTAACCCAAAGGTCAACCAACAACCTGAAGGGAAGAAAAAACAACGAAAGAAGGGTAAGGGGGATAAAAAAACCACTGATAATGATGGCGGGGACAACACGAAAAAACTGAAGGTGAGGTATCCATGCAACTTGTGCGCGGAAGACCACTCGACCTATCTTTGTCCTCGACTTCCAAAGGCTCAAAATTTTGTCACACGGCAACAACAAGCAGTGTTGACTAATCCCTTTCAACATGGGAAAAATCTACTCAAGCCTCTACAAGCGCAGAAGGGGGCATCCAAGAAACCTGCCCGCCTCCAAACAATCCCTCATCCGCGAACACATATATGGTTAGGGGTGATGCTTTCATATTGACTAGAGTGCACGACTATAGTAAGCCAAGCGCTTCTGAGAAGGGTAAAGAAGCTGACCTCCCATCTCTTCCTCTACAAATTGAGAATACGTTGGGAGAAACAATGACATGCATTCTAAAGGGTGCATTTAAAAAAGCTTCTCACAACCCAAATGCAAGGGCCACCCATAATTACTCTGTGGTGGAGGATTTATCACAAACCCCTTATGTGATGTCTGCTTTGGAGGTCCTCCAAAGCTGCCCTGCTTAGAGGAAAGCCTTGTTAACTGCTTTGGGCTCTATTGAGACTTGTAATCTGGGCACCATCATGTTAGATACAACTGACTTAAAACCTCGTTTGCCTTACCACGTAGCATTTCAAATAGTAGTGTCTCATCCCACGAAAATTTTTACAAGGAATATTTTCCGCACGGTAGTGGATGAAGGCACCTCGACATGCGTTATGTCATTAGCATGTTGGAAGGACATCGACCAACCCATTTTGTCTCCATCACCTACTCTCCTCATTACTTTCGACGGTCATTCATTCCGACCACATGGTATCATTCCTTCTTTCCCCATGTAGTTAGGATGGAAGAATGTGTGCGTCGAGGTAGAAGTAGTCGACGCTCCCCTCGACTATAATCTTTTGTTAGGAAGGAGTTGGACTTATGCTATGCAATATATGGTCGCTACAATTTTCTAGGTTTTGTTGTTTCCACATGAGGGTCAGATAGTGACCATAGATCAATTGTATTTCTCCAAACCTAACCCTTCACTTGGGGCATCCATGCTCCCAATGATTGATAATCCTCAACCATGTGTTTTTAATGTAGGGGTTGGTTTGTGCCCATCCTTGATGGGTACCTTTGATTACCCGCCCCCTCAAGGTGATATCAAATTTATATCTAATCATCATAAGGTTGAGATTTTTCAGGTTTCGTCATTTTGCACGACTTACTTTGATGACCCATGGATACTTCCTTCCCCATCATCCATGATGGATGAGACAGGGCACTCGGGTATGTCCATGCCCTTGTCCACCGCTGAAGTAGCGTACTCTTTAGTCCAACAAGCTTCAGCTAACACTGATCCAACTCCTGCACAAGAGTTAGATCCACTTCTAGAGCCTATTTGGGCTTAGGTTTCTCTCACTAATGTCGATTCATTAGACTTAGTATTTCCTTCTGATGAAGCAGTAATCGAAGCGGTGACTAGTTCGAACAAACCTTGGGAAGATCTTCATCATAGATGATATTTTCTCTCAAAGATAAGCTGAATCGAAGCAGGAGAATTCACCATTACCATAATGGGAGATCATTCGTGTCCTATTAATCTCTTAGCTACGTAGGAAATTTATGTTGAGGGAAATATGGCAACTATTGCTGAAACTATACCCATCAACATCTCCCAAAACCCTGGCGTCGTGGAGAATGTCTTCGTCGGACCATATTACTTCCCCAAAGAAATTCAAATTTACACGGATCTTTTCAAAGAATTTTGTGACATTTTTGCTTGGTCTTACAAAGAGATACCAGGCATCGACCCACAAAGAGTCTATCATGAGCTAACTTTGTTGTTTTTCAAGCTCGCTTTGAGATCCAAAAGCAACATCTGGCAAGACTGTATTTATGCTTTTCGATCTCGTCCGGATTAACTGAGAAAAGTAACCATTATGGAGTCTTCTTTAAGCCCTTTTGAGACTCCTTAAAGATGAAAAGATTGTCGAGTGACCTTGTTTCTTCACACTTGTTAAATTGGTCCAGAAGAACGTTCCTTAAATGGGTCTCCTTTTAATCCCTTTTCAGAACCTCTAAAAATGAAAATATTTCCAAGCGATCTTGTGGCCTTTCACGCTCGTTAAAATGAAATTTGAAGTCACGTCTATCTGGCGGTAGTTTACACATTTTTCGGTCTGAATGGTCAACTGTACGAACAAAGGTATACTCTATCAAATTTATGTTCTTTAGAAGAGTACTCTCAGGTATAATTTTATCCCTTTTTCAGGCCCGAGGGACTAAACTTACGAAAAAGAAACCCCCACGGAGTCCATAGTTAAGCTCTTTTCAGACTCCCTAAAATTGAATAGATCACCGAGTGACCTTATTCTTTCACACTCATTAAATTGGTCTTGTTAGAGATATTTCTTGTAAGGGGGTTAGAATGCAAAGGAATGGGTTAAAACCCACTTGTCCTAAGTTTGGAATGCTTATGCGCCTGTGGTAAGCTACAAGCAAGTCTGAGCGGCAACGATTCACGCCCCTGGATCAACGGTGCATATGGGATTCCGGACCCCCCCCACCTTTCTACCTTTAAGCGGAGGGGGGGGGGTCTGGAATTGGCGGCGCATCTCTTCAACGGTCCCGATCGGAGCGCCCGGATCAACGGTGATAAAGGAAATTCCGGACCCCCCCTGCCTTTCTGCTTTTAAGCGGAGGGGGGGGGGGGTCCGGAATTAGGCGCGCAACTTTTGGACAGCCAATATCAGCACACCCAGATTGACAGTGCTTGGAAAATCCCGTCCTTCTCAGCTGCTCTATGTTTAGCTAGCGTGGTCCGTTCTCCCGTTATGTCATTTTCCAGAGACACCTTTCCCCTGCTGCTGTGTGTCATCTGTCCTTCTCCACTCTTTAGTCTGGGTGGTCCTTTCCCCATATCATCATCCACTCACCACCTGCCACATGTTCCATTCCCTCCACGTCAGTCTCTTGCTAAAAGAAATCTCATCGTATCTCGTCTCCCACCCCCCTTCACCTATTGTCTTCTGCCATATGTCTTCCTCTGTCACCCTTCTCACACCTCGCCACTTCTTTCACGCCCTCATAGTTTCTATGCCACCACTCCTGTCATGCGCCCCATCCTTCGCGCTGGCCTCCACGCCTATTCATCAAGCCATTCATTTATTCCAGGTGGCAGCGTGAGGAGTCTTCCGCGTCCCAAAATGCTGAGCTGGCCGGGTCGTCCTCAATCCCAATGAAGCAGTTATTGAGGCAGTTGTTGTTTGTTAGACATCGTCTTCGCCATAATGGGAAAGTCCAGCAATGAATTAAAGGCACGTCGATTCACCGATGAAACTATCAGAAGATCGATCGCGTCTGCCATAAGTTGTACAACCATTCAAAGATTGCAGCTGCAGATTGTCAGAAGCCATGCAGATGCAAATCTTTTAATGAAACGTCTCGATTTTGTTGTTGTTGTTTTTTTGAGTATATGTAGGCATTTTCACCATTTTTGTATCTATCGATGGTAGAGCGAAGCTCCCGACTGTAAAGTTTCCATGACCATTCTGGTTTCCCGGTTATGCATCTGTGTTTGAGATTTCTTATTTTATGACAAACAGTTTTCCTTTTCCATCTCTCTGTTTGTCTTATACTAGAGGGTTCATGATCGAATGCTTCGCATGGATTAACACAATTATGTTATGATAAATGATTTGTTGTTGCATTACTGTTTTCTCTGGTTTCCTGCATCTGGGTATAAGAAGATCTTACCTTTTGATGCTTTCTCTCTCAGGCTGTTAGAAACCTGTTGTTTATAACAGTCCCCTACACTCTTCTCAAACAATTCCTCCCCCTACTCACCCTTATTACAACTCACTGTTTGAAGTTTCTCTAATACCTCACTCGCCCATGCATGCCTGGCCTAGTTTCGGGACCGAGACGATATTGTCTGAGTTTACTTCCATTTGATCATCACTCTATAAAAAAATTGTGACATAAAACTGATGGGTGTCAGGCTCAGCTTCTGCAAGCAATCCAGTAGTGACTTCTGATGCTAACATTTCTGGCACCGTTGCCGGGGATGAAGTTGAAGATTTTCCCTGGGAAGAACGACAACGATCAACTGATTCTGAAGGTGCATCAGAAATCAGAATTATTCAGATTGCTACTGTGCACCAGGTGACTCCACTATGGAGACTCCATTGTTTCCACTTTACTGTTTCAGTTGTGGCCACTATTGGCACACCTAAAATCTGACCCAGAGGAGCTTTCTTGAGAAGGTTTCAGCGACTTCTTTCTCAGCCTGAGAAGTTTCCTGGGGTGACGATAAGGTTAAGATCTGGCCTTTGATGGTGAACAAGGACCGGGCATTTTGAAGCTGCGCATATTTCACTTGGTGACTCCATGATTCAAGGATCAATTGGCGACTCCACTGGTTCGATATGGAGGAAATCCTGGCTCGAAGGTTTGCTCCTTTTAATTTTTCTGCTATTCCTGGATTTCCTAATGTTGTCCCCTCTATGGATGAATGGGGCGATTATTTACCCAGATTTAGAGAGCGTGAAGAGGACAATCCTGCTCAGCACCTCAGTGAGTTTCATGAACTCATGCATCAGTGGGAGATACATCATGAGGATGTATTACTGAAAATGTTCATGTTCTCGTTAGCAGGGGATGCGCGTAAATGGTATCATTCTTTACCCCCTGCTAGCATTTCTTCACTCAGTAAATTCCACGTAGATTTCACCACCTATTGTCAGAGGCTGTATCCCCCTGAGTTAATTTTTCATAGTTGTTGTGAGGGATACCACAAATATATACAAGAGAAAGGTGTTTCTGATGTAAGTTGTGGGGAGGATCATGATGACCTGGGTCAGGAATCAGTCCTTTCTCCTCCCCATTCTTCTGCTTCGGGTGAAGTTATGGAACTGATAAAATCTATCACTGCCAGATTTGACAGGTGGGAAGCTGAACAATGTGATGAGGATTTCCCATCCTTTGAAGTAGAGTCCCTTAGCAGCTCTACTGAGGGCGATTATGGAAAAATCTGACCCATGGGAGAGCCAAGAAGAAGAAATCCTCCCAGATATGATTATGTCTGATGAGGGATGTAAGGATGGAAGACTGGGGGAGGAAGTTGCTCTGAGTGAACTAATGATATCTCTCATTGCCTAGCATGCAAGGTTAAAATCTGTGGACAATGGGGAGGATTTTCCAGTCTCTAAGGTAGATGTCCTAGATGGCTCTCTCGAGGAGAATATTGAAGATCCCGTAAGCGCATTAACATATGTATCCAGTGAGCTTGCTGTCTCAAATAAAAGTGATGAAGTGGTAGTTGGGGAAGAGGATTGTTCTCTTTTTCTTCACGAGATTTCCCATGATGTATTTACATTCGGGATTGAAAAGGAGGATCTGGAGATCATTCATTTTTTGCAAGATGAAGAAGTCGGGTGCTCACCTAGATTTAACGACTATTCAGTTGAGGAGCAGCAGAGCCCCACATCGCAAATTGATGACCTGGGTAGCAACCAGCCTGTGTATGACAGCTATGAATCAGGTTCTGAGCTGGACACCCAGAACTTCCAAGAGAATACTGTCGATCCTTCTCCTCTGTTCACAAATGAAAGAAAATGCGAGGAAATCAGCCCCCCTGAGCAGCAAATTGAAAAGTAGAGCTCTCCCACAGGTCCTATCTATGATGATTATGAATCTAACCCTTGGGAAAGCCAAGAAGAGGCACCAGAAGAACCAGAGGAGCAGTCGAAGATGCAGTTTACAGACTGCGCAGAGCCAGTCAGTGAGCAGCCACCACTTGAGATCAGCAAGCCTACTTCAGTTATTCACCCGCCTATGGTTATCAGAGACATTTGGCCGTGTGCAAACAACTGTGTAGCAGAAGAGGCTGTATTTCACCAACTCCTCGGAAATGGCCACTCATTCGATGACCCTATCAGCAAATACATGGAGTCACATTTCCCCTATGCCTTGGAGCCGCCCTATTTCATCTCAACTCCAGCCTGTAAGGAGGAATTGAAGAGTGTAGTCATTCTGCTGTCACGGTTACACCATCTGCCGGTGATCGTCGACAGAAGGAAGGAGATTCTATCCAGGAAGCTTCTTGGATGGCTATGGTGGAAGTTCTCTTTCACCTAGCCCATGTAGTATATTTTATTAGTTTAGGATTGTGTATAAATAAGCTCCTTTGAGCATGTAGCTTTATTTTGTTACTTTTATTTTTCGACCTGTATTTTCAGCAGCGGGATGTTTTGAGCATGACTCCATAGCCCAACAACAAAGGCACTGAATCTGCAAAAGAGTTCTTGGAGCATCACAGGGATGAATCTATCCCCCATGGAGCCAAATGTTAGTGATATTTATTGTAAGGGGGTTAGAATGAAAAGGAATGGGTTAAAACCCACGTGTCCTAAGTTTGGAATGCTTACGCGCCTTTGGTAAACTACAAGCAAGTCCGAGCGGCAGCGATTCGCGCGCCCGGATCAATGGTGCATATGGGATTCCAGACCCCCCCCACCTTTCTACCTTTAAGTGAAGGGGGGGGGGGTCCGGAATTGGCAGTGCATCTCTTCAACGGTCCCGATCGGATCTCCTGGATCAATGGCGATAAAGGCAATTCTGGACCCCCCCTACCTTTCTACTTTTAAGCGGAGGGGGGGGTCCGGAATTAGGCGCGCAACTTTCCAATGGCCAAGATCAGTGCACCCGGATCGACGGCGCTTAGACAATCCCGTCCTTCTCAGCTACTCTATGTTTAGCTATCATGGGCCCTTCTCCCGTTATGTCATTTTACAGAGCCACCTTTCCCCTGCTGCCGTGTGTCATCTGTCCTTCTCCACTCTTTAGTCCGGGTGGTCCTTTCCCCATCTCATCATCCACTCACCACCTGCCACATGTTCCATTCCCTCCACGTCAGTCTCTCGCTAAAAGAAAGCCCATCATATCTCGTCTCCCACCCCCCTTCGCCTGTTGTCTTCCGCCATATGTCTTCCTCTGTCGCCCTTCTCACACCTCGCCACTTCTTTCACGCCCTCATAGTTTCGATGCCACCACTACTGTCATGCGCCCCATCCTTCGCGTTGGCCTCCACACCTATTCGTCAATCCATTCAGTTATTCCAGGTGGTAGCGCGAGGAGTCTTCCGCGTCCCAAAATGATGAGATGGCCGGGTCGTCCTCAATCCCCATGAAGCAGTTATTGAGGCGGTTGGTGGTGGTTAGACATCATATCCTCCATAATGGGAAAGTCCGGCAATGAATTAAAGGCACGTCAATTCACCGATGAAACTGTTAGAAGATTGATCGTGTCTGCCATAAGTTGCATGACCATTCAAAGATTGCAGCTGCAGATTGTCAGAAGCCATGCAGATGCAAAGCTTTTAATGAAACGTCTTGATTTTGTTGCTGCTGCTGTTTTGAGTATATGTAGGCATTTTCACCATTTTTGTATCTATCGATGGTAGAGCGAAGCTCTCGACTGTAAAGTTTCCATGACCATTCTGGTTTCCCGGTTATGCATCTGTGTTTGAGATTTCTTGTTTTATGACAAATAGTTTTCCTTTTCCATCTCTCTGTTCATCTTATACCATAGGTTTCATGATCGAATGCTTCACATGGATTAGCACAGTTATGTTATGATAAATGATTTGTTGTTGCATTACTGTTTTCTCTGGTTTCCTGCATCTGGGTATAATAAGATCTTTCCTTTTGATGCTTTCTCTCTCAGGCTGTTAGAAACCTGTTGTTTATAACAATTCCCTGCACTCTTCTCAAACAAGTCTTTCCCCTACTCACCCTTATTACAACTCATTGTTTGAAGTTTCTCTAAGACCTCACTCGCCCATGCATGCCTGGCCTAGTTTTGGGACCGAGACAATATTGTATGAGTTTACTTCCATTTGATCATCCCTCTATAAACAAATCATGAAATTAAACTTATGGGTGTCAGGCTCAGCTTCTGCAAGTAATCCAGGAGTGAATTTTGATGCTAACAGGTCCAGAAGAAAATTCCTGATGGAGTCCATAGTTAAGATTTTTTCAAACTCCTTAAAAGTGAAAAAATGGCCGAGTGATCTTGTCCTTGTCACACTCGTTAAAATGGTTTTGAATTGACATCTAATCGGTGCTAGTTTACAACTTTCTCGAATTGACTAGACTATTGTCGAAAAAGGTATGCCAACAGAGTCTCCTTTTATGCTTTTTCAGATGCTCTAAATATGAAAAACCACCGAGCTTACCTTCTTTAGGCTCGTTAAACTTACATCGAAGGATGTTACCATTGTGTGTTCTATCAACCACATTTGCATACCTTATCCACCAGCCTTGTGACAATTTGCTTCTGTGTCTTAACACCTTTGGCCGCCGGAGGGTTTTCCCCGAGTATCATTTTACCAGAACATCAGTCTTGTCCTTGTGCCTTGAGCTTGTATGCTTGCAATACTCATTCCTCCATTGTAACGTAATATTCCTTTATTATTTTTCCAAAATTATCGAAAAGAGAAAAAAATCAAATATACCCCAAAAAGAGGAAGGGAAAGGTATTTTCTTTATTGGCAGCATAATGAGTCGCCCTTGGATAAGGCACATCTATCCATTTTTTCATCAAACTATGGGATATAGTATGACCTTAGGAATATTTTCTCGCTATATAGAGTTGTTACCTCCACCGTTTGGTTATTCTTCCAAACATATGGAGAGTTTGCGTTGCCTCTTTCTTCATAGACTTATGATTAACATATATGCTGCCTGAGTCTCATCACTTGTCATGCTATTGTCCAAGGGAAGTTTGTCACTAAGCCTGAGTCATCCCCTCTACAATATGTCTCTTGTCCGCATACCTGGCCATCCTGAATGCCCAATCAAGTCCTTGTTCGAAATCACTGAAGCCTTCAGTCTGATCATCAAGATTATCAAGTCCATGACCGACGAGCCGTCGAAGACCTATGGGTAGTGCAGTCGTACACTCATATGACACTCCTATCCAAGTTTTAGAATATTTTGAAGTTGTTGCTTGAGCTCTGAAGTCTAGCCATCAGGCCAAATCAGCTTCTGGAAGATGGATACTCTATATGTATATCTTTCTGATTTTGAGATGTAGCTCCGCTGTGTATTATTCGCGGCTACTCTTTATAGTTATTTGACATGGATCTATAGTGTATTTGATTGGTAGCCATGGTTCTATTTTATCCCAAGCATGGGTATGCCCACCTCGGTGAGACATTTGTTATTTTGCAGACGACACCTCTTGGTTCCTGATCCTTGGGCTCAATCGTTTGGCACATCAGTAAAGATTGGTAATGTATTTCGGTCAACAGATGCTCTTCTGACCTCACACATTAGGGGGCATCTATTATAACCCTAAATTTCACCACACATGCTTACCTGGCATCAAGCCATCTCATATCCCTTCTTTGCCAAAACTCTGCTGAACAACTCTTTGAAAATCCTCTTGTGTCAAGGCTCACGTGCCCTAACCCATTACTGCATGCGTGTACACACTGGCTAACTCACAACAGCCCGCGTGTACCTACAAAAGCATGAAAAAAGGAAAGTTGTCGATGGAAAAAAAATCTATGGGTCAGTTAACTGAAACTCCCAGCCATGTATGGCCGAGGTTTCGTCCAAAACCCTAGCTCCTTCTAGCCTATAAAAGAAGGGGTAGGGGTACCATTTGGAGGAGGAAAAAATATAGCGAAGAAACTCTGCCCATTTACATAATCCATTGTCCCAACCCTTTAGCCTTTCCTCATGCCAAAGGAGATTTAATGCAAAGCAGTTGAAGGACAGAAGAAGAGGAGCCTAGGATCAGGTTCAAGGAGCGGTGGTCGGTCTCAGCTTTTTGTAAGTTGATTCACTTTACATAATAAAAAGAATGCTTTTCCCATCCCAATTCATGAGTTGTCTATGATTCGATTGGTTTATGTTTGATTTCTAACCCTTGAGTATAGAGGTAGCATGAATGCATAGTTGTTGTTTGTCTTGAGTGCAGGTCATCTTTGGAAGGAGCAGCGCAAACAAGTAATCAAGCACAACGGAGGATCTACATCGAACGACGGTAATAAGGTAGGTGGTTCTTTTCCATGCATTTACTGAGAAAAAGGGGTTTAAATCTTGGGATGTAGGTAAAAAAGTAGTTTCTATTCGGTCAAATCTGCATGCAAAGTCAGACCCTAATTTGCTAGTTCGTAGGGTGTTTTTCCCAACAACAGTAGCCGATAAAGAAGTTTCATAAAATCAGAAGTTAGAAGAAGGGAGGTGAGTAGTCCTCTGACTTTGCAAAATGTGAATTCCCAATATGATCTGAGTCGTCAGATCACCGAGGATTGTGGGTCATTGATATGATCAAAATTTGTGAGAAGGGAGGTGAGTAGTCCTCCAACTTCATGAAATGTTAAGTCTTGATATGATTTGATTCATCGGATCACCGAGGATCGTGGGTCGTTTATTTGGAGCAGGTTTCAAAAAATCGAAAGTCAAGAGAAGGGAGGTGAGTAGTCCTCCAACTTCGTGAAACATGAACTCCTGATAAGATCTGGACCATTGGATCACAGAGGGTTGTGGACCATCGATTTGACATAGAGTGTTGACTTGGGGATAGGGAGTTGAAAGAGTTAGGGTTGGCTCATGTTCAAAAACTCGACACGTGAGGTCATGATTTGATCACAGTCGTTGATCAAAGGGAGAGCGTGGACCATGTATCAGTCATGACAAAGTTCACAAGTTCACGAAACATGAAACACCCTTTTGCTTGGCCCCTGGTCACAACCAAGGTCACATAAACAAAAAGTTAAGGGAGGAGATAGCATGTCGCTAGGATCCACTTCAGAGATCGATGAGACTGCAAAGCGCCCACTCTGTAGTTTTTCTCAGAAAGGGAAAAAGCACCAAAGGCATGAGCGTGCGGAGGTTCTTTGGGTAACTGCGAGAAAACACTGATTGTTTCTACTAGATAATTTGAAGAGGCTTCAGGGTGATTTCCAAAGAATATGAAGAGACTCGAGGTAACTATCAGTGGAATGAAGAGAGAATCGACATATTGAAAATTGTCAAAGACTATTACTTCCAATGATGCCAAAAGAATATCAGGATGAATGGCCATTCATGGTGAACAGACTGAGCATAACCACCATAGAACACAAAGAGTTGCCAAGATGATATGGCAGAAGAATTGGTGTGTGAATAACATGCATAACAGAGAAGAGAGGCAGAGCTCTATGATAGTTTATGCATGTGGGAAAAAGGCGATTGTGCAGAGGACCAAAGGAGTATATAATATCCACAAAACATAGAATAAAGGGTGTAACAAAATATGAAATGCAGTAGAAAATATGAACAAAGAGGATGGTATGTGTGGAGGAGAAAACTGATGCAGGAAGAGCAGAGCAGTGTAGTAGAACAATGATGAGACTTGCAAGACATTAATAAATACAGTATCACTGTGATAAATTTATGAGAAGCAAATATGTATATTTTAGGGTGGTAGGGAGGTGCTAGGGAGGACTGGTGTCCTTAGAGTTTCAAGTGGGTTCTTGAACACATGGAGTTGTAGCTTCCATCTGGTTGCAACTAGAAAAACCAAGGTGGTAGGGTGGTGCAAGGGAGAACTATTTTTCTTTGTTATACATGTTGGTGCCTGTGTAACTGGAAGTTGGTTCTTCCATCCAGTTGGTGTTGGAACACTTAGGGAGTTGGTGCTTCCTTTTAGTGGGTGCTAGAGAAACCAAAGAGTTGGTGCTCTCAACAAGTTGCATCTTGTGAAACAGAGGTGGTAGCCTCACAATGAGTTGGTTCTCATAAGAATGATAATGTACAAAAAATAAATACTACTTATCATATCAATAAGAAGAGGTTTTCTCCCTATATGGGTATATGGGTTTCCTTAGGAATATCTGTCTATGTGTGCTTCATGTGTTTTATTGATGTTGAATACTCTATTTATTACTTCCCTGCATTATTGTGATCATTATTGAGTGTTATGTAATGAGTTTAAAATGGCTATAATTGTTTTAGCACAGTAACAATTGATTCACCCCCCCCCCCCTCTTAGTTGTCTAACAATTGGTATCAGAGTTGGTTCCTTTTATCTAAGGGTAGATCCTAGAGCTTAAACATGACTATCCATGAAATAACTTCAACCAATAAGGCCCCCCTTATCAATGGAAAAACAAATTCCTTCTGGAAAGTTAGGATGAGAACCTACATAATGGATTTAGGTGCAGATGTCCAGGATGTGGTAGAGACTGGTTATGTAAAGCCAATTGTACTAGCTAATAAGGATGGCAAGCTAGAATTTAGCTTCAATGTTAAGGCTATGAATGTTATTCTAAGTGTGCTTGTAGAAGCATAATTTGTAAAATTTATTCACCTGGAATCTGCCAAAGAAATGTGGGACAAACTCATTAGCAGTTATGAAGGTAATGAGAAGGTAAAGGATGCCAAGATTCAAACCTACAGATTACAATTTGAACAAATAAAGATGAAAGAGGATGAAACTATTGGGAAGTAATTTTTAAGAGTTGAAGAACTAGTAAATGGAATGAAAGGACTTGGTGAAAAAATCGAGGAAGTCTCTTTAGTTCAGAAAAATTTGAGATCTCTGACAGATAGGTTCAAACCAAAGGTCTCTGCTATAGAAGAACTTAATGATCTAAAAGATTTTTCTGTTGATCAACTTCTAGGAATGTTGACTACATATGAAATGAGGATAGGTAAATATAAACACACCTCTAGAAAAGCATTATTTAACTTAGATAAGAATGAGGATTCTGAGCCTGATGAAAATGAAGAAAAATTTGTGAGAAGACTAAAGAAAGGATCAGGCAAGTAGCAAGGAAAATTTCCCTTCAAATTTTTTAATTGTGGAAATATAGTTCACTTTGCATCTAAATGTATACACAAGAAGAAGGACCAGAATACTGAAGGTGAAGAGAAGTATAAATCCAAGAGATTTGGTAAAAAGAAAAGTTTATGTGTAAACAATGATGACTCTTTAGGAGACACATATAGTGATTCTGATTGTGAAGATAAGGTTAAAGACTTTAGTCTTATGGCCAAAGAATATTATAATAATGAAAGAACATGAAGTGATGATAATGAAGAAGAAGTTGTGGTTGACTTTGAAGGAGAACTTATCATTGACCTAAAATAAATTGACATACTCAGATTTAAGAAGAAAAAGAAAAACCAGCTGCTGATACAGTTCGAGAAAGACATAAAAAACCTGTTGAAGACTTTTCCCTGCTAAAAGTAGGATTAGAAGAGGAAAATAAAATAGAGGACATTTTGAAACAAAAGTTATCAAAGAAGAAAGAAAGATGTGAAGCCTTGGAAGAAGAGGTAGTAAAAACCATAAAAGAGATGGAGAAGTTTAAAGCATTGTATCTCCAAAATCTTCCAAGCATTAAAGCTTCAGAAGGATTAGCCATCATTCTGAATCAACAAATGAATCCAAATTTGAAAACTGGTTTGGGTTATGAATAAGGATCAAGTAGTGGTTAGCCAAGCAACAAAGAATCGATCAAGTTTATCAAATCTACATTCATTGACAAAAACAAATATGGAGAAACAAAGGAAGATAGTCATCCACCAAGGACGAGTGAAAGAAAAAGTACCATAATTGAATTTGTATAAGAAGGAAATAATACACCCTCTTCTCAAAGAAATCATCGACATGGAAGAAATCGACCTGCTCAAAGAAGACAACCATTTTCCAGGTACAAAGGATTTTTCTATGGATATTGTTTTTTCTGTTCTAACTTTGGTCACAGAGTTGTAAACTGTTCTTTAAGATTTTATATATGAGAAATCAAAACACTCAAGGAATATATATCTGCCACAACAAAGAATGAGACAACAAGGTAAAAAACAACCACAAACTACAAATCATGTGATGTCTAGGAAAAAGACACAGGTTAAGCATAACAATCATTATGATCCTTTATTCAATGAACCAGAATGTCACACCTACCATAATTATGGACATAAAGTTGTAGATTGTTGCTTAAGGATCTATGAGCCAGATTTGAATCCCTCTGCTGAAAATGTCAAGGCTTGGAATAAGAAAGAAAATGACAAGTGTGGATTAGTGTTTTCAACTCAAAGACAAAAGAACCTCTGGTATATTGATAGTGGATGCTCCAAACATATGGTGTGAGACAAAAGTAAGTTTTTGTCTCTAAGTGAAAGAAAATCAAGAAATGTAACTTTTCGAAATGATGCTCCAGGTAAAATCAAGGGTAAATGGATGGTTAGTTTAAGTAATGGCAAAGGAAAATCATAGGATGTTCTGCTTGTAGATGGGTTGAAACATAATTTGCTCAGTGTAATTCAAATGTGTGAAAGAGGATGAAAAGTGGTGTTCACTTCTAAGGATTGCAAGATAAAGTATGCAAACTCAGGACAAGTGGTGGCTAAAGGCATAAGGACAGATAATAATGTATATGTGTTCAAATAAGATAGAGAAGAGTGTCATATAAGAAAATATGATGAAATATGGTTATGGCATAGGAGACTTGGACATCTAAACTTTGATCACTTAATAAATCTCAAAAAACTTGAGGCAGTAAAAGATCTTCCAAGAATATCAAAGCCACAAGATTCTATGTGTAAACCCTGCCAATTAGGAAAGCTAACCAACAAATATTTTAAATCCAAGAGCTCTACTTCAACAGAGAAACCACTCCAAATAGTTCATATGGATTTATGTGGACCATCAAAACAACAAGTAACAGTGAAGGAAAAATACTTTATGTTGATCATTGATGATTACTCTAGACTCACTTGGGTTTCTTTTCTCAAATAAAAATCTGAAGCATTTGAGAAATTTAAAATATTTAAGGATTTAACTGAGAATCAAACATGCAATAGATTAAAGGTTGTAAGATCTGATAGAGGAGGAGAATTTATGTCAAGTGATTTGAAGGAATTTTGTGATAAACATGGGATCAAGAGAGAATACACCATCCTAGGAACTCCATAGCAAAATGGAGTAGTTGAGAGGAAAAACAGAACAATTTAACAAATGGCCAGGTCAATGATGGATGCAAAGAACATTGGTCAAACCTACTGGGTAGAAGAAATACACACAACAGTCCATGTCCTTAAAAAATCCCACCTCAGACCACATAGTGAAAAGACACCTTATGAACGGTGATATGGAATACCTGCTTCAATCAAACACTTCAAAGTCTTTAGGAGTAAGTGCTACATAAAGAATAATAATGAAAACCTTGGAAAGTATTATGACAGGGATGATGAAGGCATCTTCATAGGATATGCTACCAATAGTAAAGGATATAGATTCTTTAATAAAAGATTGCATAAATTAGTTGATTGCATTGATTTAAAGGTTGATGAAGGAGTCCCAGTAAGAGAGGTGAGCAATATTGAGTCTGCTACAGAGGACACAACTGAAGATGAATAGGTCCAAGAGTCAGAAAAAGAAGACTCTGAGTCATATGAAGATACAAATACTCAGGCAGACTCAAATCAGTAGACAATATCAAATCCTTCCTCCAGAATTACTCAAAAGAATCATCTTGCAAGTCAGATAATTGGTGAGAAAGACAAAGGTGTAAAAACCAGGAGAAGGATAATCAAAGACACTGAGAAATCACATATAGCCTTCATATCCATGGTGGAACCCAAGCAATTTAATGAAGACAGTAAAGATGCAAATTGGTTAAAATAAATGAATGAGGAACTGGACTAGATTGAAAATAATGACACTTGGGAACTCGTTCCTAGGCCAACAGATTAAAATGTAATAGGATCAAAATGGGTCTACAAAACTATGATGAATGAGAAAGTAAATATTGTAAGAAATAAGGCTAGATTGGTCTACAAAGGATATGCTCAAATAGAAGGACTAGATTTTGATGAAACATTTGCACCCGTAGCAAGATTAGAATCTATTAGAATGTTTCTTGCCTATGCTTGTCATAAATAGTTTAAAGTCTATCAAATGGATGTCAAGCCATATTTTCTAAATGGAGATCTAAAAGAAGAAGTCTATATGGAACAAACAGAGGGTTTCCAACTGTCACATAACCTTGACTTTGTCTGCAAGATGAAGAAAGACTTATATGGGTTGAAACAAGCTCCTCGTTCCCGGTATTACAGACTGGATACATATCTTCAAAAAAAAGGGTTCAAGAGAGGAATAGTTGAAAATAATTTATATATCAAATCAGAGGGTAATGATTTGCTCATTGTGTTGGTATATGTAGATGACATCATCTTCGGTAGTAATAATGCTTCATCAGTACAATGGTTTTCTTCTACCATGCAGTGTGAATTTGAAATGTCTATGATAGGGAAACTGTCATTTTTCCTTGGTCTGCAAATTACTCATAGGTCTGCATGAATATTTCTTTCTCAAGAAAAATATCTAAGAGAAATGTTGAAAAGGTTTCAAATGGAAGATTCTAAACCTATGAGCACACCTATGGTGACCGAATGTAAGTTAAGAAAGGAAGAAGACTCACTTGATGTTGATCAAAGTTCATATAGGTCTATGATAGGTAGCCTATTGTACATCACAACATCCCATCCAAACATAATTCATGTTGTTGGAATGGTAGGAAGGTATCAGTCTGCACCTAAACAAAGTCATTTGTTAGCTATCAAAGGAATATTTAGATACTTGAAAGGGACAATGAACTATAGCCTATGGTATCCTAGGACTCATAATTTTCAACTATCAGTCTATTCAGATGATGATTGGGCTAACTGCATGGATGAAAGGAAAAACATGAGTGGAGGTGCATTATTCTTAGGAGATTCCATTGTATCATGGTTGAGAAAGAAGCAAGGTTCCATTTCCTTATCAATTACAGAAGTTGAATACATTATAACTACCACTTGTTGTACTAAAGTATTGTGGATGATTCATACACTTGCAGACTTGGAGGTAAAATATACTACACCAATCCCAATTCATTGTGATAATAAAAGTGAAATTAGTGTGTCAAAGAATCATGTCTTTCACTCCAAGACCAAGCATATACCCATCAAGTATCACTTCTTGAGGGAATAGGTAACCAACTCTGTGGTTTCTTTGCATTATATTCCATCCAAAGACCAGACTGTTGATATCTTCACTAAATTGCTTGCACAAGCTCCATTTGAGTATCTATGCCAGAAGTTGGGTGTGACCCTATTATCAAGTTAAAATAGTCCATCCTATTAGGGGGAGTATGTGTTGGTTGAATATCTGATATCTCTGAAAATTACTGCAACATCTTAGGGGGAGCATGTTTTCTTTGACATTGATGTCAAAGGGGGAGAAAAGGTGTGATCATGCTATAGTTGGAGGTCTAAGAAGAATATTGTAGTTGTTCAGGGTTTCCATCAATGCCAAACGGGGATATTGTTGGCATGCTTACAAGGAGAGTGTGCTTGTCATTGATGGCAAGAACAATAATGATGATGGCATGTCTACAGGAAAGAATAACAATGACGATGGAATGTCTATAGGCAAGAAAATCAACAATGATGGCATGATTACTGGCAGAAGTGTGCAATCAAATCTCAAGAGAGATAAAAAAAATTATAAATGAAGATGAGTCCAAAATTCATCAAGACTCGCAGAAGGATCAAAGGTCGAGGCCTTTGACACTTAGAAATTATTTCAATTCTGGAGGAAGCATAAGCTTGGGAGGAGGAGCAACAATGGTCATTGGATCACCAATCCCGAATACTTGATGTCCATTAGATCAGATTCTAGTGACCAGATGAAGCACATAGGAGAAGTACAAATCTGATCTGTTGGACCTGAGCACCAAGGACCAACAGTCGTTGGATCCAGTATAACTATGAAGAGGGTAATGGCTGAGAGCCATCCTCCAACTCCACGAAATTCAAAGTTGCGATGATATTTGAGCCATTGGATCTAGAGGACACGTGGAGAGAGATCATCATTTCACTGAATCACGAACTAGAAAATTCAAAGGTGAGAGTTGTAGGAACTCACGATGTTTGAGTTCGTGAGTTGATCTAGACCATTAGATAATGGGGAGTTGTAAGCCATTGATATGATGCTCATAAATATTTGGAAGGAAGGAGGAAAATACCTGAGGATATGGGAGCCACAATAATCCTAGTTGTTCATCTGGGAAGGACACGTGGAAACCGATAAAGCAGTTTTGAAAAATTGGAATTCAGAAGAAGGGAGGTGAGTAGTCCTCTAACTTCACAAAATGTGAAGTCTTGATATGATATGAGCCATCAGATCACCAAGGATCGTGGGTCGTTGATCTGGAGAAGGTTTCAGAAAATTGGAAGTCGGGTGAAGGGAGGTGATTAGTCCTCCAACTTTTTGAAATGTGAAGTCCCGATATGATATAAGACGTCGGATCACCGAGGATCATGGGCCATTGATCTGGAGCAGGTTTCGAAAAATTGGAAGTCAGGAGAAGGGAGTTGAGTAGTCCTCCAACTTAACGAAACACGAAGTCCCGATAATATCTGGACCATTGGGTCACAGAGGTTTGTGGGTCGTCAATCTGACACAGAGCACTAAATCAAGAATTGAGAGTTGGAAGAGTCATGGTTGGCTCACGTTCAAACACCCGACATGTGAGGTCATGGTTTGATCACATCCGTCAATCAAAGGGAGAGCATGGACCGTGGATCAGGCACGATGAAGTTCAAAAGTTCAAAAAACAGGAAGCACCCTTTTGCTTGCCCCCTAGTCATGGCCAAGGTCATATTAGCGGAAAGTTAAGGGAGGAGCTAGCATGTCACTAGGCCCCACTTCAGAGATCGTCAATATCCTGAAGCACCCACTCTGTTGTTTTTCTCAGAAAGGGAAAAAGTGGCAAAGGAATGAGCGCGTGGAGGTTCTCTAGGTAATTGCTAGAAACCACTGATTGTTTCTACCAGAGAATTTGAAGAGGCTTCAGGGTGATCACCAGAGAAGCCGAAGAGACTCGAGGTAACTATTAGTGGAATGAAGATACAATCAACAGATTGAAAAGTGTCAAAGACTGTTACTACCAATGATGTGAAAATAATCTCAAGATGAATGACCATTCATGGTGAACAAACTAAGCATAACCTCTAGAGAATATAAAGAGTTTCTAGGATGATATGGTAGAGGACTCAGCATGTGAATAACATGTAGAATAGAGAAGAGAGGAAGAGCTCTATGATAGTTTCTTCATGCGGGAAGAAGGTGGTTGTGCAGAGGACCAAAATAGTATATAAAAGGTGAAACACATAGAATAAAGGGTGTAACGGAGTGTGAAATGTAGTAGAAAAGTTGAACAGAGAGGCTAGTATGTGTCGAGGAGAAAACTGATGCAGGTAGAGTAGAGAAGTGTAGCATAAAAATGATGAGACTAGTAGGCCATTAATAAATACCATATCGTTGTGATAAATTTATCATAAGCAAATATTTATATTTCAGGGTGGTAGGGAGGTGCTAGGGAGGACTAGTATCCTTAGAGTTTCAAGTGGGTGCTTGAACATAGGGAGTTGTAGCTTCCATCTAGTTGCATCCAGAAAAACCAAGTTGGCAGGGTGGTGAAAGGGAGAACTATTGTTCTCTGTTATACAGGTTGGTGCCTGTGTAACTGGAAGTTGGTGCTTCCATCCAGTTTGTGTTGGAACACTTAGGGAGTTGGTTCTTCCTTCTAGTGGGTGATAGAGAAACCATGGAGTTGGTTCTCTCAATAAGTTACAGCTTGTAAAATAGAGGTGGTACCCTCACAATGAGTTGGTTCTCATAAGAATGATAATGTATAGAAAATAAATACTACTTATCATATCAAGAAGAAGATGTTTTCTTCCTGTATGTGTTTCCGCAGGAATATCTATCTCTATGTGCTTCATGTGTGTGATTGATGTTGAATACTCTGTTGCTTATTTCCCTATATTATTGTGATAATCATTGAGTGTTTTGTAATGATTTTAAAATGGATATAATTGTTTAAGCACAGTAACAACTGATTCACCCCCCCCCCGTCTCAGTTGTCTAACAATTTTTGCATTGTCCTTAGTGCAACTTATTTACACAACTTCAACAAGATTTCCAAAATCTTCAAAACTATGTAGGCATTATTCCTTTGTAGCATATTCATGCTCCCATGTTACGTCCTTGGGACTGTACTAGGTCCACTGGACCTTTACAAGACCTATGGCTCAATTCTTGAGCTGATTTCTCTTATGGTCTAGTATGCACACTAGATGCACTTGTAAATCACCTTTTTTCTCCACCTGAATCACATTCCAATCAATCACATGATTAACATTAGGTATATATTTCAATTTCAAATGGTCCACAATATTTGGCTACCAACTTGGAATAGTTTCTCAGCTTTAGGGAACTTATGTTGGCTTTCACCTTCAAGAAAACATGATCCCCCACTTTAAAATCCCCATGGGTTATATCTTTGTCAGAATAACTTTCCTTCCTATCTTGGGCAACCTTCAAATTATGCTTTATCTTTAACAATTTCTCTTCCATTTCCCTAAGAAACTCTAAACCAATTATTTCTCTATCAGCTAGGTTGGCCCAGCTTATTGGTGTGTTGTACTTTCTTCCATAAAGTGCCTCAAATGTGCTCATCTTTAGTGATTCTTGGTACCCATTGTTGTAATAAAACTCTACAGAGTGTAGGTAGTATTCCCATCTGGATGGCTTGTCCATCACATACATTCTTAACATATCTTCTATCACTTGATTTAATATTTTTGTTTTTCCATCAGACTCAGGATGATAGGATGTACTTAAGTTTAGGTTCATTCCAAGTCCCTTGAATAATCCTCTCAAAAACTTTGAGGTAAATCTTGGGTCTCTATCAGAAAAAAATTTCTTGGGAATACCATGCAATCGTGCTAATTCCCTCATATAAATACCAACAACATTAGTTTCCTTGTGAGTAGTCTTCAATGGAACAAATTGGGAAACTTTCGTAAGATTATCCACCACCACCATGATGGAATCATGTTTCTTATTTGTTATGGGTAATCCTATGATTAAATCCATTGTCACCACTTCCCACTTCCACTTAGGGATGTGTAATCACTGTAGCAACCCAGTTGGGTGTCTATGCTCAACTTTGACCCTTTGACACTCCATACATCTGGAGATTTACTTTGTAATTTATTTCTTCATTCCTAGCCAATAGTAATGGCTCTTGACTACTTCCACTATTTTCTGATATCCAGGGTGCCCAACATAAGGCACATTATGCATATCTTTCAATATCATACTCCTCAATTTGTGAGAAATGGGTACATAATTTTTTTGTTGTACAGGTGTATTCCATCAACTTCCAATCTATAATATTTTATTTTATGTAGCATCTTACCTTGTTGTAACTTTGTTACCATTTCCATGTACTGCAAACTTTCTTTTGCATCTTCCAAAATTCTATCCTTAAGATCAGTTTGATACATGGTGATGGTTGTAGCATGTAGTTCATGTACTCTGTTGCTGAGTGCATCAACCACTTTGTTCTTCTTTCCTTTGATGTACTTGATATCAAATTCATACTCACAAAGGAATCCCAACCATTTTCTCTGCCTGGAATTTAAAGTAGGTTGATCAAACAAATATTGTAGAACATTATGGTCTGTTCTTATCTCAAAGCTCTTACCCATGAGGTAATGTCTCCATTTCTTTAAATCATGTACTATGGCTTCCAACTCCAAATCGTGAGTGGCATAGAACCTTTCATGATATTTCAATTTTTTGGATTCAAAACATATCACAAACCCATTATGGATGAGGACTCCACCCAGTCCTTCTTTGCATGCATTTGTGAAAACCACAAATTCTTCATCTGGATCTGCAATCTTCATAATTGGAGCACTGGTTAACAATTGCTTCAATTGTTGGAAGCTCTTTTCACATTCCTTTTTCCATTGAAACTTTACCCCTTTTCTTTGGAAGGAAGTGATTGGGTGAGCAATCCTCGAAAATCCTGTAATGAATCTCCTATCGTAGATAGATAGACCCATGAATGATATGACTTCTGTCACATTCTTAGGTGTTTCCCACCCTTTAACGACTTCAATATTTTCAGGGTCTACTGCTATTCCCTCTTCGTATATTATATGTCCCAAATGGAGAATTTGATTTTGGTAAAGTGAGAATTTTCTCAATTTGGAAAATAGTTGGTGTTCTCTTAGCACCTATAACACCACCCTCAAGTGTTTCTCATGATCTTCTTATGTCTTGGAATATACAAGGATGTCATCCAAAAATACAATGACAAACTTGTCTAAATATTCTTTGAAAACACCATTCATTAAGCACATGAAAATAGTTGGTGCATTTGATAACCCAAATGGCACCACTGTGAGCTCATAATGACCATATCTTTTCCTAAAGGTGGTCTTGTTGATTCCTTCATATTTAATCCTTACCCGTTGGTATCCCAACCTGATATCTATCTTTGAAAATATCCTTGCATCCTTCAACTGATCAAATAGATCATCGATCCTTGGTAGAGGATACTTGTTGTTTATAGTTAGTTTATTTAACTTCCTAAAGTCAATGCACAATCTCAAGGTCCCATCTTTCTTCTTCACAAATAACACTGGGGCACCCCAAGTTGACACGACTGGCCATATGTACCCCTTCTTTGAAATTTATTCAAGATGCATTTGCAGTTCTTTCTATTTTGGTGTACGCATACGGTAGGGAGTATTTGATACTAGAGCTTCCCAAGGAATCTAATTTATAAAGAAATCAATATCTCTCTTTGGGGGTAGCCTTGATATCTCCTTGAACACATCGTCAAAATATTTAAGGACTAAATGATCCTCCAATTTTGGAACCTTATCCTTAAGTTCTTCATCCATATGGGTGCAAATATTTGACATCCGTTCTTGTAACACTTATTTAGTTGCATTGCTAAGATTTCCTAGACAGTAACTACTCTGGGAATTCCTTGGACTGATCTCTGATTTCCTTCCTCATCCAGACAAGTGAATTCCTTGTTATGACAATCTAATATGGCATGGTGTTGGTCATATTATCCCAAAGGAAATATGTTCAAATATGCCTTGTTAGTCAGTCCATTTATGCCCATTGGACATGACTTAACCAACTCAATAACCTTTCTCTTGGATCCTATAGCCAACTGTGCTAGCCAAGATTTCCCATGCTTTCTTCTTTGTAATTGAAATATTTCCACTACCTTAAGATTTATATAGCTATGAATAGCCCCTAAATCAATTAAAATATTAAAGGCATGGTTACTGATCATACCTTCAACTTCAATAATGTGCGATTGAAACTCAACTTTCTTGTTGTCTAGGGCCGCATAGATCCTTGGTACTATTCTACCCATGTCCTCTAGTGTTTCTACTTGTTGAACATTGTGAAAAAATATCACTTTTCCACTTTTGTGAGGGAAATATATATACTTATGATCTCCTTTACAAACCCAACATTGCATAGGTGTCTTCCTTGGCCTTTGTCCACCTACTTTAGCCATCCTAGGCTCTCTCAAAACTGGCTTTCCTTGAGGACTATTTCTAAAAAATGTTGTCTTGTTCCCCTTATGCCTCTGCTCCCTCTTAAGATTCCTCTTCTCCTCCCAAGCTATTTAGAAAGTAGGCTTGCCTTTATGTTGATCATATAAACACTTTTCCTTCCTTATGGTTTCTTCCATAGTTTTAGGATCATCATACTGGATTTTTTCACTAATAAAAGATGGCAGCCCACTCATATATCTATGGATCTTGATTGTCTCATTATTAATGAGGGATACATAATTCAACAAATCTAGAAATATCCTTTCATATTCATCTATAGTCATGCTGACCAATTTAAGTTCAAAGCAATATTTCATCTTTTTGTCATGGTATCTCTTGGTTAAGTACTTCTTTTCAAAATGTTTCTTGAATTCCTTCCATGTGAAATTATTCTCTTTGATGTGTCTCACTTGCACAAGTTTATCCCACCACGTGGAGGCCTTTCCTTTCATCTTATAGATTTTGATTCTTCATTTGGCATGAGAGTAATAATTATGCAATTGGAAACATTTCCTCATGTCTAGTAGCCATGTCTTAGCCTCTTCATCTTTTTGGTTCTCTCCATCAAAAGTTGGAGGTTTGATCTTATTCATTTCACCCTTCAGTTCATCCACTTCAGATATCCTATTATTTCTAGTAGGAGGTGGACTTGAACTATTGTGTGGCCTCCTTTTCGAATTCCTTTGAAAGTTTAGGTGATATATTTTACCACTTCTTTCTCTTCTTTCCTCATCATGGGACCTGTGGCTCCTTGATGTTATAGATCCACTTTCCTTATCCAACTTATTTTCAATTCTTTCCAGGCTTTGCATTAACTTCATATTAAAGTCTTCCTATTTCTGTTTGGATTTATTAATCCTTTCATTATATTCTTGGTGAATTTGGACATCTTTTTACAAATTTTTAATGATTTGCATCATGCTCATGTAATTATCTATTTCTTCTCCATGCCCATTGTATTTTGTTCCTTTAATTCCCAAATGGAAATCCATTCCTCTAACTTCATCCTCTTGACTGTAAGCATGTTGTGCCTCCTCCATATCTCTGCACTATGTAACAATTTGGTTCGATTTTGACAATTGCTAGCTCTGCAAAATGTGCAGTCAACTGAATTTTGTCAAGCTATCAGTCTTTAATAATTTTCCAGAATAACATAAACCACTCTGATTCAACAAAATAATATCAAAATCCATTTTTTACAGATCTTTGGTTGATCAATAATCCCCACGGATCTATCTCTGATCCTTGTTTTGTTCTACAATTCACTTTCAGGTGCTAGCCCATTTTCCTTCATCCCTTAACTTGCATGTGACCACAACTATGACCAAGTGCTAATAGTCGAGTGCTTATCCAGAGACTTGAAATTTGGGGCTCTAGACCTTCAGAGGTTTCCCTTTTTCACACATAACAAACATCACAGAACATTGAATTAGAAAACTTCGCGAAGGATGGTGGATCTACAGTCCACATTTCCTATTCAGTTCTATGGTGGATAGGAGCTTTGAGACTCTGGGATTTAGTGGTTTCCAAAGAACATCCCCAAAAATATCCTGGAGTGTCACATTGGTGAACTTGGAAAGTGGGGTGGATCAACAGTCCTCAACTTCCCACCATCCAATGACTGATATTTACTATGGAACTTTGGGCTTCAGGACTTCTAGACTGTCCATACTCTCAATCCTTCTAGAGTACCAAGTCTCTGGACTGTTGCAGGTGTTTCCAAGTACAAATACATATGACACCTAGCATTCCTAGGGGAGATCCATGTCACCTAGGTAACATCATCATTGCATGTCACATCCACTGCTTCGGGAATTCCTGGCTCCGGGACTTTGGAGCTTCGGGGATTTCTTCCTCCCACTCAATCATGAACCATTTCTTCCAGAGTGCCAAGTCTCCAGACCTTGGGATATGACACCACACGTCCCTTGTGACCAACAGTGGAGATTAATTCTATCTTTTGGGAGTTCTCTACTCAATGCTAACTGTAACACCTTTCCTCTGGAGTACCAAGTCTCCATACTTCATGATCTAGCGCCATGCGTCTACAAGGGTCAATTTATCCTGGGATCGGTCTAGTTAAATTATTTTCTAAGGTTTTAACTACTTTATGTATTCATTAGGGACCCCACTACCTATGCTCAAGAGGAGTGCCACATGGAGAAATACTAGAAGCAGACATGTGGACCTATATGATAGGTGACATTTGTCATGTTCTAATTGGAATTTATATCTTCCAAAGGTTATTAACTCACTGACATGTGGCACACATCCCATGTGTCCACATCATCCCTGGTGACGTCAATAGGTCACGTCACTTCGGGACTTCAGGCTTCGAGGCTTTAAGAGATTCCATACTAGCACACTCCAATTCTATCGAATGTTGAACTCTGAATATGTTGATATTCTGACACGCGCCTCCTTTTATGAATGATCTGGATGAACTATGGACTTCAGGAATTCATGATTTTTCACTCTATCACATCTTATTTCTCCCGAATTTCGAATTCCCAAACAAGCCAATATATGGACATTTGTTTCTTTTGACAAATGGTCTGAATTAACTCTGGACTTAGAGACTTTGGGAGTTTTCTCCTTAACACACTTTGTTTCTCCTGAATGTTGAATTCCCAAACAATCCAATCTACCAACACGTATCTATTTCAATCAATGTTTCGGATTAACTCTAGACTTCAGGATTTTTCACTCTATCACACCTTGTTTCTCCCGAATGTTGAATTCCCAAACAATCAAATCTGCCAACATGTGTCCCTTCTGATCAATGGTCCAGATTAACTCTGGTCTTCGAGACTTCAGGAATTTTCACTCTATCAGACCTTATTACTCCTGAATGTCGAATTTTTGCACTGTTGTGAGATCTACAACTCACAATATTTCACGTGCAAATCTGTCGACTGAGATTTGTTTTTCACCACTATGCTTTACCTTCTGCTCCTGGCTTGATCTAATGGTTCTGATCTATCTTCGTCTGAAACCAACGATTAAGCACTTCTCCCCAGATCTACGGTGTAGATCCACTCCAGGACTTTGGAACTTCGATATTTTGCCTCTTTTTCTCTATAACACATAGACGTCACCGAAGTGACTAATTCTGAAGGACTTGGAGGTTAAATATCATGCACCTTTTTCCATATCTGACGGCTGGAAAAAGTTGGCCTTTCCCCTGCGTAGATCTTACACCCCAAATTCAAACCTTACAACCCAATATAACGGTTTTTGTGGCTTCTTTCTTTGTTTCCATTCCATAAACCATTATAACTCCTAAGCTTCACAACACGACCAAGGTATTCTCTTGGCACCCAGGCATGCTCTTAACTCATTTTTTGTCCATTTTGACAACAATTCACTCTGAAACATTTGCTTCATTAACCACTTACATGACCCATCCAGTATCAGTGTTGAAACGATGGGCTTTGATACCATTTTGTAACATCCCCGACCATGGAGGTTGGGCCATGCTACTCTAGAAAACACTCTGGTACCATTTTGTAACATCCTCAGCCACCTAGGTCGGGATATGCTACTCCATAAAACACTCTGATACCAATTTGTAATGTCCCCAGCCACCAACAGGTCGGGTATTGTCACCTCACATAGAGCTCGTTTGTGGAAATATTCACATATAAACTTAACAGGAAATAAAAGAGATAATCTAGAAACATACATGCAATGAAACACATGATATTATTACAAGAATCATAGGCATGCACTTAAATACATCATTTAATGATCAAGCACATAAATGATACTTATCTCTGAATTGAAGTACACAAACTGCGTGCATACCTTCCACGAAACTCTCAGCCTTAGAACACACTGCTCATCACTCTCAATAGTGGTTCACCCTTGAGCTGGGACTAAACTGCACCAGGAAATAGATTCCTAGGCTAGACAGGGACAACAGGAAGTTTCACAGTAAAAAATGAAGGATTTCCTCCAAGGTGTATCTTACACCCACTGCTCAACAAATCTCATTCCCCACATGCCTGTCCCACCCCAGGAGTATACAACTTCATTGTCCCACATTCCATCATCTTCTTCACCTCCTTTTCTGGGGCTTCAACAACATGACAGATCATGAATTCTCAGATCTCTATAGCTACTACTAGATTCCCTCTAAGAGAAATCACTTCCTCAACACACTCTCTCACCTGGAGAGAGTTGCTCACAGGCCTGATGACTTGCCTCTTCTATCCATGGGCCTGACAAACTACTTGTTCATGCTCACTCTTCAACACATAGGCATGGTGATGGAAACAACATAAACTATACATGTGAACAGTAATGACGAAACAATACGCAAGAAACCCACAGGGTACAAATGCAGCAAGGGTATGAATTTGGGCTTGTTGCAGAGGTTCAAGTGGTTGGGGAATTTCAACAATGGTGTGTCAGAGTTCCCAGTGCTTGATGGGTGCGTTGGTGCAAAAATGGAAAAAACATCCAAAAAAAACAATAATTCCCACTTATATTTTCAAGTGCCTGGGCTGACACATGGTGCTCATGGAGCATGTTCCTCTCCACTTGGAGTTCATTCCCTTTTCCCAAAAGAACTTCAGATATCAGGGTTTATTTCCCAACTTTATTATTTTCACAAAATACATTATAACTTTCCCATGGATTAATCCATCAATCTTAGCCCCTTTATCCTAGCCTCTCAGCCCCCTTCCCTTACCCAACCTAGTGGAGTTTAGTCCCCCATACTCTTTCTTCGTGGTCGGTTTACACACAACGATGTTTTTATATTACTAATATGAATATTTACATGTACAGAACATGCTTTTGGCCTTTAACATCTAGGCTCTCTGGCCTAATAAGAACATAATCCTCCTAGCTTATAACACTTGTCTCACCAGCCTACAAAACATGTTACAATTCATAATTACAACCGAGGCTCGGCCTTGGGATATTACAAAACTAAGTCTAAAACTGTTAATGACAAGAAACCTGGAAAGGTAAAAATGCCTTTCAAGCCACTGATGTTTTGGTGAAAGAAAACTCCCCTACATCCAAGATAACTCGTGTTGGTAAGAGAAATTTACAGACACAACAAGAAATTGGTGATTTTCCCATGGGTAAACTTAACACGAAGATCACTACAGGTCGAGGTAAAAAACTTAAAATTGATGAAGAGATTGATGTCCAATTTGATCCAGAGATCAAAGAGGAACATGATGAACCTAAATATTACACTACAAGCCCAGTCCAAAGTCCAACTAAACAAAAGAAACAATCTACAGGAAAAAGGGTTGCAAAGGGTAAGAAATAGAGTAAGAAGAAGGAACCTGTATCTAAATACCCTAGAAGAAATTCTACCAGGGCTGCAAATAAATTCAAACTGAATTCAAGAAATATGTTTCATCCTTCTATCAATAAGGAAAACCTTATTATCATAGAAGACAATTCATAATATACTAAGAAAGAGGTTAAAAAAAAACCTTGACATCTTCTTCACACGTGTTAGAGGAGGAATCTAAGGACTAGAGGAAAAAATGTGAAAAAGGAAAAAAAATTGCACAGTGTTCAAGGAGACCTGTAACTAGGGAAACCATAAGATTAGTTTTATTCATTGAATATACACTCAAAGGCACATATGATGATGAGAAAAATGATTCCTTTCCAGAAATAAACCAGTTATGAGATTTTCCATAAATTGAAAAATAAAAAAATGTTAAAGGAGAGGGGTTTGGTAGTGGATCATATTCAAAGTATGAAATTAAATTGAGAAAGACCTGAAACTCCATTAACCTAAATCTACCTTCTCTAATTGAATAACACCCAGAGTTTAGGATGGAAATAGAAAGAAGAAAGACAAAAATCAAATACAGGAAATACTTTGTTTTTCCTATTTTAGTCTTTATCATCAAGAGAAGTTTTTGAAACAATGGAGATGAATTGTTTGAAATGAAAAGAGTTTTTTGTTGGGAACATGCCCCTTCACAAAATCCTCTCTCGGGTTTTACAAAACTATCACAATTTAATAGTTTCTATTATATCTTTGAGGCCTATGTTTTAGATATTTCACATTAAATGATTTCTTGTTTTAGTGACCAATTTTGGGCGAGGTTTCAAAGAAGCTGGAGATGAATTTTTGGAAAAACAAAAGAGGTTTTTGTTTGGAATGGGCCCCTTCACAAAAAAATCTCTCTAAGTTTACACATATATGACCATTTGGGAGATACGAAGACATTGTTGGACCCTATTTTTCAGGAATTTGCCATATTTATTTTCCTAAAAAAATCTCATGGACAATAGTTGACAAGCCACATCATCAATTCGACTTGGAGATCAGATATGATCTCCTCCTTGATTATTTGAAAAAATAAAATAAATATAGATGAGGAGGTTTTCATATCCATTTCTTTTGGATCTTCATAAATATGTATTCTTTCTATATAAACAGGGTAGAAGGAGAAGTAAAAGGTCGATTAGTTGGAGAATGGGCTATTTTTGTAAAGACTCCACTGTAAGACAAAGACAATATTTTCATATTGGCACTAAATGGAAAAAGAATTTTGATGGTAAGATATTATTTTCATATTATTATCTGTTTCTTTTCTTACTTGAATGCATTTATTCTATTGCAAAGCACATATGATTTCTTGATTGTGAGTGACACAGTGAAACATTTATTGTTTTTGTTCATAATTAATATTGTTTTCAAGTACATGTTCTTATTTCTTAATGATATTTCGGAATGAGAAATACATGTGTGAGTTGACAAATTAGATATGGATATATCTTACTTTCCTTATTTACCTTACCATTTGATCTGTTAAAGTGTCTATCATTTACTAATCCAGTGGGATGTTTATTTGCATTTACATTAAGCTATATATCTTATTGAATCCTTGAACCAGCTTTGAACCATTTTATTAAACCTATTAGAAAAACCCTTTATAAAAATACCATTGCAATAACTTGATGATGACCTAGATTTCCCTCTCATAGTCAAGTGCAACTTTAGGGACTAACATAATGAATGGATGGTAGAACAAATGGTTCATTCACTAAGGCCAAACTCTTTGTATGCATGTCCAAAATTGGACACTTGTCAGGTTGAGAGCCACTTTGGCCCACTTGTCCCCATCCTTAAAATTTATGATAAAATAAATATCCCCAACTTAGTCTTTAGGAATATATTATAATATTCCTTTGGAAATGAACCCTCTGGCTTAACCCCCTCTTCTAGGCTCTTAGGCCCCCCCCCTTTCCCTTTCTAGTGGATTTTAGTCCCCCTTACTCTTTTATCATGGTTGGTCTACATGTAGTGATGTGTTTTTCATTTATGATATGAGTGTTTACATATTACAAAAACATGATCACTGGCCTTTAGCATCTAGGCTCTTTGGCTTAATAATCACATAAGCCTTCTGACCTATAATAACCCGACTCACCAACTTATAAAACATATTTACATTTACAATTGGGGATCAGTCTCAGAGTATTACAGTTTGGAGCCTCCTTCTATTTGATGTTGGAGAATATAGGGAGTTGTAGGTTCCTTTAGTTTGGAGCCTATAAACTAGGGGGTTGGATCCTCCTTCCATTTGGAGCTAGATAATCTAGGGAGTTGTAGCTTCCTTCAGGTTGGAACCTATAAATTAGGAGGTTGGAGCCTCCTTATAGTTGGAGTTGGAGAATTTGGGAAATCGTATCTTATAAACATGGGGTTGGTGCTAGAGCATATTTGAAGTTGGTGTTTCATGTGGATGTAATATTCAAGATATATATTAAAATAGGTTATGTGGTTTTCTCCCATTTGGGTTTCCACGTAAAAATCTTGTGTACTATGTATATGTGGCTATATGTTGATGATATTCCAACAATTGGTATCAGAGCATGTCCTTCAAAAATAGTCTAACCAATGGAAGGTAGATCATGGAGTGCACTAAGAATGGAATGCCACTATTATATGGTCAGAACTATGCCTTTTGGAGTACAAGTATGAAAATGTTTATGAAAGCACATGGATTTGATGTCTAGAAAGTAGTATAAGACATATAAAAGGCACAAAACACTCCCCCAATAGAGAGAAATGGAAAGATGCTTACTAAAAATAATTTGAAGTGTAAAATTGAAATTATAAATGCCCTGGTTGATTTGGTATATGTCAAGGTTATTCATTGTGACTCTGCAAAATATATTTGGGACGAACATCAAAATTTTTATGAAGGAGATGACAAAGTCAAAGGAGAAAAGATTCAAAATTATAGTGGTCAGTTTGAACAACTGAAAAATGAAGGAAGATGAAGATATTGCATATTATTTTCTACGAGTTGATGAAATAGTGAACGTTATTAAAGGCTTGGAAGATGAAATTAAATAACTAATACTTGTTGAAAAGGTACCAAGGTCTCTTCCAATGATACTTGACCCTAATGTTTCATCCATAAAATAAATATTATATCTTGCTACGTTGAGCATGGGAAATTTACATGGAATCCTTACATCTTATGAAATGAGAACATAGTAGGATAATCCATTTAGGAAGGAAGCAAATTTCAAAGCATCCAAGAAGAATAAGAAATATTTAAATTCAAATTGTAGTTGCAATGATGATTCATATGAATATGAATAAATGAAAAAATTTGTAAAGGAGTTGAAGAGAGAAACTGACAAATACAAAGGTAAGCTTCTGTTAAATTTTTTTAACTGTGGTAAAATTGGTCATTTTGCTAATAAATTTCCTTATGCTAAGAATATAGATAATGATGATGAAGAATATCCCAATAAAGAAAAGAAATATTATAAAGGATACAAGAAAAGAAACAAAAATAAGTTATTTAAGAAAAGTCTCTATTCAAGAGAAGACAACTCCTCATAAGAGGAGGAGGATGATAGTCATAATGAATCAAAAAGAGTTCTCTTTATGGCAATGGAAACTCATAAAGAAATCTTTGAAAGTGAACAAGAAGGTGAAGTGGATATTGAGGTAGAACCCATCAGTGCCTTAAGTGAGCTAAAAAGAGAAAGGAAGAAAAACAAATCACTCAAGGAATAATTGGTCAAGCAAAAGGAGAACTCTCAAAACCCCAACAAAAATTCTTAAGAAGTTACTTTCTTAAAATGCAAGGTAAGGGAAGAATAAAGGAGAGAAGGGATCTTGACAAGACATATTAAGGAAATATACGAGGACTTAAACAATATTGAAGAGTAATTCAGTCAACAAGAAAGAAGACTTGAAGAACAAATCATATCCTTAAAAACCAAACTTGAAGAAGCCAAGTGTAACATACCCAACCACCCAAGCCAGGGCATGCTACTAAATTTTTTCTATGTTCAAGATCTTATACCAATTTGTAACACCCCCAACTACCTGTTGGGTAGTGTCACTTGAAATAAAAATAAAAATAAAAACTTCTCACTCTGTTTCTGATAGTCAAAATTGTTCATGTACCCAAGCATAGACTTGTTGGGCTATGGCACACAGATCTCTTTGCGGAACATCATACATATAAACTTAAACAGATAATATGAATTTTACTAATACACAAATTAATGTGGAAATCACATCAGTCTTCTACAAGCAGCTTACATAGGCAATATTATAAATATAAAGACATGTACAAGATACACAACATAAAAATTAACATAGAAATGGTACATATATTTTTATGAAGGCCACCAACTTCGTGCAAACCTTCCAACTACCTCCCAGCCTTAGACCGTGTTGCTCCAAGCTATCATAAGTGGGTCACCCCCGAGATGGGACTAAAATCCACCCAAGTAAAGGGAATCCTAGGCTAGGGTGAATTTACAAAGTCTCCAGGAAGGATTTTGTCCCCAAGAGTCCACTCACATCCACAACATAAAGTCTCTCATTCCCCGCATTCCAGTCCCACCCTAGGGAGTGTTCCCCTTATTTGCTTGAAATTCCTTCAACTACCCCACTCCCCTTCTAGGTATTCAACAACAGGTCGGATAGGAAGTCTCAGAGAACTACAACTGTCGTGAGGCTCCCTTTGGGGAAATTACTTCCCTATAAACCTCTCTCACATGGAGAGATTTGCTCATAGGCCTGACAACCTGATTCTTCAGTGCATTTACTAGGCCAATCGAGTCAGAGTAATCACAACAACAAAATTGGGTATGGCTCTGGAAATGACAACAAGCCACACCATTCTAGAGAAAAATGTGGGAAGAAACAACAAAATGGCTCAAGTGCGATATAGCTCAAGCAATGTGTAGTCGTGTCATGCTTCACAGGATTAAAATGATTTAGCTTTATGGGTTCTATATTTTTCATAGCTTGTAGAGGTAAACGATGGAGGAAGTGGATGGTTTCATGGATTCTCAGTGTATGAGTGCATGAGTGTGTGGGAAGTATGGTGAGAATGGTAGAGAGAACCCCAAAAATGAACTGATTTCCCACATAACACTGTGTTAGCATTAGAAGTCACTCTTGGATTGCAGCAGGAGTAAGCCTCATACCTATCAGTTTATGTCACAATTTTTTTCTAAAAAGGGTGATCGACTGGAAGTAAACTCAGTACAATATCATTTTAACTCAGAATCCTGGACTAAGGCTATGCATGGATAGGTGAGGTCTTAATTTAACTTCAGACAGTAAGTTCTAATAAGGGTGAGTAGGAGGAAGAATTTTCTGAGAAAGTGCAAAGGTATGTTGTGAGCATCAAGCTTCCAATAGCCTGAAGAGGAAGAATTCAAGCACAAGATCTTCCTGTATTCAAATCACAAGAACATTAAAAGAAATCATAACAGTGTTACCATAAAACATTTATATAACACTATCACAATGCTTCATGTGACTCAGTCAATCATGAACTCTTTCAACATTAGATGGAAACTAGATGGAATAAGAAGATGACTATCATTAAACAAGAAGTTTCACACATAGATACATAACCAGGGAAAACCAATGCTTCATCAAAACTTTACAACATGGAGCTTAGCTCTACCAACGATCCAACAAAAATGGAAAAAATGCCTACATATACTTAGACTAGCTATGATTGTCTGGGACATGATCATGTCATGAGATTAATGCTTGACATTGAGGAGCTTCTCTGTCAGGTTATGCATGCAGACATTGGGCAGACTTCCCATGCAATATTCTAATGGACGCGATCTTTGTCATAAAGGACTAACAATCATCTATGTGCTTGTATTTTCCCGACCTTCTATTTATGGAAGGCGATGACGTTCAACCACTGCTAACTACCTCAATAACTTCTTTCTTGAGATCAGGAAAGGCTAAGTCAACTTTGTACCTAAACTATCATGGAAGATTCTCGTTGTCTTCTGTTGCGTTGGACTGTTGCGAGGGGACCCAAAAAGAAGACATGGACAAGGATTTGGTGGGGACGAGGATAACATGGGGAACACGACGCAAAGTGGTGAATGAGGCAATGGCCAGGCAACGGTGATTTAACACACTCGGTATGGAGATGATATAGGGAGAGGCCAAGTGGATGGATGTGGTAGAGGAAAGGTGGCCAGGAAAACAAGAGTGGTAGAACCTGTGGGCTCTGAGGTGAGATCCAAGTGGAGGAGAGACGAGATTGACTAGGGTGGAGGAGCATGTCGCTAGGAAGGAGTGACTTGGAGGATATGATGAGGGGGAAAGATGCGTGGAAGAACACCTAGCGGGAGGTGATAGGTGGGAGCCACAAGGGACATATGGCCCAGGGTTAGTTGATGGAAGGTGTGTTGTTGTGGAAGGTGAGAAGGGAGCGGGAGATGTGACAAGGAGAGCAGAGAGATGGAGTGGAGCACACATGTCGATGAGAGGTGAAATTGGTAAGCAAAAAGGGAATTGGTAAGAGTTTTAAATGGGTCCACACAAAACCACTTCATTCCAGACACCCCCCCTCCCACAATTAAAGGAAGAATGGAAAGGGTGGTCCAGAATCAAGCCTCAACTGTAGATCTAGGCCCCTCAATCTCAGCTGCTCTTACTTGCACTGCACATTCCAGACCCCCCCCAATTAAAGGCAGAATCGCAAGGGGGGTACGGAATTGGATCCTGTCTATAGATCTGGGCACATAGATCCTAGCCACCTAGATATGCACACGTCTTAGCACAATGCACCCATGTGTTGTCTATGGATCGAACAATTGAGATGAATTTGACAACAAAAAGGGTGCTACCTCCAGCTCCAGCTCGCTTGATGTGACTTGGCACTAGGACCATGGGCCCAACCCCCCAGGACCTTAACCTTTCGCACTTCAGGGTTTCCTAATGCAATGGAGGACATACCCCTTGTCTCTTGAAATTCCGATTCTTGAAAATGCGATAGTGTTTAATCACATGCCACATGTCTCTTGGATGGACGACTCAGATTAATTCGGTGCTTACATTTTGACTCTCCCGAAAGGGACTTGTCCCCCCTTTTTAGGCCCTACCTTTCCATATAACCTTGGGCTATGACCGTGGGCTAGGCTCCCAGGGCATCGCATTTTGTGTTTCAGGGTTTTGAAACCCAAGGGAGAACTATGTCCTCCTAGATTGTGATCCCCGAAATGTCGATCCCCGAAACGCTGACTAACTGCCACCTGTCCCCATAGGATCAGACGACCCAGATCATTCTCATGACTTTGGCCATAAGGGATGAGCCCAGGTGCTAATCCTCATGCAACTGCATGGCTATGACTTACCCGATGACCATCAATCTGCTCCTGATGAAAAATCCTCACCGTTGAAAACCAAAATGCCTGCCTGCAAGCATTTTAAGCCCGAAACGATACTTTCTGAGATTTGTGCTTGGGCGCTCATGGTTGCGGCCTTTGAATAAAACACATTTGATGATTTTTTAATCCCCATTTCATCTCATTTTACAACAAGGGCCCGAATTTGGAGAAAAACTCTCCCTTTACAAGAATTGGTGATAACATTAGGCTCCATGGGGGATGGCATGCTCCCTACGGGCTGCTGAGAACTCTTTTGCAACTTCAGTGCCTTACTGTTGGGATATGGATTCCCTTATTGAAATCGAAAATAAACAGAAAAATAATATTTACAAAATCACAGGAGCCATCTAAGGCTCAAACAAAACATTTCTTCATGAAATGTCCATTCAGAGGGCCATTAAAAACTTCCTCTCCCTCCAAATCTTGCAACCCAAAAGTATTATTCAAAAACACTTCATAGATTTTGAAGGGCCCAATCTAGATGGATTCAAACTTGTTTTGTTTTCCTTTGTCCTTCCTAGGTGCATCCCACTTAAACACCAGATCTCCCAGCTCAAATTCCTCTTTTCTGACCTTCTTTTCAAAGGCCTGCTTGATCTTTTGTTGATGACTGTGAGCTATGTCCATTACCTACTCTCTGGTCTACTACACTTCCACCAGTTGATGAATTATTCTGACCATATAGTCTGTCTCTGCTTCATAATCTTGAAATAATTTCGCTACAGGTAGAGCCAACTGAGAGGGATAAACAACTTTTTTCCCATAATCAAGTTGAAAAGGTGAGGTGCCTAGGGACCTCTTTATTATCACTTGATCATCCCATAGAGCGAATTTGAGTTTTGAGTCCTAGGCCTTCTTATTGTCTTCCAACAATCTTTTAATAAGCTTGATCAAACTTTTGTTAGAGGACTCTGCCAGTCCATTTCCTTGAGGATAATAGGGAGTGGAATGAATCAGTGACATCTAAAACTTCTCACAGAACCTAACCAGAGGCTTAGAATTGAAAGAAGGAGCATTATCAGTGATAATTCTGCTGGGGAAGCCAAACCTTGCTATGATATTCTCTAGGAAGCTGATGATAACTTTGTGTGAAGCACTCCTAGTGGGGATGACCTCTATCCAATTGGTAAAATAGTCTGTTGTAGTCAGGATCCATCTTTTTTGGACACTTGAGGGAGGATGAATTTATCCAATGAAGTCCAACCCCCATTGTTGAAAGGGTGTTGAAGCTACTACAAGCTTTAGTGGCAGAGATTTGAATTGTTTCTTTCCTGAGAACCTTTGGCATTTGATGCAAGCTCTGACCTCTCTGCAGACATCATTGAATAAGGTGGACCAGTAGTACCCATCCCTGAGAATTTTGTAGGCTGTGGTCTTCCAAAAATGGTGTCCCCCATAAAGGCTGCTATGGAAATCGAATATAACTCTTTGGGCCTCCTACGGGTTCACGGATCTCAGAAGCACTACCATAGGGTCTTTCCAATATAAAACCTAGTCAATAAGGAAATACCTGACTGCCTTGAGCTTTAAAGCTCTTGCCTTTCTTCTCCCCATTCCGTTAGGGGGTCTTAACTCCTACAGGAAATATATAGCATCTTTATACCAGGTGCATTATGGCAATGGAGAGTTTCCTTCAGACAACTCAGCCTATTGAATTTTTGAGAAAGTGTTGATGAAGTTAACCCCCAACGCTTTACAATTAGATTCATCCAACATCTTGTCTAAACCTTTCCCTTTAACCATCTTGGTGGGATTTATTTCCAGGTCAAACTCAAGGATCTTTGCAATCTACTTGCTTCTTTTCTCGTCTATGTCAGGATGAATTAGAATGTCCTTCATAGAAGCTAAAGGAACATATGCAATGATTTTTGAATGTAAACATAGACTCTGAATGCTTTAAGGACCTTGACCAAGGCACAGGCTTGCTTCTCCATGATGTCATATTTGACCTCTGCATCTCTTAATGCCCTGTTGAAAAATGAAATGGGCTGCTCCATCCCTTCAACATTCTTCTGTAATAAAACAACTTCTACTGTATCAAATGAATAAAAGGAGAAAATAAGAAAGTCCTTGGAATAATCAGGACTGATCAACACAGGTGCCTCAGTCAATGTTTTTTTGATTTGGTTAAAATATTCTTTGGGCTCAGCAGTCCATTTTACTTCATTTCTGTTCCTGAGCATGGCAGTGATATGCTTTACTAATTCAAAAAAGTTTGAAATGAACCTTCTCAGAAAATTAATTTTGCCCAGGAAAGACTGGACCTGTTGGGATCAATTCTCACTCCCTCTACTAATTCTATATGGCCTAGCAACTTCCCCTCCTTCATAGAAAACAAATATTTCTTGGGGTTTAAGGAAAGACCAAACCTTTTTCATTTCAAGAAAACCTTCCTCAAGTGACAGTAGTGCTCTTTATCAGATCTGGAGAAGAAAGTGATATCATCTAGATAGATCACCACAGAATGGTCTTTCTCCCCAATGAAGGCTATGTCCATGTGTTGGCCCTTGAAAAAGTTTTGAGGAACGATTGGTCATATTTGATTTGGACTTTGACAGTTTGTCAAAGATGGAGTGCCAGGCAAAGCAGAGATCACGGGATCTCGGCCCACTTTTGGGGCCCTTTTAGGGTTTTGGGTTAATGTAATGGGAAATGGATGTCGGCCCATGGGTTTACCCATGTTTTAGGCCTATTTTGTAAAGTATAAATAAGTAGCTAAGCAATGTAAGAGAGGGTGATAAGATAAGCTAAGTGCTAGTAAAGTCTTTGTGTATATTATGTGACCGACTTACAGAGCTGAGTGCAAGTGTTGTAAGTGCTGAGTGCATGGATTGTAAGAAGGCTCTGCACTAGATCTACTCGGGGAAGGAGGATCTGGAAAGGTGCACATAGATCTCCTATCATACGTGGAGTACAAGTGTGAGATCTGTGTTGTAACCTGATTGACCAAAGGTAATAAATAAGAAGAAGACTTTGTGGATGTAGCCCCAGGGTGGGGGTGAACCATGGTAACTTTGTGTGTTGTGCTCGGTGCTTCGACTTAATTTGTTTTTTTTTTTTCATGTGTTATGCTTCGATATGATTATGCTATGTGATTTGCCATAATACTCTTAGATAGATCCACTTTGCTTTGTTCTTATTAGATGTATGGGTGTATATATGACATATATGAAAGTGTTGAGTGCTAAACCTATTTTTTTGATGCTAAGTGCTAACTTAACCGAGATCTAAGTGAATGTTGCGGTGCTATGTGCCATCTGCAAAGTGCCTTGAGGGTTAAATATTGATGAACGATCTTTGCTAAGGTATTTTCTAAGAGTAGGAATCATAGATATTTGTCCCATATAAGGTTGCAGACACATGAGTCTTGCAACCACCCCTGCCTCTACCTTGGGTAAGACTTCATCTGCTTCGTAGGTGTTGGCGAAAGGGCTGGTAGTTAGGGTTTTGTTGGTGCGCTATTGAAGCATTGAACCTTGGGTCTGCCCCTGTGCCAACAAATGGTTCTTTTGTCGAGACCTGAAACTGTGATTGCTGGGAACTAAGGAAGAAGAAACTTTGTGCAAAAGGAATCTCTGTGCGTAGATCTGTTTCCCTAGTGTGCAGATTTTTACTCAACCTATGAATCTTTGTGCTAGGAATAAGGTCATCCTAAAGAAAATAAGTGAAATCTGAATGCTTCGTGCTCTATGAAAAGTAAAAGTGGAAATTTCTGAAAGAAAGAAGTCAGATCTACAGAAAAGAGGTAAGATCTGTAAACTCTGTGGTGTAATAAAGGTAAGAATAGTCAAAAGTTCTTAGATCTGGAAGCTTTGTGCTCTGTAGAAGTAAGATAAGTGGAATTTTTTTTTTCTAGAGCATGGATCTAGGTATGTTTGATAGATTCTATCCTAGATTAAAAACTAGGGCATTAATAGATGAAAGAAAGTTTGATATGAATAGATCTAATAAGTATAATGATAGATATGTTATACCTATGGATAGAAAGAATGTCTGGACTAACAAGTGGATGAAGGATCCTAGAAAGAAAATTTTGCAGGCTAGCCACTATGATCCTAGTGCACAGTACAAGAAGCGTTGGGGATCATTCAAGAGAAAGAGAGGATTAACTCATTGATACAGTTGCAGAAGACCATGACATCTTGCTAAGGAATGCCTGGGAGAAAACCTAGTTGTCTCTATTGCAAATCTTTGGACCACAACGTATTGGATTTCCCTAGAATGTTTGCTAATTTGGAAAGGATGAATCTGAATCAAGAAGACTAGAAGGTAGATCCAAAAAAGGCAGAAACCAAACAAGAATGAGAGAAAATATTAATACGGATAAAAGAAACCATGAAGGAACATAAAGATGTCTGATTACCATATATATTCAAAGAAAAGGATCAAGTCAAAGCAAGAATAGGGGACTTTGATATTGACTGTATTCTTGATGAAGAAACACAAGTGAACATTATACTAGAAATAACTTGGGAAGCTATAGGAAAGCCTGCCATGATCCCTTCCCTAGGAGGAACAAGTTTATTCAGAGGAAAGCTAGTAAACCTATGTGGAAGGCTCGCTTGGATACCTATGACTATCAATTTAACTTCGACGGAGGAAGACTTTGAGATTATTAAATTTGTTGAAGACAATGCCCCATTTGCCATGCTCATAGGAAAACCTTGGATTGATAGAGAAAAATCCAGAAGAAAAGAGGAAGAAGAAGTTTTGGAACAAAAGAGGCAGGAGTTAAAAGACTTTATGACTAGAAGGATTGCACACTTGATTGAAGAACATAAGAGTCGGTCACAGATATTTAATACTAGCAACCCTGATGTCAAGGCTAAGAGAACACTAGAGGATCCATAGAAGATTGAGTTACCTATTTTTGATACAAAAGAAGTATTACCCAAGAACCCTATGAAAGAATTTCAATAACACAAAGCAAATAAGACCACAGAAGGTAAGCATCAGAATGGTAAAAGAATTACTGAGATGAAGCTCACTGGGAAGAAGGCTAGAAATTGAAGAAAGAAAAAGGCTAATATTGTAAGGTCACAAGAAGTTATAGAGGATACTTCACAGAAAGAAACATTGCAGAATTGGAGCTTCACCGAGATATCAGAACAACGACATAGAGTACTTCACCATGATGAAGCAATATAGCCATTGGGGAAGATATATCCATTTGACTTCTGCTCCAAATGGGTAGAAAAGAAATAAAGGTTCATCATCCAACCATTGAAAAGTTCCATAATGGGTCAAATAGGAGTTAATGAAGGATCATACCCATTGCAAGAAGACCGTTGCTAAGTTTCCCTACTTATTCCATCACTCCACACACCAAGAATACTTTTTGCTAAGTTATAATTTGAGCACGAAACTTGAGATTAATTCACCCTGAGATCATTTCCTAGTTCCCATATTATTCACTGTAGTCCCTGAATTCCTTTCACATCCAAGCTAGTTGACCCAAGATTGTATGTCAGACGAGCTCAGCGTTGCTGAGAAAGAAGTTGAAGAAGATTTAATTGACTTAATGACTGAGAGAGTCATGTCAAGGTGAGGAGTGTCTATAGGTGTACAAGCATCATCCTCGGGAGCATTGCCAGCTTTCCCCTCCACTCCTCGAGTAGGACCATCCCAACCGCCTTTGGAAAGATGAACTAAGCTTGAAAATGACTTTGCCACTGTAAATATGATCCCAAGTATCTTGCCTAGATATATCCCACTACTAAGCGACACAGTGAATTGAGACACTGTACCCAGATACTTCGACTATGCTTTGGTCACTGCGTACCTCTCAAAAGGGGTGCACATAGTTCGTGTTGACTAGGATAAACTCACAACATTGAAATTTAGTGATTTTAACCTTGGAGATAGAAAATTTTATAGTATGCTAGCCCCGCACAAGTACTTAACTATCAAAAAAAGGAGTAACCCAAAGATTATTCTACAACAATGGACCCATAACCTCGTGTAGTCAACCCTCCTCAATGTACTGAAAATTATGCATTTATGGAGGCATCAGGAAGTGAATTCATGCGTCAGATTGTTGTTTTCATGCTACCATGGAGGATACTTATGGTTAGATCACCGCATCACGGTGGATCTGATTCTGATCAATCGAATCATAGGGCTAATCACGCAGGGCCCTGACCTGCATAAGTTTTACCCTAGAAAGATCACAGATCGTGCTCTCGCCCAACGAATAAAAGACACATATGGTGATGTAGAGAAGGGCATGCGAGGCTACAAGGCAGCCTCCATCGAGAATGCAGTAGTGTGCCTCAGGGATGATTTTAAGGATGGAAATTTATTTTAAAATGTATAAACCTTGGTGAATCTTACTAATCCTTCGTATGTCAACTATAAATGTTTGGCGATATTTTTGTAAAAATATTCAAATTTCTAAGTATTTTATATAGTTTTTATAAAAATTTGGCAATTTTTAAGGAAAAATAATTTTATCCTATAGAATTTGGGCGAATCATTTTTAAAATAGCGAATCTTGTTTTTGGAAAAACCATGGAAAATTAGCCCAAGAGAGAAATTTATCCCCTAAAATCATCCCTGGTGTGCCTTGGTTTCCAGATGATCGTAGGGAAGTTAGTCCATAAGAACATACCCACATAGGTGACTGGATTTGTAGTTGACCTTGCAGGGAAGTGCACGAAGGGACCACAAATGAACTGGGCGAAGTACCTTGTAAATCAGCTAGAGATTGACTGTAGAGAAGCGCAAGACCAAGCGTATGAGTTCCACTTTAGTTGGTTTCTCATACTTATTGCTTTCATCACCTGGGATCTACCAGAAGGTGCCACTTTTCTTGAGATCAAACCCTTTTAGCCACTGGTCATGAATTTTTGTACCCTGTGGTACTCTAGAGACATGAACAAGTAGTGGTAGTCCAATGTCATCTTCCACGCTTATTACAACCAAGTGAAGAATGAAATATAGTATAAACCATGCCTCACACCAAACAAAATTCACAGGTTTATACCTTTGATCAAATTTAGTGTGGATTTCCACTTCACCTATATCATAGTGTGCGTTGATGAGCACAAACAACAACTCCAGTCATACTACAAGCTGACAGACAAAGACTTGGAGCAGATTACCAAGGAATGGTTAGCAAACCTCCTTGTTCTAGCTGACCCTGCAGAAATGTCTAACGTGGAAAGATCTGAAGCTATACTGGATACACCTAGACCGAGCAAGACTAAGAAGGATGATAAAGTTCAATATATCCATAGCACATCCATGCAGACTACTTTGATCTCACCTTCACAGGGAGGTGATGTTGAAGAACTAGGTGGCATAGAGGTTGAGAAAAACAAAGGTGAGGTTACTCTGCCTAGAGAGGAGGAGGAGCCCTCTAAGAAAAGGAAGGTCACCCCACCAAATCCCTCATCCTGGAAGAAAACTAAGGCCACCCGGACTACATTTAAGACTACCCTCACATAGGACGACTTTGACTTCTTGATTGTTGCACTGAATGATGCCTCACTAGAGATCACAGAAAGGCAAGAAGTGAAGAAGGAGGATATATTTAGCCGACTCAAGGGTGAACTTCAAGAAGTGCAGCAGGCACTCTAGTCCAACCGAGCCATTTCTACTACGCCCTTGATGATGGGAATAGCAGGAACAAACAATGAGCCCACTCAATTACACAAGATCGCCGAGAAAGTCGAAGCTCGCCTTCGACAAGATCAAGAAGACATAGTGCAAGCCACCTAGGCTTTGGAACAAGTACAAAGCGCACTTATAGTACAACAGAGGAAGGCAGAATAGAAATAGGAGGACAAAGCACAGTTACAATAGAGAAAGTACCAATTGTTAGTAGAGAAACTTAACGTACAGGAATGAGTTCACAAAGCACTTCACTCTGTGATTGTCATTGAAGTGTAGATTGAAGAATGTGTCCCATAGCAGGTGACACAACTTGAATAAGTAATCCAACAACTTCAGTAGCGCATCACAGATCTAGAACTTCATACCATTCCCAAGACTCCTCAAGAAGTAAGAGATCTAAGGGAGGCAACTGCCCATAGCGCAGTTGACAGGTTAAAAACCTTGGCTTTGGAATGTAAGCAGCTGAGTGCTAGAAGCACCCAGACTTATGAGAACCTCACAGAGAACCCATAATTGCATACATTAGAGGTGTGGCTCCAAGAAGAAAAGAAGCATGTAGATACACTACAGGCACAGTTGAAGGCCTTGACCCCAGTCGAAAGAATGAAGAGATTTCCATAACAACACATCACCCAACAAAAGGTACACATGATGCAAAGTAAAGTGATGGAAGTCTCTCAATGACTTCAACCCCTCCAAGAGAAAGCATGCGAACTATTCATAGAAGTTGAGATCTAGACAGTCGAGCTTGAACAGGTTGTCATCACCGCAAAACAACGCATGGAAGGACCAATAAATGACACAGTGATCCAAGAGTTCACTGAGCAAGATGTTGTTGCACTGTAGCAGGTCGAGGTAGCTTGGGCCAAGCTCAAGACATTCGAGGCAGAGTTGATCAAACTAGACTGACTTGGGATGAGTCACAGGTGAGTGTTGGGGGCTTGTTGGTCCTTGACCAAGTTTTGAGGAACACTTGGTCATATTTGACCATTTTTGGACTTCGACAGTCTATCAAAGATCGAGCGCCAAGCGAAGAAGAGATCATGGGATCTTGGCCCACTTTTGGGGCCCTTTTAGGGTTTTGGGTTAATGAAATGGGAAAGGGATGTCGGCCCATGAGTTTACCCATGTTTTAGGCCTATTTTGTAAAGTATAAATAAGTATCTAAGCAATGTAAGAGAGGGTGAGAAGATAAGATAAGTGCTAGTAAAGGCTTTGTGTATATTATGTGACCGACTTACAGAGCTGAGTGAAATTGATGTAAGTGTTGAGTGCATGGATTGTAAGAAGGCTATGTTCTAGATATACTCAGGGAAGGAGGATCTGGTGAGGTGCTTGCAGATATCCTATCCTATGCGGAGTACAAGTGTGAGCTCTGTGTTGTAACCTGATTGACCAAAGCTAATAAAGAAGAAGAAGACTTTGTGGATGTACCCCCAGGGTGGGGGTGAACCTGTTGACGGGAGAAATTGACCGTCCGTCAACTGGGAGAGTGGAACCGGTCCGGGGTTGTCTAATAACCCAAGCCGTTTGGAATGGACCACCCTGACGAGTTTAACGGCTCCGTTGGCCGCCCTAAGGTCTCATATGGAAACCAAAGAGAAATGATTTGAGCTAAGAAATCTAAAATGGAAACTAGAAACTAATAAAACAAAAATAAAGAACTAAACTAATAAAGGAAACTAGAAACTAATAAAGCAAACTAAACCAACTACACTAATCTAACTATAAATTACTAACTACTTATATATACAAGATACTAACTATGATGATAATAACTCAAATCAACTACCTAATTATCAGCTATGATATTCCTTATTCACAAATATACAATATGGACAAACTACAGATTTAGTTAAAACCTGCAAAACTCATGTGTTCGCTGCCCTGAGACAGCCGAGGGTCTCTTTTTTGATTTTTTATGTTTAGTGAAAAGGAAACACAAACTACTGAAATTAAACAATCTAATCTATCTTACTGAATTTAAACAATGTAATATAAATCTATCTAAACTATCATTTATATTAAACTACTTATCATAAACAGTAAACATCTAACTAATTGACCTGGAAACGCTCCAAGTTTGCCCTGTGTAAGATGTCTTCTTAAGCTGGTTGGAGGAAGAAATTCACACCATTTAGTCCTTAAGCTTCTTGCAAAGGATCAACTATGCTGCTTCTTGAAGTAAGTTACAGGACAAACAAGACATAAAAGAAATTATAACAGTTTTCTGATGATAAATCTCTGCAGTAAGGGAAACCTATTGTGCAACAAACTTATATAACAATTCAATTAATGAAGAAGACAAAGCTATAATTCATAAAATGAATCAACAACTATTATGTTCTTTTATCTCTTTGAAAGAAACAAGATATGTATAACAGTAAGAAATTATATCACTTGTATTTGATTTAGATAACAAAGTAATACTAAACCATAGACAGAATGATATACAAAACTTGGAACAAAGTGTCGATATATTGAAAAGCAAAAGCTATA
>ML787707.1:256710-274601 GCA_009831015.1 Picea engelmannii | reverse complement strand
CTTGTTAAAGGTAGAATGGCAAGGGGGGGTCCAGAATCAAGCCTCAGCAATAGATCCACATGCCTCAATCCCAGTCATTCAGAATCGTGTTGCACATTCCAGACCCCCACCCCCCATTAAATGTAGAATGGCAAGGCGAGTCCAAAATTGGACCCTATCCGTAGATCTGGGTGCGCAGATCCTGGCCGCCCAGATCTTCGCACATCTTAGCACAATGCACCCATGTGTTGTCTATAGATTCGATGAATGAGATTAATTTGACAGAAAAAAGGGCGTTACCTCTAACTTTGGCTTGCTTGATGTGACTTAGCACTAGGACCGTGGGCCCAACCCCATAGGACCTTAACCTTTCACACTTCGGGGTTTCCTAATGCAATGGAGGAGAGACCCCTTATCTCTTAAAATCCCAATTCCTAAAACCACGATGGTTTTTAATCGTGTGCCACATGTCCCTTTGATGGACGACTCAAATTACTTTGGTGCTTACACTTTGACTATCCCGAAAGGCCCCTGTACCCCCTTTTTAGGCCTCTCCTTTCCAGAGAACCTTAGGCTATGACCATGGGCTAGGCTCCTGGGGCATCACATTTCATGTTTAGGGGTTTTGAAACCCAAGGGAGAACCGTGTCCTCCCAACTTGCGATCCCTGAAATGTCGATCCCCAAAACGTTGAATAGCTTCCACCTATACCCATAGGATCAGATGACCTGGATCATTCTCGTGACTTTGGCCATAAGGGATGAGCCCAGGTTCTAATCCTCATGCAAATGCATGGCTCCGACTTACCCGATGACCTTCGATCTGCTCCTGATGAAAAATCCTCGCCGTTGAAAACCAAAATGCCCACCTACAATTATTTTAAGCCTGAAACGATACTTTCTAAGATTTGCACTTGGGTGCTCATGGTTGCAGCCTTTGAATAAAATGCATTTGATGGTTTTTTAATCCTCGTTTCATTGCATTTTACAACAAGGGCCCAAATTCAGAGAAAAACTCCCCCTTTACAAGAATTGGTGATAACACATTACATGTCCCAAATAAGACACTTGCCTTCATGAAGCTGCATGATATCCACTTATCATTCGTTCCCCCTCCCACAAGAACTTAGGATAACTTTAGTTATCTCCCAACCTTAGTCTTTAGGAAATAATAATATAATATTATTCCCTTATAAATAATCCCTCTAGATTATCCCTTTTTCCTAGCCTTTTATCCCCTTCTCCTTTCCCTACCTAGTGGAGCTTAGTCCCCCATAACTCTTTCTTCGTGGTCGGTCTACATGAAGCGATGTATTTATATTAATGATTTAAGTATTTACATATAAAAAAATAGGCTCACTGGCCTTAGCATCTAGGCTCTCCGATCTAATATTCACATAAGCCTCTCATCTTATAAACACTTGGCTCATGAGCCTATAAAAATAATTAAAATTCAGTAGGGCCTCGACTTTGGGGTATTACAATCCCCTCCCCTTAATTATGCATTGTCCTCAATGCATCATATTTACATATTACAACAAGATTTTCAAAAATCTTCCAAACGATGTGGGTATTCTTCCCACATGGCATCTTCATGCTCCCAAGTGGCATCGTCAGGACCGTACCAAGTCCATTGGACCTTTACAAGCTTGATGGCTCGATTCCAGAGCTGTTTGATTTTCCTATCTAGAATGTGTACCAAATGCACTTGAAAAATGCCTTCTTTCTCCACCTGAATCACATTCTAGTCAATAACATGATTAGAATCATGTATATATTTATCAATCAATGATACATGGAATACATTATGAATAGTCATAGATGCAGGTAATGCAAGAATATAAGCTACAGGCCCAAACCTTTCCAGGATTTCAAATGGCCCATAGTAATGAGCTGCCAATTTGGAATAGTTTCCCAACTTCAGTGAACTTCTATTGGCCTTCACTTTCATAAACACACGATCACCACCACAAAATTATCTGTGAATTCTTCCCTTATCAGCATAGCTTTTCTTCTTTTCTTGAACATCCTTTAAATTATGCTTTATCTTTGAAATCTTCTCTTCCATTTACCTGAGCAGCTCTGGCCCAACCATTTCTCTATCAGCTGGGTTGTCCTAGCTTATTTGTGTGTTGAACTTTCTTCCATAAAGTTATTCAAATGGGCTCATCTTCAGAGATGATTAGTGCCCATTATTGTAAGAAAATTCTACCAAGTGTAGATACTCTTCCCATTTAGATGGTTTTTCCATCATGTACATTCTCAGCATATCATCTATCACTTGGTTCACCCTTTCTATTTTCCCATCAAACTCAGGATGATAAGTTGTGTTTAAGTTTAGATTTGTTATGAACCCTTTGAATAATCCCCTCCAAAACTTTAAGGTAAAATTTGGGTCTCTTTCATACACAATTGTCTTGGGTATTTCATGCAAGCGTGCTAATTCCCTCATATAATTATCAACAACATTGGTTTCCTTGTGAGAAAACTTCATTGGAATGAAATGGAAAGCTTTAGTAAGCTTGTCCACCACCACCATGATAGAATCATGTTTCTTTCTTGTTCTGGGAAATTTGGTGATGAAATCCATTGACACCACTTCCCACTTCCACTCAGGAATGGGTAATATTTGTAGAAAACCAACTGGGTTTTTATGCTCATCTTTGACCTTTTGACACTCCATACATTTAGCAATGTAATCAACAATTTCCCTCTTCATGCCTGGCCAATAGTATTAGATTTTGACTGCTACAATTGTTTTCTAATATCTGGGGTGTCCAGTATAAGGCACATTATGCATCTCTTTCAAGATCGTACTCCTTAATTCATGAGAATTGGGTACATAAATTATGTTCATGTATAGGATAATTTCATCAGTTCCCAATTTATAATTTTCAACATTCTCCTACATTTTACCTTTTTGTAATTTTGTTACCATCTCCATGTACTCCAAATATGCTTTTACAACCTCAAAAATTATTCCTTTAAGATCAGTTTGATACATGATAATGGTTGTATCATGCAGTTCATGCACTCTCCTGCTGAGTGCATCTACCACTTTGTTCTCTTTCTCATTCATTTGATTGGTATCAAAGTCATACTCACATAGGAATTACAACCATCTGCTCTACCTGGCATTTAAATTTGGTTGATAAAACAAATATTTTAGACCATTATGTTCTATCCTCAAGTCAAATCCTTTTCCCATGAAATAGTGCCTCCATTTTTTTAAGGAATGCACTATGGCTTCCAACTCCAAATCATGACTGGCATAGATAATTTCAGGATATTTCAATTTTATGGATTCAAAACATACCACAAAACCATTCTGACTAAGGACTCCACCAAGTCCTTTTTGTTGGAAGATTGGTTGTTGTCATTGATGTCAACCCTAGTCATGGGTTTTGGACCACAAGATTGATGAAGGTATTTGGACATCAAGGAAAATGCACATGCAGATACAACACCCATGGATGGATAGTATACATCTTTTTGTTTTTGGTGGTATGTGTCATGTCACGTGGATCCTCATGGTTGAGGAGAAATGATTTTTTGAAGATGACAAAATGAATTGAAGAAGGAGGTACATGTAGGCCCTGAAGATAATTAAAGAAAAAAATTACAAAATAAGAAAGTGTCAGGTCGGCCCTAATGTTAAAAGGAAGTCACATAAATGGTATAAATAAACATTATTATACATTCATTTGATACAAGTCAAATTTCAGAGGTAATAAGAAGAAAAGAACACTGGATTTCAAAGGAGGATGAAGTCTTTTGGTGATGTGTTCTAAGGTATGTTATTTTCCGATCATCTTACCATTTTTACTATAAATTTTTTTCTATAATGATTTAGATGGTTAAATATCTATGGTATTGAGAAGACATATCAAGGTACCTCTGGTAAAAATTTCAGCTCTTGATTCGCTATAATTATGGAGATACACTATGTGGAAGATAGGGTTTGTGACCAGTCCTAAAGCTAGTCAATAAACAGGTGCTCTGGGTAAAACAATCATAACTTCTTCATAGTGAATCCAAATGAAGTGGGACAACTTTCATTGGAAAGAGTATGAATTTTATTTTCTTGTATGTGAGTTTCAGAATCGGATGTTAATTATTGAGCGCAGGGAATTCTGTGCAAGTTCACTCTCCTGAATAGACCAGAATTGAATAAAGTCTACCATTCTTTCTATAACCTATTTTTGGGGAGGATTCAAGCAGTGAAAATTGGAGGAGTTTCAGAGAATACATTGAGTAATATTATCTATAGGATTAGAGTACTCCAAGAATTGAAGAATTGCAGAAATTGAATAAGTCTCAGGAAGCATTATCAGGTTCTATGTGATGATTGGTTGATGGTGATGATTTAGTGTAAAGTTTTATTATCTCTCATATATTCCTAGGTGGAAGGAAGGGACAAGGATGGAGAGTTCAATGCTCTCTTGATATTGGAGGATTGTATCTTCCTTTTGGAGGTTTATCCCTCCCTTTACATTTGGAAGCTATAGCTACCTTTGGAAGTCATTACTTCCCTTGAACAAAAACTATTGATTATTTCTCATATATTGTGCATGGTGTATTGTGGAGTATTGGTGTAACTCTTATACTATTGTTCATTGCTCATTGGATATAATTGAATGGTTTAAGTATAAGTTGAAAAAAGTTTTTAAATTGTACTTGATACTGATTCACCCCCCTCTCGGTATCAAGACTTTTTGCATGCATCAATGGAAACCATTAAATCCTCATTAGGATCTCAATTTCTCAGATATGCAACATTAGTTAACAACCGCTTCAATTAATAGAAGCTCCTTTCACATTCTATTATCCAATGAAACTTCACCCCCTTCCTTTGTAAGGAACTGATTGGGTGAGAAATCCTCGAAAACCGTACAATGAATATTTTGTAGTAGCTAGCTAGACCCATGAAGGATATGACTTCTATCACATTCTTAGGTTTTTTCCACCCTTTAATAGCTTCAATATTTTGAGGGTCCACTACTATCCCTTCCTTGGATATGATATGCCCCAAATAGTGAATTCAGTTTTGATCAAATGAGCACTTTCTAAATTTGGCATACAATTGGTGTTATTTTAACAGTTGTAACACAATCCTCAAGTGATGCTCATGCTCTTATTCTGACTTGGAATATACAAGGATGTCATCCAAAAAGACAATGAAAAACTTGTCTAAGTATTCCTGAAAAACACCATTCATCAAGCACATGAAAACAACTGGCACAATTGATAGACCAAATGGCACCACTGTGAATTCATAATGACCATACCTTGTTATGAAGGAATTCTTTCTGATGTCTTCATCTTTGATCCTTACTTGATGGTATATTGACCTAAGATCAATATTTGAAAATATCCTTGCTTCCTTTAACTTTTCAAAGAGATCATCAATCCTAATAAAATGATACTTTTTCTGTATAGTTACTTTGTTCCGGCCTTCTTCTTTACAAATAAAACTAGGGCACCCCAAGGTGACACACTTGGGCATATATACTCCTTCTTCAAAATTTCTTCAAGCTTCATTTCTAGTTCCTTCATCTCTGGTGTACTCATCCTGTAGGGAGTCTTTGATACTGGAGCTATTCCAGGGATCAGATTTATAGATAAATCAATATATCTCTTTGGAGGTAGTCCTGGTATCTCCTTAAACACATCCTCAAAATCTTTCAGGACCGCATGATCTTCAAGATTTGGCACCTTATCCTTAGGTGTTGCCTCCATATAGGCTACAAATATTTCGCATCCCTCCCTATAACACTTCTTTAGCTGCATTGCTAAGATATATCGGATAGTAACTTCCCTAGGAATACTTGGACTATTCTTGGGTTCCCTTCCTCATATAGGAAAGTAAATGCCTTGTTATGACAGTCTAAGACAACATGGTGTTGGTATAACCCATCCATACCAATTAGACAGTCATATGAACCCAAGGGTATGATGTTCAAATATGCCTTGGTACTTAGCCCATTCATGTCCATTGGGCATGATTTAATCACCTCAACAAATTTTCTCTTGGCTCCTATAGCCAGCTGCACCAACCAAGGTTTCCTATGCTTACTTCTCGGAAATTTCAATCTTTCCAGCTATGACTAGCTCCTAAATATATTCAAATAGTAAAGGCATGGTTATTGATCATACCTTCCACTTCAATCATGTGTGATTGAAAATATTCTTTATTGTTGTCCAGGGTTTCACAGATCATTGGTACACTTCTTCCCATGTCCTCCACTATTTTATCTTGTTGTATATTGTGGTCAACTCACACGTTTTCACTTTTGTGTGGGAAATATCTATATATATGATCTCCTTTACAATCCCAACATTGAATGGATGTCTTCCTCAGCCTTTTCCCACCTGTCTCAGTCATTCTAGGGTCTTTAGGGGTTTTTTGTCTCGAAGAATTGTCTTTGAAGAAGGGTGGCCTGTTCCTCTTATTCCTCTGCTCCATATTGAATTTCTTCTTGTCTTCCCAAGCTTTTTGGAAAGTAGGCTTTCCCTTACGCTGATCGTATAAGAACTTGGCTCTTCCTATGGTTTCCTCTAAAGTCTTGGGATAATCATATTGAATCTTGTAAATAATAAAGGATAGCATCCCACTTAGATACCTATGAATATTAATGGTCTCATCCTTGATGAAGGAGATATACTTCAACAGTTCTAAAATCTCCTTTCATACTCATCAATGGTCATGCTTCCTTGTTTGAGTTCAAAGAACTCTTTCATATTTTTATAATAATACCTCTTGGTTAAGTATTTCTTCTCAAAATGCTTCTTGAATTCCTTCTAAGTCACATTCTTTTATCTGATGTGTTGCACTTGCACAAGTTGATCCCACCACATGGATGCCTTTCCTTTCAGCTGATAAATATAAATTCTTCCTTCTGCATGAGAAGAATAATTATGAACATGGAAATATTTTAGCATGCCCAACAACCATGTATTGGCATCTTCATATTTATTGTGCTCTCCATCAAAGGTAGGAGGTTTGATATTATTCATTTCTCCTCTCAATTCATCCACCCCAAACCTCTTATCCTCTCATTTTGGATTGTCTTTGAGAGTGATGGTGGTGTATGCTATCACTCCTTGATGTTCCTTTCCCCTCAGGGGTCCTGTGGCTTCCTGATTTGTTGGAGCCACTCTCTTATCTGAATTATTTTAAATTATGTCTAGTCTTTGCATTAACTTCATATTGATGTCTTCCTACTTCTCCTTGGCTTTCATAAGTCTTTCATTATCAGCCTTGTGACTTTGGACATCTTTCTGCAAATTTATAATGGTCTCCACCATATCCATGTTGACATCTTTTCCTTATCCATTCCCATTGGAATTTTCTCCTTCCATACCCAAATGGACATCCATTCCTCTAATCTCATCTTCCTGATTATAAGCCTCTTTTGCATCATCCATCTCTCTACACTTTGTGATCATTCTATTTTGCTTTATAGCTATTAACTCTCTGATTTTATGGGAAATTGTCTATTTTGTTAACTTTTATGGGTGAATAGTTACATTATGTTGTCCAATGTATTTCCAATGATTGCTTCCTTTCTCAATTCTTATCTTTGAGCATAAATCTATGGTCCTTTAAAACTTAAGATTTTTCTCTGATGCACTGCATGTGCAACTGATCTCTTTCCTTGAGAAAAAAGGCTCTTACTTCTTTGTTGGATCCTATCATAAGGTTCCCAGGTCTTTAGTACCTCTTATGATGCAAGTCCAAACTACAAAAAACCCATGGGCTTCTTTCCTAACCCCTTTTACCTTCTTTAACACAGTTTTTTACACTAACCCCTTTTCTTCAACCCCCAACTACATTTTACCATAGAATGTAACCAAATGTGAACATACACATGCTTATCAAAAACCTATGGAACTTTGAGGCTCCAGAAATTTAGGCTTTTGGGGTTCTTACTTTCTCATACCTCCTTTTCCCTAAACATTGAATTGATGAACTCTCGGAGTATCGTCAACATCCACGTACCAAGGTGCTACATGACAAAATTAACGAGTAGAAACATGCTTCAATATGATGGGTGACATGTGTCATGTTATAATGGGTATGAATGGCATGTCAAAAACACAAATCAGGTTGACACATGGCATGCTTAGAATGGGTCCACTTCACCCTAGATGACATCTGCATGACATGTCTCTTTGATTCTTCGAGACTTCAGGACTTTGGAACTCTGACCCTTTGAAGGTTTTCTTCTATATCACCCTTCAAATATCCAGAACGCCGAATTTCCAAACAGGTCTACGTCACTAGTGGTGACGTCATTACGTCATGTCACTCTAGAGCTTCCGGCTTTGAAGGATCCCATATCTTCTTCCAACATTTCCTTCAAACATATAATTCCTGAACTTCTGAACCCTTCACGGTACACTTAGTACAAATGTCATTAATTAAGGTGGCAACACATGGCTCCACCATTGAGTGACACATGTCATATCGCTATTGGTAGTAAAAGTACAAAACCAAATGACATATGGCATGCCTAGAAGAGGTCCATGTCACCTGAGGTGACATCACCATGCCACATCACAATCCATGCTTCGACACTTTGTAGCTCTAGGCTTCGGAGGATTTCTTGACTCAACACAACATTCCTCCCAAATGTTGAACTCTTGAATAGTTGTTTCCCAGAGCTTCGAGACTTTGGGGCTCCGAGACTTTGGAGCTTTCCTCAACACTACTCAACATTTATTTTGAACTATGGATTTTTGAACTGTGCTACTACAGAGTTTCGAGACTTTGAGACTTAGCGACTTTGGGAGACTTTACCTTACAACAGTTCAAAATACACAAACACTGGACTGACAAATACAATGATCTCCTTTGCTTGACTATCAAACAATTAATGTAGTAACACATGGCCCCACCGACGGGTGATATGTGTTAGGTCCCAATTGCTACTAAGGGCTTGTCAAAGTTACAATTCTTACTGACACATGGAATGAATAGGGAAGGTCTGCATCACCCTTGGTGACATCATCATGCCACATCATACCCCATGCTTTGGCACTTCATAACTCTGAGCTTCAATGGATTTCTTAACTTAACAACATGTTTCTCCCGAACCACTGAACAACTGCTTCCTGGAGCTTCGGGACTCCAGGGCTCTGGGACTTCTGAGATTTTCTTAGGATTACCTCCCAATTCTCCCGAACTCTGAATCTCTGAACTGGAGAAATTTGCATGGTTGATCTGTGGACACATGTCCATGTTAATCGAACAGTCTAGATGAGTTTCATACTTCGGGAGGAATTCCATTCTACACATACTTCAACCAATTTCCTGAACTCCGAAACGTCGAACTATTCAAGGAAAATCCACGACTCTCTTCCTCTTGGATGATCTATGGTTGAAAATCACTCTGTGACTTTGTAACTTTGGGCTTCGGCCCCTTTTCTATAAAAAAATTAATCGTTGAAGTCATGAAATTCGAAGGACTTGGAGGTTAGTTTTCGTGCATCTTGTCTATATTTGACGACTAGGAAGGGTCTACGTCCCCCACGCAGATCCTAAGGATTAAATTCAATCTCGTGGTTATCAACCACGATTGTTGGGATAACTTCTCCACCACTCCTCCTGATATTTCCATTACCACTCAGGAGTTCTCTCAGTGTCCCTCTTGCACTATGTACATCAAATCCCTATATAAATTTGACTCCAAATTCCACATTCATGGCCTATACAAGTTCCGTGTTGAGACCATGGGCTTAGATACCAATTTGTAACATGACCAACCACCCAAGTCAGGGAATTCCACAAACAATTTTCTCCGTTCAAGATCTGATACCAATTTGTAACACCCCCAACCACCTGTTGGGAAATGTCACTTGAAATAAAAATAGAAAAAGTAACTTCTCACTATGTTTCTGATAGTCAAAATTGTCCATACCCAGGCATAGACCTGTTGTGATATGGAACAGAGAGCTCTCTTCAGAACATCATACATATAAAATTAAACAAATAATATTCATTCTACTAATACAAAAAATAATGTGAAAATCACAACAGTCTTCTACAAACAACTTACACAAGCAATATTATAAATATCAATACATGTACAGGATACACAACATAAAAATTGACATAGAAATGGTAATTATCTTTTTATGAAGGCCACCAACTACATGCAGACCTTCCACGAACCTCCCAACCTTATAACATGATGCTCCAAGCTATTAGCAGTGGGTCACCTCCGAGTTGGGACTAAACTCCACCTAGGTAAAGGGAATCCTAGGCTAGGCTGAGGTCACAAAGTATCTAGGAAGGATTACGTCCCCAACAGTCCACTCACATCTGTTAGCATCAGAAGTCACTCCTGGATTTCTTACAGGAGCAGAGCCCAACGCCCATCAGTTTTATGTCACGATTTATTTAATGGGGTGATCAAATGTGTGAAGACTCAAGAAAATATAGCTTTAACTCAGGAAACTGGGCCTGGTATGTAAAAAGCAAGGGACGTCTTGATCCAACTTCTGTCAGTAAAAGATTAAAGGGTGGTAGAAGGAAGACTTATGAGAAGTGCGAGCAAGACTGCCTCAGGCAACAGACCTTCGAAAGCTTGGGGATGAAAATCTCGGAAGCCAAGCTCCTCTTGGTCCAAAGCCTCAAGGAGCTGAAGAGTGACTTGACTAGATCCTCCAATTCCAAGTCGTTCAGTGTTGAGAAAATCACAGGAACCGATTAGAAACAACGTAACTATTACAGTGATCCAACCTACATCATCCTATAACAACCACAAGTCAAATGGATCCTCCAATTCCGAGTTTTTCTAACACAATAAACAAAGAGATGGAAGGGAAGCCGACATCCATAAAGTAAGAAATCTCAAATTCTTTATACATTAACCAGAGCGACCAATGCTTCATCAAAACTTTACAATTGGGAGCCTTGCTCAACCATCGATGCTTACAAAATACAAAAACTGAGCCTATATACTCAGGAAAATTCCCCTCATAGAGGCATGTCCAGTCACCCAAAGCTTGGTGTCCCTTCAGTTAAACTCATACTGACATCTTTCTTTAAGCACCACCTTAACTATGTATGGCTCCTGTGAGGAGGGTAGCTGGGCCATTAAGTGTTGGGCTAGCGTGCATAGGATTCTCTGTCGAATCGAGGACTTCGGCGTAGTTTCTTTGAGAAAATCGATACATAGGATCTCTTTAGGTAGACGACTTGCCAGAGCCTCCATCCCCTCACTTAATGAATGAAAGGAGGTTTCAACCACCTGCTCTTGCCATCATTTATTCCAGGCGAGAAACAGTATGAAGATCAGATCCAATGGCGCCTAGAGATGTGACTACATGCCTATTCCGAAGGTGCTTTCAGCGTTCGCAAATATGAAGGGGCTGATCCTTGCCGATTGAAATCGTGATGAGCGATATGCCGAGATGGCTTAATATGACACCACACATCCCTCTAGATCTGATGGCTCTTAACTCTCCCGACGATACCATGCGTCCGGGTCCAGGACTCTCCCAGCACCTCACGCATCGGAATATAATGGAGCTGCTCTTTGCATCTTGGAGTCATGATGGGCGAAACAACGAGATGCCTCAACTTGCTTCCAGGTGTTCCCTTTAGATGGATGGCTGAAAATGCTTCGTGATGTCGCGATCCCCAGTTTCGGCGCTTTTGACGTTGTCGAGGTTCAGGGTTTCACGATGTTCAAAGTCATAAAACCTTCACCCTTTGCACTTGCGACTACCGAAAAGCTAACACGACTAGATCTCGTGCCACGTGCCCCTTGGGATGAACTACTATCATCCATTTCTGAACATGCTATGGGCACTATCCATTGCGCTAACCTTAGCGCAACTTTGCTAATCACGATTTCCCACCCACCGCTGATTTGATTCTTTGGATACATATTGAACGTTGAAATCAAAGCGCTCGCTCACTTGACCTGGGCCTAAAATGGATTTCTTCTGTGTGTTGCACTCGAGTGCTTCTCATGCAACCTGCAGACCCGGATATCCCTATGTCGAAGACAAGTAATGTTTCTAACGTTAGGATCCATGGGGGATAGAGTTGTCCCTGTGATGCTCTAAGGACTCATTTTGCAACTCCAGTGCCTTGTTTTTGGGCTATGGAGTCATTATTAAGATGAAAAATAAAAACAAAAACGAACAAAGAAACAAAAAGGACAATATTTACAAACAAAGGAGCCATCTAAGACTCAAACAAAACATTTCTTCAGAAAATGCCCATTCACTGGGCCGCTGAAAATTTCTTCACCTTCCAAACCTCGCAACCTGTACATGTTATTTGAGAAAGTCTCAGAGATTTTGAAAGGCCCGATCCACAGGGCTTCAAATTTGTTGTGTTTTCCCTTATCTTTCTTAGGAGCATCCCATTTCAGCACCAGGTATCCTAACTGGAACCTCTCCTTCTTGGCCCTCTTATCGAAAACCTTCTTGATCTTTTGCTGATAGTCCTGAATATTGTCCACTGTCTGCTCCCTAGCCTATTGGACCTCCACTAGCTGATGAATCCTTCTGATCATGTCGTCGGGCTCCTCCTGATGGTCCTAGAGGAATTTTTCTACATGAATGGCTAAATGAGAAGGGAAAACAACATCCTCCCCATAGACTAATTGGAAAGGAGAGACACTGATAGATCTCTTTGTGGTCACTCGGTTGGACCATAGAGAAAATTTTAATCTGGAATGCCAGGCCTTCTTGTTGTCTTCCAACAACCTTTTGATGATTCTTATCAGGATTTTGTTGGAGGATTCTGCCAAACCGTTGCCCTGTGGATAATATGGGGTGGAGTGAATTAGCTTGATTTTGAACTTCTCGCAGAACTTGGCCAATGGCTCGGACTCAAAAGTGGTTGCATTGTCAGTGACAATTTTACTCGGGCATTTGAATCTTGTGATGACGTCCTCCAGGAATCCAATGATTACCTTGTGGGAATCACTCCTAGTAGGGATAGCTTCAATCCACTTGGTAAATAAATCTGTAGCAGTCAGGATCCACCTGTGTTTCCCACTAGAAGCAGGGTGAATCTCTCCAATGAAATCTAGGCCCCACTGCTAGAAAGGTCCTGAAACCACCATCAGATTTAACGGCAGAGACTTGAGATGTTGCTTTCCTGCAAATTTTTGACAATTGATGCAGGCTTTGACCCCTTTGCAGACGTCAGTGAACACGGTAGGCCAGTAGTATCCAACCCTGAGGATTTTGTGGGATGTGGCTTTCCAGAAATGGTGCCCTCCACACAGGCCGCTATGAAATTCAGCCACGATCATTTGGGCCTCTTGTGGACTCATGCATTTTAAAAGTACCCCTAGGGGGTCTTTCCAATATAACACTTGATTGATCAAGTAGTATCTGACTGCCTTGAGCTTCAGAGCTCTTGCTTTGTTTCTTTGTAGGCCGTCTGGAGGCCGCAACTCTTGCAGAAAGTATATGACATCCTTATACCAAGGAAATCGAGTCAATGGGGGCTCCCATTGAGGGTCTATGTTGGACAACTGATCCTGCTGAATACCTGAGCATTTGTACATGAAACTTATCCCCAGAGCTTGGCAGTTTGCTTCAGCCAACAACTTGGCTAAACCTTGACCTTTAATTAATTTGGTAGGCTTTATTTCTAGGTCAAATTCCAGAATCCTGGCTATCCAATTGCTTCTTCTCCCGTCTATGTCAGGTTGGATAAGAATATATTTAACAACAGCTGAGGGGACATAAGCGATGATTTTTGACTGCAGGACGTAGTTTCTGAAGGCTTTGAGAGATTTTACCAGAGCATAGGACTGCTTCTCCATAGTGTCATACCTAACTTCGGCATCCCTCAATGCGGCTGAAATAAACAATAGGTTGATCTAGCCCAATGTCATTTGTCTGTAATAAAATGGTAGCCATTGTGTCAAGTGAGGAAAACAAGAAAATAAGGAAATCCTTCGAGTAGTTGGGACTGATAAGAACAGGAGCTTCAGTCAGGGCCTTCTTGATTTTCTCAAAGGAATGTCGCGATTGAGGGGTCCACTTTACTTCATTTTCTTTCTTCAACATGGCTGTTATAAGATTTACCTCCTCAGCAAAGTTAGGCACGAACCTCCTCAGAAAATTAATTTTACCGAGGAAAGATTGGACCTCCTTCTTGGACCTTGGGATCGATAAGGATTGTATCGCCTCAACTCTGTTGGGGTCAATTCTGACTCCTTCTGCTGATACTATGTGGCCTAGTAACTTTCCCTCCTGTATGGTGAATAGAGATTTCTTGGGGTTTAGTGAAATGCCAAACTTTCTTCATTTCAAGAAAACCTTCCTGAGGTGGCGACAATGTTCCTTATCAGACTTTGAAAACACTGTGATGTCGTCTAGATAAACGACCACAAATTTATCCTTTTCCCCGATGAAATATATGTCCATGGCATGCTGGAACATTGCCCCTGCATTCATTAATCCAAACGACATCTTAGCATACATGAATGTGCCCCATGGAGTGGTGAATGTTGTCTTTTCCCTGTCCTTAGGCAGAACCGAGACTTGATTGTAGCTAGAGAAACCATCAATCATGGACATCCTGGAAGATCCTATTACCCTCTGCAGTATATGTTCCATCTTTGGCAAGGGGTAGTTATCTTTTCGTGAGCTTCTGTTCAGGTTCCTGAAGTCTACACAGAGCCGGATCTCTCCATTCTTTTTCCTTACTGGCACTGGGTTGGCCACCCACTCTGAATATCTCAACGGTACAATGATCTGAGCTTGAAGCAACTTCTTCACTTCCCTCTCCATGATAGGCAACAACATAGGATTGATCTATCTCATCTTTTGCCTAAATGGCTTTGCCTCCTCTTTTAATGGGATTTTATGCTCGATGATAGAGGTGTCATAGGTTTTGAGGTATTCATAGGTCCAGGCGAAAACATCAACAAATTCCCTCAAAAGTCCAATGTATTAGGACCTCTGCTCCTTTGTCATATTTCTTGACAATTTGACAAACTTTGGCTCACTCTCAGTCCCAATGTTTCACTGAATAGTACCAGTGTCATCCTCCGAGGTTTCTCCCTTTAATGACACATCATTTCTATAAAAAATCCTTTCCAAAGGAACCATTCAAATTGGAATATGATTGCTGGGCAGCTGCACAATGTTACGCTTTGCAATCTTATTCAGAAAACTACCCCCACCAAGATTTTCTTTAGAGACAGAGTCTTGGTCGATGTGCATCTCTGAAAATTCTTCGACAGTCTCCAAGAACTTCTTGATCTCGAGATCATCCTAGAATACCTTCCAATGTTTGACGTTGTCAGGTATGGAGGGCATGTGTTTCACTTCTACATCATATCTGTATTTAGGCGGCAAGGGTACTTTAAAACTACTTGCTGATGTAGCCAAGGAATCTGTCACCGTGTTCTCCTCTCTTGGGATGAAAGAAATGTTAAATGCTGAGAAGAAACTATCAACTAGGTCCCATACCTCATTTGTGTAGCTTCTGAGTCGAGGATGCTTAGCCTGATAAGAATTTCTGATCTGTTGGACCACCAACTCTGCATCACCAAACACTGCTACCTCCTGAATTCCCATTTCCCTCATGGCTCTTAATCCCAGAATAAGAGCCTCATACTCTGCCACATTATTGGTAGCTTCAAATATGACAGAGATATGGTTTCCTGAGTAGGTGATACAAAGAATACCCCAGCACCAACACCTTCCTTGGAAGAGGCTCCATCAAAGAACATTTTCCAGATAGGGGTGGTGGAGGGAGGAAATTTAGGGGAAATGGTGGGCTGCTTTTTGAGCTTAAGAGGAGGTTCGGGAGCATGGCTGAGTTGAAGCACACTGGAACCTAAATCAGTGTCCAAGGCAAAAATGGGATGGTTGGTAGGGTTGGCCTCATCGTTGATTATATAGGCCAACTGGGCTTCCCTGTATAATCTTCTATGCTCTCCTCCAAACACTGGGATAGTAGTGTATGTGAGGTCCATCTGCAAAGTCCCCCCCAGTATTTTTATACAAGATCTCGATAACAACATACCGAACTTGGGGGGGACATCGGCCACTACAATATCCATGACCACACTTTTCATGGGCAACTAAAACAAGGTCATGACTAGGTCTTTGATAACTCCTAGACACTGAACCTTTCTGGAGTCAAAGGAATAGAGGTCATGATAGGCTCGGGTGACTTCTAGTCCTAACTCTTCCATGACAGTTTTGGGCATGAGGTTGTGAGAAGCCCCCGAATCCATCAAGAAATTGTGCAGTACCTTGTCATGTATGTTTAAAGAGGTGTAGAAGGGAGGGGATGAGTCATTCCTATCTTCTACCATAGGACCTAGAATAACTGTAGGCTCTTCATCTTGCAAATTGATGGAGTCTGTGGGAAGGCATGAGACCTCACACTGTAAAATCTCAGAGAAGTGTTTCTTGAATCCTTCATGTTTAATCAATTCTATCAGGGGCACTGGGATTCTGATTTTTTGAATCTCATGCTCGAAATTAAAAGAAGATGAGATTTTGGGATTTCTCTTATTTCGGGAGCATGACTATGGATAATGGGAGAGAGGGGTTGGGTCTTCTTACCTCTGTGATTGTTGGCTGCTTCATTAGCAAGCTTCTCTGTTCTGGTGATCTTCTCAGGGACATCAGGTGTTACTGCCTTCTTCTGGGACCTCAGGTCATACTTGCCTTGGCGGCCACTAGTCTTGTTTTCCTTGCTCAGCTCATTTAACTGACTGTCCATGAGAGACTCCTCATATGCTGATTGATTGAGACAAGGAAAAGGAGGAGTGTCCCTGAAGCAATGGATTTCAGGATCCAGCTCATATGTTTCCCCTTCTTCTCCTTCGGCCACAAAATTATTCTGAAAAGGAGCTTGAATCTTTTGGTCTTCTCTATCTCTTCCCTTCTCCCTTTGCACAATCGAGGAAGCAATATTGTTGGGCCTTCTGAAACCTCCTCCCTTTTCGGCATTTTGGGGGCCTTTGTATTCTTGCCTCCCTTTCACTTTCATTCTCTCCATCTCTGTAGACAGAGATTTCACCATCCTGGTCAGCTCATCGACTTGAGGGTGGGGCACCGATGGGTCAGGAGTTGAGGCTTCCGACATTCCCTTTCTCCTGTCTGCATTGACCTTGCTTCTCAGTCTATCGACTGCTAATAAATTGGATTCCACTTATATGGCCGCATCTTTCATTTGAGCCAAGGAGGTGGCTCTTCTTTCTCTCAATAACAGGCAGAAATCGGGGCCAAACGCACTAGCATAAGAAATTTTGGCCGAGGCTTCTGAAGGCTTTATTTCGGCAGGGATTTTATTATACATTTTATTGAATCTTTTGGAGAAGTCAGACAAAGACTCTCCTTCCATCTTCTTCAGAGACCCGAATTTTTTCATATAGTACATGAAATATTTCCTATCACCCCACTGCCTCAAGAAAGTATTATCCAGGGCTTCGATCCCAGCAATAGATCTGGGGGCCAATCCTCTGAACCATTTCCTCACCTCGGCATCCAGGCTCTGGACAAAGACTCTCATCCAGACATCTTCATTTTTAATGTTGAGGTTGTCTGCCTAACTGTAGAAGGCATCCAGGTGCTCTTCGACAGTTATGTCTCCTTCCCCAGTGAACTTGGGCATATACTTCAAGTAGTCTCCAGAAGGGAGAGGATTCATAGGATGGGGTAGAAATAAGGGAGTATATCTGGCAGCGACTATGGAGTCCATTCTATTCAGAGGGGGATTAGCACCATCCATAGGAATATTAGGTGGAGAATAACTGGGAGGAGAAGTGTTATCACTGAAATTTCGTCCACACAGGGAGACAAGAACTCCGCATCATCAAACACAAAAAAACAGTCATTCATGGCACAAGGTTAATTCCACAGCACAACAAAAGGGTCAAAACTATACAAAATGGCCAAAAAATTACA
>ML787707.1:208465-239532 GCA_009831015.1 Picea engelmannii | reverse complement strand
GTAACTGTTACAGTGATCCAACCTACATCATCCTATAATAGCCACAACTCCACTGGATCCTCCAATTCCAAGTTGTTCTAACACAGTAAACAAAGAGATGGAAGGGAAGCCGACATCCATAAAGTAAGAAATATCAAATTATTTATACATTAACCAGAGTGACCAACGCTTCATCAAAACTTTACAATTGGGAGCCTTTCTCAACCATCGATGCTTAAAAAATACAAAAACTGAGCCTATATACTTAGGAAAATTCCCCTCACAGAGGCATGTCCAGTCGCCCAAATCTTGGTGTCCCTTCAGTCAAACTCATACTGACATCTTTCTTTAAGCGCCACCTTAACTATGCATGTCTTTTGTGAGGAGGGTAGTTGGGCCATTAAGTGCTAGGCTAGCATGCACAGGCTTCTTTGTCGAGTCGAGGACTTCGGCGTAGTTTCTTTGAGAAAATTGATACACAGGACCTCTTCGAGCATATGACTTGCCAGACCCTCCATCCCCTCACTTAATGAATGAAAGGAGGTTTCAACCACCCGCTCTTGCTGACATTTAGTCCAGGCGAGAAATAGTATGAATATCGGATCCGATGGCGCCTGGAGATCGTGACGATCCTCTTTGTAACTGAACTCGGTGCCTTGGCCTCCTTTACACAACTCCTTTCTTCCTCCAAGTGACCACGGACTGTGACTACATGCCTATTCCCAAGGTGCTTTCGGTGTTCAGGAATATGAAGGGGATGATCCTTTCTGATCGAAATCGCAATGAGCAATATGCCGAGATGGCTTAATCTGACAACACGCATCCCTCTAGATCTGAAGACTCTTAACTCTCCCGACGATACCGTGGACCCAGGTCCAGGATTCTCCTGGCACCTCGCGCATCGAAATATAATGGAGGTTCTCTTTGCATCTTGGAGTCACGATGGGCGAAATGCTGAGATGGCTCAACTTGCTGCCAGGTGTTCCCTTTATATGGACGGCTGAAAATGATTCATGATGTCGCGGGTCTCAGTTTTGGTGCTTTCGGCGCTGTCGGGGTTCGGGGATTCGTGATGTTCAAAGTCATAAAACCTTCACCCTTTGCACTTGCGACTATCGAAAAGCCAACGCGACTAGATCTCGTGCCACGTGCCCCTTGGGATGAACGGTTTTCATCCATTTCTGAACATGCTATGGGCGCTATCCATTGCTCTAACCTTAGCGCAGCTTTGCTAATTGCGATTTCCCGCCCACTGCTGATTTGATTCTTTGGATACATACTGAACATTGAAATCGGAGCGCTCGGTCACTTGACCTGGGCCCGAAATGGATTTCTTTTGTGTGATGCGCTCGGGCGCTTCTTGTGCAACCTGTAGACCCATATATCCCTATGCCGAAGACAAGTAATGTTGCTAACAACATCCACAACTTATAGTCACTCGTTCTCAACATGCTTGTCCCACCCCAGGGAGTGTTCCCCTTCCCTTCTCGAAAATCCTCTGGCTTTCCCACTCCCCTTCTAGGGCTTCAACAATAGGACGAACATGAACTCTCAGATAACTACAATTGAAGTGACACTTCCTCTGGGAAAATCACTCCCCTAGCAACCTCTCTCACTTGGAGAGAGTTTCTCATAGGCATGACAACCTGCTTCTTTAGTCTAACTCCTAGGCCAATCCAGTCAGGGAAATCGTAGCAGAACAATCAGGTATGTATCTGGTAATGATAGCAAGCCACACCATTCTAGAGGAAAACATGGGAAAAAACAACCAAATAGCTCGGGTTCGATATGGCTTAGGTACTTCGCAGTTGTGTTTTTCCTTACAAGATTAAAATGGGTTAGCTTCATGGGTTTTACAGTTTTCAGATCTTGAAGAGGTAAATGATGAAGGAAGTGGATGGTTGCATGGATGCTCAGTGTCTGAGTGTGTGAGTGTGTGGGAATAATGGCAAGAATCGAAAATCCAACCCCCAAAATGAACGGATTTCCCACATAAAACTGCATTTCCAAAATTAGACACCTATCTTCATGAAGCTACATGAGCTCCACTTATCATTCATTTCCCCCTCCCATAGGAACTTAGGATAACTTTAATTATCTACCAACATTAGTCTTTAGGAAATAATAATATAATATTATGCCCCTAGAGATGATCCATATAGCTTATCCCTTTTTCCTAGCCTCTTATCCTCTTCCCCTTTCCCTACCCATTGGAGCTTAGTCCCCCATAAATATTTCTTCATGGTCGATATACACTTAGAAATGTATTTATATTAATTATTTGATTATTTACATATACAAAAATAGGATCATTGGCCTTAGCATCTAGGATCTCTGGCCTAATATTCACATAAGCCTCCCAGCTTATAAACACTTGTCTCACCAGCCTATAAACATAATTACAATTCGACTGGGGCTCGGCCTTGGGATATTACACATAGAAAATGGAAGAAGTAATTAAGATCCAGATGATGAATAAATAATAATATTGTGAGAATCTTGAAGAAAAAGTCGTGTCATTAAGGATTGAAGTTGGCAAGATAAAAAAAATCTTGAAGAGATATCAAATGCTAGAAGAAATTCTTAGTTGTCAAAGGTCATCATTCAATAAAACAGGTATCAAAGAAGCTTCAATCATTATGAAGGAAACAATAAAAGAGAATATCATTATAATCTAAGGCATGAATTCAAAAGGACTACATCTCAAATATGATCATTGGATTCCAGGTATCAAAGTTTCTTTCTTGGTTATTGTTTTACTTGTATTAACTTTGGACATAAAGTTGTAGATTGAAGATCATATGAAATAAATGTTCAATAAAGATATATTTATGTGGCCCCATACAATATTGAATGTTACAAATTCCACAACTATGGACATATATATTGTGAACTTAGAAGCATGATAAAGTCTTCCTTGAAAGAAAACATTGATATCAGATACAATAGGGTTTGTATAATAAAGAAAAAACAAGAGGAATAGTTGAATGAAGAACAACCATATGCCATACTCATAGGATTTTCATATGTTCAAGATCATGATGAATATACAGGTAAAGAGGAATATTCCATAATTCAAAATGATGATTCTGTAGAAGAAAAAACTTATATATTGTTCTAATCCATCTGACTTTGAGACTCCCAATAAATATGAATACTGAAGAGGGGGGTCTAAGTAGAAATTATTACAGGTTAAAGAACTATATTTAAGGAAGTCTGAAGTGTTTTTTTTCATATTTTGGGAAGGAATATTATGAATGGTATGATGGCATAGGTACAAAATGTCTCATGATATATTGGTTGATTACTTCAAGGTGAAATTTAGAAAACATTTCCATGCAAATATGAAGGGATTAGCTGGCAGACTCAAGGAATATCATTAGCATATTTTTGAGGCAGAGATTCATGATTGTATAGAGGATTCTATGCATGTATTCAAGAAGGGATATAGTCATTACAGATTCAAGAATATGTATTTGTTGCAGACTCATAGAGTTTGATTTGAATATATACAAGACTAGTCGACATATTTGTTTCATCTTGAGAAGCAGGAATAAGTGGTGATCAATTGCAATAGATATTGTATAATTCTTCAAAATTAAAGTGACATATGGGTCATCATTGTGTGCATTTGAGTAGAAGAGTCATGGACAATTATATGATACTAGGAAAGAGATGAATTCATGAGATATTTGACAGGTATATAAGATAATATTTGACATGAAATAGAGAAGATACATGATGATAGCATGATATCAAGAGTAATTTCATAAAGGTAGATGGACTTAAGAGGAATGTTCAGTAAAGCATATGACTTAGAAAAGAAGCATGTTGACAGGTGGAACCAACTAGTCATAGGAAGGAAAGTCATGAGAGACACACAAATATAGGGGGAGAAAAAATGTCAGACAAATTTATACTATCAAGGGGATATTGTTGAATGATTATTTTATTGATATCATCTCAGTAAAGAAATCGAAATCTATGAATATTTGAAGTCAAGTGATTAAGGAACTTCGACATGAACACTTTTAATATATGTTAGTGGATTACACTAGGAAGTACCAATGGACAAGAATCCCTATAATAGAGGAAAGGAATCATATACAAGGATCCCAATATTCATCTAGACAACATATTGCAAAAAATACAGGAGGAGAGAAATCATCAGGGGGAGTTTCCCTTTTCCATTAATGTCAAAGGGGGAGAGAAAGAACAAAATAAGGAGAGAAATATCAAAATCGTGAAGATAGGGGGAGTAATGGTCACAAGGGGAGTATGAATGTTGTCATCAATGATAAATGGGTATATTGTTGGAAATTTAGTTATCACTGATGTCAATGTTGGAAAGTTGGTTGTCATTAATGTCAACCCTAGAAGAAGCCTCGAAACAAGTTTGGAAGTCTCTAGAAGTAATGTGTGTATTTGAAGAAGTCTTTAAAGTGGTCACGTTATGTCATAGATTTAAGCATGGCCCTCACAATAATATTCTTTGAAGAAGTCTACAAGAATTCCTTGAAGTATGGTTAAGTGGTTAAGTAGTTATGAAGCCCCGGAGGAGTGGTCATGAAGCCTGAAATTTATTGGAGAAAAATAGTGAAAAGGACACTATAAATGGATGAAAAAATCTCATATATGGATGGTCCTTGTCATGTAATTTCAAATGGTAGGTGGTACACCATGTGGTGCCTCACAGTTTATAAATTATACCCTATTAAATATGAATCCCCAAAGTATGGTTAAAAATCCCATAAATGGTTGCAACAAGAAGTTACGAGTCGGCCCCGAAAATTAATTAAAGGAGAATTTTTTTTGAAAATAAGAAGTTATAAGTTACCCCTAAAGTAAAACAAAGGAGTCACTTCGAAAGGTATAAATACATATAAAATATCCTCTCATTACAACTAAGTAATCAAGCAAGTATGTGATCTCTTAGTGAATCTGAGGTAGCGGAAGAGTGCGAAGAAGGAAGTCTTAGAGCCGCATATTAGAGAAGGGTTTCTAGTAACCCTAATTGAACAAAACCTTGTAGGTTAGGTAAAAGGTGTCTCGCAAGGCCCCCATAGGTTGCACAATACACGTCACACAAGGCCCCGCGAGTTGACCAGTCGTGTCCATTGAGGCTGAAGTAAAGTTTAATGAATATGTTATCTTCTTGATGCTAAATTTTAGGAAGGTTTTGATGGTCTGAGATATGTGAAACATGTTCTTTATATGAGAAAATGTACTTTTCTTTACATATTTTGAACCTTATATCTTGTAAATGTTGGCATATTCTTTTGGGCATATCTTGTATGTTATGGAACATGTTTTAGGTATTTGGCACATGGATATGGTATATTCTTTGAGGTATATCTTGGAGGTTATGTCACATGTTTGAGGTATTTGGCACATGGTTATGGTATATTCTTTGAGGAATATATTGGAGGTTATGGAACATGTTATAGTTCTTTGTAACATGGTCATGGTATATGCATGAAGCATATATTGGAGGTTATCACATATGATTTGAGACATATCTTGGTTGGTTTGGCACATGTTTTGTTGAAATACTGAAAGGGGGGGGGGGTGATGAATCAGTATGAGAACTTTTACCACTTTTAACCACAATATATAAACTTCAATATTATCAAAAGTATACCATCAATGTATCATCTATTATTGCATTCAATATATCATGAGAATATAAACATAAGAGATCACATCAACAACATCACATAAAATACATAGTACACCAAAATTTACGTGGAAACACAAATGGGAGAAAACCACATAATTATTTCTTATATATATCAAAGAATTCATTCATTGGAAGCACCAACTTTCCAATGTGTTATCACCATTTAAATTTTGGTGTGAAATCAAGATTGCAGGGTTTAGTGAGGTACTAAAACAATTTGGAAGTCAAATAAATTTGGAGAAGTGCCTGAAAATGGAAAAAGAAATTAAATTTGGTGGAGGCGTAAATCAAAGAAGACTTGATAGGACGTAGATCGTCATTCACTGAGATCAACAGTTAGAAGAGATTTCAGAATTTGAAACAACGTGGAGGTTAAAATGTCTGAGTGGGCCTGAAATTTCAATTGTGGTTTCCTCGCAAACGTACGTGGCATCCTCAGACACATTTCGGGGGGTAAAACGGGTAAAATCAAAACCACCCCATCACACCCCTGAAATCACATGTTAAATGTCATTAAACGAGTCTAATCCGAGGGTCACATGTGGAAATGAAACTTGATGGCAGGTCTAATCATCCCGAGACACTTGTTTATGTACCATTCGTCTACGCAGTCCTAAATAAGCACCACCAAATAAATGATTTAATACTCATCATTGTAAATTGATGGTCGAATGTGAGAAGTCATTATCCATGTAAGGATTTTTGTCAGTAGCCAATGATTAGTATTTGATGGAGACTGTTATGAAAAACATAGGTTAAATTACTCTATTTTGGGTAATTGATGGATTATTCCAAAACAAGATATATGCAAATTGAAACGCTCATCCAATTCATGTGCAGTTGAGGAAAATAAGCTCATGTTTCCTGACGAACTAGAGGGAGCTGAGGAGAAAGATTCAATGATTTTCAACAAATCAGGGAGTTCAAAGAATATGACAAAATTATCAAATAAAAAGAGAGAAAGGCATATTGCATGAATCCTGACGACAAAATCTCATGCAAAATTTGTTGATGAGCTAGAGTCAGGAGAAGGGATCAGGTTGAATCCTACTATGAATGATTTGATCATTAATGGATATGAGGATGGACACAACACACAAGATGGTGAGAGAAAAAGGAAAAACAATGAAAGGAGGGGACTAAAGATGGAACAATCAAGAACGTTGAAGAATACCAGCCTAGCTGGCTTGATACGTTAAAGGAAGAGATTGAAATCCTGAAATAAAATTTCAAGCTAAATCAAGTATATTTCAGGGAATCTTGTGATAATGTAGACACGTGGAATTTAGGGTAAAGATCCCAGATATTTCAGTTTCTGTTTATAATTGTTTCCCTAGAAAGTAGGAGTTTGGTTTTGATAAGTTACTCCCTTTGTAACCAATGTCTATTTTTGGAATCTTGGAAAGAATGACCATTTTTTGGTCTCCTATGTAATTTATCTATATATACTGTTAAAAAGATAAAATAATGGTTCAATTGGCCGGAGAAGGGTCTGCCTTTGTAGCAGGACAACTTTGTTATTTATTATGTATTTTAATATAAGTAGAGAAGGTTTTCTTGGATAGTTAAGATTCATCATGGTGTTGATGTTCAATATGTTTTCTTGTATTTCATATTCATGAATGTGTTTTGATGCTAGTGATAATATTTAAGCAAAAGAAGGAATCCATCTTGTTGATGCTCCTTCTCATATTTATTAGACTTGTTATGTGTTTATTGGTTTCTAGTTCATAATTCACCCTTGATTGGTGCTCTGTTTTCGGTAGCCAGCCTTTATGTTTCTTCTTCTAAAGCTATACCAAGAAATTCATCCTCTATTAGACACCTCTTTCTATAGTGGTATTTCCTTTCTTTTCCACTACCATCTCGTATTACTTATTTGGTTGAACACCGTACCTATTTTTCCTTTGCTCCCTCAGGAATATATAGCTTATACATATTCATACAATTTCAGGAATTGAACCCATTGCCCAATGGCCTTGTTCTCTTGTTTTGTCCTACCACATTAAAAAATTACCCTATTGCAAAATCTGACCTCTGTGTGTCCTTTGCCAAAACATTTGAGTATTTTCAATAGATATATGCCTGAGAGAGCCTGCTTTGTTGGAAGGGTCAGAAAACAACCTAAATTTGGCTGAAATAGTTTCCTCTATCATTTTTTTATCAGCCAAACATATTTATAGAGTTCTAACACAATGCTCTAGCTACAACTCAAAGGAGGATATGACCCCCTATTTACAGGATCCAACCTAAAGGAAGACACAAATGCATCAATTCTTTGGCTCGAACCAGAAGAAGGATACAACCCCTTGATTCTCAAGCTCCAACATGAAGGAATATCCAACTCTCTATGTTCTTTGACACCAATTGGAAGGAGGATACAACCCCCTTTCCTTTCCCCATATTTCCTCTTTAAATATAAATGTAGACCAACTATCACTAATCCAACCGTTACTACCACTATCACTATCACTTCCACTATCACTGTCATTGTCGTTGTCACATAAACCTATAACCTATCAACCTATCATAGTATCCAACCTGTCACTGTATCCAACTTGTCATTGTCACCAATACTCAACCAGATCCTCTCACAAATACAATATACCAAGGACACATCTCAACTAGATGAACAACATCACCAACACATGCCTCTACCAATAATGTACCAATATCACCAACATACCATCATGATATATGTGTCTCTACCATGTAGGAAAGAATGTACCAAACCCTAAACCACAACCTATACCACAAAAAGTGCATCAACCATACATCAACACTTGTACCATGTACCTCAATTATCAACCATGTACATCAAAACCATACTAAGTATCATACCATGTACCAACATTGTATCTCAACCATATACCATATTACTCAATCATGCCATACACCATATTCCATTAGATATATCAAGCAAGTACCATCAATTGTGTACCTCAACCAAGTACCAATATCACCAATACATGCACCTCACACATGTACCACCATATACCAATGTATCAACAAGATACCAAAGGCATGACCATCAACATGTAACCAAGATGTACCTCAAACCATGTGCCTCAAGAAAGTGCCAACATCCATAAAGTATGTACCAAGAGATACCATCAAACATGTTCCATATCACTTATATACCATACAACAAACCATATGCTAGGTATCCAATATGTGACTCTAACAAAGTATCATACCATCACCAAGGTGTACCATGCACAATCACTACCATGACATGCCTCAAGAATGTACCATAATAACATAAACATACGACTTAAAACTTAACACATAAGCATACCTATGATCCTATAGACACCCTATTGTATCATATAAAAATGAGTAAACCAACTTGGGAATCAACAACCTAATACAAGCATCACTTCACAACCTTTCACAATCCTTTTCACAGATTTGTGACCTTCTCTTCTACTACCCATGGATATGGGCACTTTCCTACACTACAACCCATGTACATCTGTGCCCTTTTGACCTAGAACCCACAGATACCTCAATAACTAGGGTTAATAACATTTTCTATAACTCTGAGACTTTCACCTTCAACCTTCCTTCACAAACTCATAATTTCTACCTCAAATTAAACCTTAGATCCACCAATATTCTCACAAGATAGATATACAATAAGTCTGTGTGTGAATGTACTTATGAGATACTCCTTAAGGTGTATTTATAATTTTTCTAGGTTACCTCTTTCCTTACTTTAGGGGTTTCTTGTTACAACCACTTAAAACTTTGAATAAGACTTGTAACTATTTAGGGGTTTCTTACCTAGTCTTTGGGGCTTCCAACTTCATGAGGCCATAACTCCTCAAACGCGAGGAACTACGTGGCATACCACCTATCAATGGAAATTGGAAGAATATGAATATCCATATATGACTTTGTTACCTGCATTTATATTGTACTTCATGTCCATATTGTTCAACCAAAGTTTGGTCCCATAACCACACCTTAGGGGCATTATGTAGAATTCATAAAATGCACCCATTACATCCACCGATATCAATCATTAACTCACCATCAATATCATCCACATATCTAGTTATTTCAAACTTCTTCAAGGGTTAACATCAATGACAAGCAACTGTCCAAGCCAATTGTCCAACAATCTCCCCCCTATGACCATTTCTCCTCATCAATGTTTCTCTCTCTCCCCATTTGACATCAATGAAAAAGGGTATGCATAAGTTCTTTCACATGTTTATATCCTCGTGTTTATTTCCAAGTTCCTCTTTTCTTTTGATATTAATAACAAAGAGTGACTCCCCCTGAAAGTATACCTTTTCTGAATAATGATTCCTTGACTTCATGTTCTTGAATATTTCTCTTTATATCCCATTTCAAATCATGGGAAAAATGATAAATCCCCCTATCGGTATGTCTCCCCTTACTTGCATGTTGCCAATATTTATTCCCTGGTCTCTTTTCCTCACGGTTTCTCTTCCCTTTACTTCTCTGTAAGATGTCATGTTATTCAATGTAGGGCTTCCTATGTATGTTTCCTTTCCTCTCTTCCAATGATGATCATTTTCCATTGGTGCTTACTCTTGTATCTCTCTAACATATATAAAAATCATTCAAGATTTCTCAGCTTCAAATATCCATGGCATTTCATGTTATCATTAATGACCATACTATTCAAGAATGTTCTTATGATGATATAACTTCTGCTAAAGGTTTCTCTTTCCCTATTCTGTTATTATTTTTATTTTTTTATTTTATGTGACCAATTGATTCCATTTTTCCATTGATTCCAATTGTATATATACTCTATCATGTATCTATCCATCTCTATCCAAATGTCATAAACTGTCCATAACTATGCTACTCAACTGTCCACAATATTGACCCATATGTCACTAGACTATCATGAAATATTCTTTGTTATAACTGATCATCACATATTCATGTTTCTCGGAACAAATCAAATATGTCCACTGATTTGCAATACATCCTTGAACCTGTAATGAATATATCCCTACTTGAAAAGTGTGTCAATGATATTCCTCTAACATATGCATGGGAAAACTGCTTCTCAATCAATTAATATATCATTTTGTACTTATGATATATGACTGCTCTAAATCTGGCTCTGCAAACACTTCAAAATGCTCGAAGGATGGTTCTCTAATCTATAGTAGATACTACACTAACTCCCCCTGTTCAATATTCATATTTAATGGGAGTCTGCAAGAAAAATGGCTTAGAACAAAGAAGGAATCCTCCCTAATGCTTAGTAATACTCCTTTTCATATGTAGACTCATCATCTCTCTGAACTTTAACTTCTTCCTTTTTTTCCTATGGATTCATTATGATCTTGCACTACAATTCCTAAAAGTACAATCTCTTGGGACTATTCATTATTCACATGTTCTTCTTTTCTTTCTCTCACTACTGCAAATATTTTGATATCTAAGACTTGTTCTTTATTCACCTACTCTTCTTGTCTTTCTTTTCTTTTCCAAACCTTCATGTATTTGAATTTTATGGAAGGATCTATCATGATTCTACAATTTCGAGCTATGTGACCATAATTGTCGCATTTGTAACATTAAATGTTATGTGGGGCCACATAAGCATTTCTTTCTTCAACATTTCTTCCATAGGCCCTGCAATATATAGCTTTATGTCCAAAGTTCGTACAATTAAAACAATGAACATAAAATAAATTTACATACTTTCGAATGAATGATCTTCTTTGTGGTGTAATCCTTCTGAATTCTTGTCTTGGTTGATCATGATCTTCTCTTATGTTGATCCTTTCATTATGATTAAAATTTCTTTGTTGCTTGAATGTGGAAGGTATTTTTGAAAATTTATCTCTATTATACTCATTCTTCTTTTATTCTTGTTGACCATGATTCCTTCCTTTGATTACTTCTACATAACTCTTTCTCTTTTCTTCATTCTTCATCTCTAGAAATCTATAGTTCTTCTCTTGAACTTTCTTTACTAATGATGTGTATGTTTCTTTGTCTTCAATGTTCTTGCTGAGTTTGACGATTTTAACTCTCAATGTGAAAACTTCTTATTCAAGATTATCATCCTCTCCTTCTTTCTTCCTCATCTGAATCTTCATGACTTCTTTCGTTCTCTTTGACTCTTCAAGTTGGATCTTAAAGGAGATTATTTCTTCTCTGAGTCTTCCTTCTTATTGACTAAATTCTACTTCAATCTAGTTTAAATCTTCAGATCTTTCCTTGAGATGATCTATCAAAATATTCTCTCTCTTCTTTGCTTCCTTTCTTTGTGCTATTATTTTGGCTTCCAAACACTGCCTCTCTTCCATTTTATTTTTCTATGCTTCTTCAATCCTTCTAGCTTCTTCCAACTGATATTTTGGATTCATGATGACTTGTTGGGAATATTCATAACTTTCTTTAGAATTCTTCTTGATTAATTGTTCCTTGAGAAACTTTTTTTTCTTCCTTTTTGTTGTCAATTCGTTTAAAGAAATGATTAATTCTTCTTCAAGATCTATTATTCCTTCTTCGCAATCTTCTTCTTTTGAATCAATTTGACATGATGAACATCTTTCTTCTTTTTTTGTTCTTGAATATTCTTTAGCATTATCTAGCTTTGTGATGGGAGACTCTTCAAAGTAGATATTATGTAGTTTATCCCAAATTTATTTAGCTGAGGAACATTTTCCAACTTTCTCCCTTATCGAATAGGTAGTCCTTCCTAGATGACATATATTGCTATTTTGTTTTTTCTTTTCAATTCCTTCTTGGATGTAGTCTTCGATTTATTTGTAGCAGTGTATTCTATATCAATAAATTTCGAAACATCATACCCATGTGCCTCTAAATTTTTTTTCATCCTAATATTACACATCTCATAGCTTTGACCAATATGACCATCAAACCATGGTATTCCATTATTTTTGTATGAACTATCCATGATATACCTTCCAATGGTTACACTATTTTGTGAAGGAAGTTTCTCTAATACCAATTTTTGGAATACTAAGAGTGGGGGGTGAATCAGTATGAGCACTTTTACCACTTTTAAGAACAATATATAAAATTCAATCTTATCAGCAGTGTATCATCAATGTATCATATATGATTGAATTCAATATATCACAATCATATAAACATAAGAGCATCACATCAACAACATCAAATCAAATACAAAATACACCATAATTTACGTGGAAACCCAAATGGGAGAAAACCAAATAATTATTTCTTATATATCAAAGAACACATTCACTGGAAGAACCAACTTCCCAATTCTCTAGCTGCAAGTGGAAGGAGGCTACAACCCCCTATTTATAGGCTCCAACCTGAAGGAAGCTACAACTCCCTAAATTCTATTTCTCCAACCAGAAGGAGGCTAAAACCCCTCGATTCTCAGGCTCCAAATCCCTATCTTCTCCAGCACCAACCAAAAAGAGGCTACAACCCCCTTTCCTTGCCCCGTCCTACCGCCCTGAAATATAAATCTAGATCAACTATCACTACTTCCACTATCACTGCCACTATCACTGTCACTACCACTATCACAATCATTATCTCTGTCACATCAACCTTAAACATATCAACCGGTCACAACATTCATCCTTTCACTATATCTAAGTTGTCACTATCATCGATACTCAACTAGATCCTCTCACATAGATTGTATACCATGTTAAATTATGAGTTTGATTTATTATGAGGATTAACTCTTTAATTTCTCAACACTTTGATTCCATCTTGATACACTTAAACAATACCAAACCATAGTAGAATAGAAATAACTATGTAGATAAGTAAGCATGCACATCAACAACACATATACCTTGGGGAAACCTTGTACAGAGAGAAAAACCCCAACAAGCAACATTCCTTTATTGCATTAATAATGTAAGATCACTGACACATATCCACCATGAATTTTCTTCTCTTAAAGAGCTTGCCAAGATGACTCTGACCTGACAAAGACCTAAAATACCTTGTTGAAATACACCTTTGATATGTTGCCTCTATTTTTGATATACAACATCAATATGCTTCTTTGGTATGATGCCTCTTTATCACTGATGTGTGCCTCTATTGCTTCACCCTTAACCTGCATCTCAAAACTATATTGAAGAGAGGGGTCAAACTCTGCTTATATAGGTGGAAGAGGAGACAAGGAGAGGCTCGAAATAGTAACATGTTTGCATGAGTTAATCATAACTCAACTTCATACTTTAGTTCGAACTTAGAACTAGACTTGAGACTAGTTACAACTCAACATTATAGTTTAGTTAGAAAATAGAACTAGACTTGAGATTGGTATGCTTTAGTTTGAAAATAGAACTAGACTTGAGACTTCAGTTACAACTCAACATTACACTTTAGTTCAAAAATAGAACTAGACTTAAGACTTCAGTTACAACTCAACATTACACTTTAGTTCAAAAATATAACTAGACTTGATACTTCAGTTGCAACTCAACATTACACTTTAGATCTAAAATAGAACTAGACTTAAGACTTCAGTTGTAACTCAACATTACACTTTAGTTCTAAAATAGAACTAGACTTAAGACTTTAGTTACAACTAAACTCTTTACAAGGCAATTCAAAATTCTCTTCATGGTGGATAATGTTGCACGTGCCAATGCACTAGATCAATACATTTATATCATTTGCAATATTAGGAATATCATTTGTTTCTAGATCATAGGAATTTTATATTCAACCTAACTTTTTCTAGACGCCTTGAATTTTTCTCATGGCTCACAAGGTTTCACTAGGCTCACAAAGGTTGTATGTTCCCCCTGACTTTTTCACTGGTCTGTCTATGCTCACAGAGGTTGTACGTTCCCCCTGAATTGTACACTAGACTATCTATGCTCATAGAGGTTGTACATTCCCCATGACTTTTTCATTAGACTCATATAGCATCTCGTTCGTCCTGAATTTTGATTTGACTTACAGAGGTTGTACATTCCCCCTGGATTTTTTCAATACCTCACAAGACTGGTTAATTCTTCAAATCTCCCTGGCTAGCCTCAGGGTGGCCCATATGGCCTCTCATTGGAGAATGATTGTCGATGCTGCCAAACATAAAAATCCCTCTCAAAGAGGGAGTCATTCTTAGCCACACCAATCTTGCCTCTCAACTGCACAAACTATCTCGAGCTTAGAGGCTTACTTAGGATATCAGCTACCTGCTCACTCGTGGCTATGTACTGTAACTTTACATTTTTTCTTTGGACAAAGTCTCGGATGTAGTGGTACCTCATATAAATATGTTTTGACCTGTCATGAAATATCGGGTTCTCTGTCAATTTTATGCAACTTTGATTATCACACTGAACCACTGTCATCTTGATCTTGTCACCAAACAACTCAGAAACCAATTTTCTGAGCCATACTGCTTCCTTTCTAGCATCACTTGCTGCAATGTAATCATCCTCTGTTGTACTATGTGCAATGGATCCCTTCTTTTGTCTTGACCAAGAGATCATAGCGGATCCTAAACTGAAGCAGTATCTGGAAGTACTCTTCTGATCCACTGGGATTCCTTCCCAGTTAGCATCTTCATACCCATGCATAAATAAACCACCACTGGATGTATATCTCATACCATAAGTAATGGTCCCTCTGAGATATCTCAAGATGTTCTTTTCTTCCACCCAGTGTTTTTATCTCGGTTTAGTCATGAACCGACTCATTGCAATCACTACATAGCATATATATGGCCTAGTGTGGATCATGTACATCAATGATCCAATCATCTTCCTATACATGGTGGGATCCACCAAATCTGAACATGTGTCAGAATCATGCAGCTTCCTCAGGTTGGTAACCATCAGAGTAGACATGGATTTGCAATCCATCATACCAAACCTCTTTAGTACATCCACTGTGTATTTTCATTGTGCCAAAAATATCTTGCTTTGTCTTTGCCACACTTCCAATCCTAGGAAGTAATGCATCAAGCCTAAGTCTTTCATCTCAAATTATGAGGTTAAGTCCCTCTTACACCCGTCTATTATCCCTTCATATCCTTTTAGAAAGAGATCATCAACATACAGCATTAGTATAACAGGTTGGTTACCTCTTACCTTGAAGTATAGATTTGCATCAACATCACTTTTCTGAAATCCAGGGCTTTAAAGAAAGCCATCAATCCTGTCATACCAAACTCTAGGATCCTTCTTAAAAACATACAAGGCCTTCCTTAGATTGCATAGATGAGTGCCTTTGTTATGAAGTATAAAACCATCTGTTTGTTCCACAAAGACCTCCTGTTCAATATTTCCATTCAAAAATGTTGTTTTTAAATCCATCTGATGTAGCTTCCAACCAAGAACGAGAGCTAAAGCAATAATAGTTTGAATGGAGGTATACCTGTCTATAGGGGAAAAAGTCTCCTCGTAGTCAATTCCTTCTTTCTGAGTGAAGCATATGGCTACAAATATTGTCTTGAAATTTTCCACACTTCCATCAGCTACATGTTTGATCTTATAGATCCATTTGGAAGAAACAATTGATTTGTCTTTTGGCCTCGACACAATGTCCCAGACATTGTTCTTTACAATAGACATGTATTCCTCAAGCATGGAATCCTTCCATACTTGTAATTTATTTGTTTCTTCAAATGAAGAAGTTTCAGCATCACCAATGCTTCTCATCAGTGCAACATGTCCTCCAAACCTATGAGGCCTCTTCCTTTCCTTGAAAGTTCCTTTGGGAGAAACTATCCTTTTTTCTTCTCGCACTATTTCTTTAAGACACCATGGATTCCTTTTGGTTGGAGTTTCTTCAAGAGTTCTTTCTAACACTTCAGTAGGTTCTAGGGGCTCATTACTTGACCCTTCATGAGGTTCCTCCCTCTGATCATTTGACTAGTCATTTTCATAAGAGGGTGAAGCTAGATGAATTGATTTTGATTCCTGCTGAAGCTCTCTAGATTTCTTGAATGCAAATTCCTCATGGAAAGTCAGATCTATGCTTGCATCATTTTCCTCTGATCTGGTACATAAATTCTATAAGCCTTAGATTTCTCATTTTACCCCACAAAAACCCCTTTATTGCTTGAGGGTTCCATCTTTTTCCTCTTTTTATTAGGAACATGAATATACACAGGACATAAAAATATCCTTAGATTCCCTACTTCAAGTTTGATCCTTGAGAAGACCTCTTCAAGAGTCTTGTCCTTCAAGATAGCATGTGGACACCTATTCTGAATATACACAGCAGTGGAGGTATCCTTTTTCCCATAAAGAAGTTGGCAGATCCTAGTCAAACATCATTGCTTTCGTTGCCTCACAAATTGTCCTCTTTTTCCTCTCAACAACACCATTTTGCTGAGGGTTTTATGGCATGGTCAACTGTCTCTTGATTCACGCTGACTTGCAAAAATCCTCAAAATAAAGAGATTCAAACTCTCCTCCATTATCTATTCTAAGGATTCTAATGTGTTTCCCTGTCTTCTTTTCAATAAAGGCTTTATACTCTTTGAATTTATCAAATGTGTCACTTTTAGCTTTACAGAAATATATCCAAAATTTTCTTGAGTAATCATTAATAAAAATGACATAATACAAACAAACACTGAGTGAGGGAGATGACATGGGACGACATACATCTGAATGAAATAGATCTAAGATTCCCTGAGCTCTATTGTCACTACTAGGAAATGCTTTATTTATATTTTTACCTAGCATGCATCCCTTACAAATTGCATTTTTAGTAACAGAAATAGAGGGCATGCCACATACCATGTTCTGTAGATCTGGAAGAACTTTTTAATGAAGATGTCCAAGTCTTATGTGCCACAACTTGTTGGAGCTAGTTGCATCATGAGCCAATGCCTAAACTGACTATCCTGACATGATGTACAGTCCTCCACTACGAGTTCCAATGGGTGCTTTTGTAATTAAGTGGATACCTTTAGCCCATAGTAGTTCCTTCCTATCCTTGAAGATCACCCAATATCCCTTGTCCTCAAGGGTTGCAACTGATAGTATATTCTTCTTGAGCCCTGGAACATATAATAATTCATCAACATGAAGTCTATCCCCATATTCCAATCTGATGGAGATAGAGCCTACTCCCTCTATCTTGTAACATTTTTCATCCCCAAGCCCGACCTTCTTTGCAAAAGATTTTTTCTCGAAATCTAAGAGGATCTCCTTGTACCCTGTCATGTGATTTGATGCACCATTGTCTACTAACCAAGTTATCATCCCCGTGAAAACTGAACTGGATAAGGAAAAAACCAAGTAATATTATTTTCTATTTTCTTTCTCATTAGAATGACTTTTCTGATTTTGGATTCATCATCCTCAGCAGTTGAGGCATGATGTTTCCCTTTCCTTGGATATTTTTTTCTAAACCAACAATCTTTAGAAAAATGACTCAACTTATTACAACTAAAGAATTTAATCTTAGATGTATCAATATTCTTGCCTTTTAATGTACCTATATTGTTTGGCTTCCACTAAGATCCTTTCTAGAAAGTGCCTATCTTCTTTCCCTTGAATCTTGATGCTAAAGTTGAGTGCTCTTCTTTCGTTGGCTCACTCCTGGTAGTTGTACAACTCTCCTCTTGGAGGAAATCATGCCATAACCTCTTAAACGTGGGTTGAATCTCTCTCCCACTTTCACTGGATAAGAAGGTCTCCCATGAAGAAGGAATACTGTAAAAAATGGATTGCACTAAATCATCATCGTTCACTGTCACCCCTGTGACCAAAAGATGATCTCTGATCTGGGCTATCCTGGAACAAAAAGATGCCACCGATTCACCTTTCTCCATATTCAAATACTTAAGCTTGTGCTTAAGTGCCCTCTTCTGACTTGGAGCATGTTTCTCATACAGATTCACCAAGGTATCCATACAGTCCTTGGCAGTCATTAACAAAGTAATTGCAAGCATTATACTGTCTTTGACTGAGTCAAAGATGATTCTCTTGGCCTTTGCTTGAATCTTCCTAAAGGTATATCTTCCTTTATTATTCATGGGTTCCTCCACCACTGTGGTCACATACTAATCAATATCATGCTCCTGCAAGAAATTTGTTATCCAGAGCTTCCACACATTGAAGTTGGTAGCTCCTTCGAGCCTATTCTCATCCCTGAATGAAATGGAGGATTCCATGGACCTCACATTGGAAAATTAATCAAGATAGCTTGGATATGCGTGTACCTATTGTTGCACTTCAACACGTTTAACACACCCTAATCTCTGATACCATGTTAAATTATGATCTTGATTTCTTATGTGGATTAATTATTTTATTTTCTTCAACACTTTGATTCCAGCTTGATACACTTCAACAATACCGAATCATAATCAAATAGAAATAACTATGTAGATAAGTAAGCATGCACTGTTGGAAAGTCAACAAGAAACATGTGTCTAATTTACTTTTCCCTTAAATAAATTAGACAATAAATATTAATCTATTACTTTATTCATAACTGAGTGAGTTGGATTTGTAACAGAATTATAAGTGTAGTTAAGTGAGTTAAGATCAGTTGTAATAGTTGTAACTAAACATGCACTAGTGAGAGTTCAGTAAATCAGTGAACTCACATGCAACTGAAGATTCACCACGGTTAACTACATGTATGTCAGATCCAGTGGAGACCTAGTTGAGATAACAGGTGAAAGGGACAGTTTGGCTATTAGTTGTGATTTGATCACACATGCAGTGGATATGCTTATGAGCATGTGCAAACTAGGAAATTGTATGATCATTGTGAGAATTTGAATTGCAGAGATTGTGTAGAGGAGGCAAGCTGTCTGGACACATGAATTGGCACAAGTATTTGTTGATTTGTGTATGACAGTGTGAGACGATTGTATTGTACTGAGAGCTCTTGGATTAGAGTTTTGTATGAGATTGTTTCATGATTCATGATATACATAATATATGATAGTGGGGTTTTTATCTTTACGCTTTCCCGGTAAAAACTTCTGTGTTATGTGTTCTTGATATTTCACTTTGTGATTTTGGTTGTGATCGTGGTTTAATTTTCCACAAGAATAATAGTAGAAGCGATTTTGTATTTAAGAGTGGTGTAATTGTTAGATAAGGAGAATTGCAGGAAATACTTAATTTGTATTGAAATTTCTACATGGTATCAGAGCCATGGAAGTGAGGTGCGAACATAATTTCATTCTCGTAGGTCCCATCTCTAGAAGGGTGCGAACTTTAGTAGTGTAGACTACGTACAGTTCTCAAAGCAGAAATTCTCGCACCCTAGACAAAGGAGAGGTGCGAACTTCCCTGAGCATTCTCGCAGGCTGATCAAGGGAGAGGTGCGAACTCCCCTCACCCTACAGTGTATTACAGTGTGAACCTCCTAGTCAAGTTCACAGGCTATACACAGGCAGAGTGCAAACTTCCCTCAGACTACTCTCACGTGGGGTGCGAACCTCCCAGGGAAAGAGGGATTGCAGCACTTGAGTTTTGGTGGTTGGATAACATTCGAATTTGCAAGATTTTCTTGGTGCGACAGTTGATTCAATATCGAAATGTCTTTCAATGGCTTGAGGTTGGAGTATGCACTCAAGGGAAGCTCTAACTACATTGCTTGGAAGGATAGGATGGAAGCAGTACTCAAAGACAATGACTTGAATGATTACATTGATAGAGATGTTCCTAAGCAGGATGCAACAGACACTGCAAATCTTGATGCATAGAAAAAGAAAGTGGCGAAGGCAAGGAGGATTCTGTTGGAGGGAGTACGAGACCACATTGTCTCAAGTCTCCATGGGAAAACCACACCACATGCAATGTGTAAGGTTTTGATGGATCTGCTCGAAAACAGTAGCGACCATAGGAAATTGGTGCTCAAAGATAAACTCAGGAAGATCAAGATGGAGAAGGGCAACACCATTCTAAAATATCTCACGAAGTTTGTCCAATGTCGGGATGAGCTTGGAAGTGTGGGAATAACAGTCATTGCTAATGATTTGGTGCACTTGGCACTCCTAGGACTTCCCAAGAGTTGGCACAGTTATTAAGACTCTGTCAATGGAAGGGAGAAATTGTCGGATTGAAAATGACTATGGTCGGATCTAGTGCAAGAGGAGTTCAGGCGGAACACCAGAGATGGATCTTCATCAAAGCATGATGATGAAGATGATTTTTCTTTGACTTCCAAGGCAAGGAAAGGGAAAGGGAAGAAATTCCATCCAAAATCTGAGTCTAAAGTCAAGAAGTTGGATTTGTCCAAAGTGAAGTGTTTTCATTGTCACGAACATGGGCATCTCACTACTAACTACCCACAAAAGAAGAAGAACAAGATGGTTGCTAGATCTGCAATTGGTGAGGCTCTTGTCTCACAATTTGAATTCGAATTTTCTTTGATCGCATGCATGGCTTCAAGTGCATCAGGATCGGTGTGGTATTTGGATAGTGGCACTTCCTTCCATATGACTAGAGATAAAGAGTCTTTCATTGACTTGGAGGATAAATATCTCAGAATGCATATATAGATGGGAGATGATGGATGATACAGTGCAATTGGTATTGGTACTATTACCTTTCAAAGGGAGTCAGGTAAACCATTTTAATTGAAAAATGTTATGCATGTTCCAAGTCTGAAGAAAAACCTGGTCTTAGTCACAATGTTGGAGGACAAAGGCTATGATCTTGTTTTTAGCAGTGGAAAAGCCTACCTGTGACATAAAGCAACAGGTCAAGTCAATAAGATAGGGATTTGAGTTAAGAATCTCTACATGCTGGAGGTAGATGGCGGTAGTTCCATGATAGGCAAGGCAGAAAAAGTGGTGAGCCGGGATGAAGGAGAATTATGGCACAGGAGATTGGGCCATCTTCATCATGGAGCCTTGAAGATCATGCAACAAATATCTACTGGACTTCCAAGGCGAACACTTCCTTAGTTAGATCAATGCAAGGGGTTCACCCTAGGGAAGTATGTAAAGTCCACCTTTCATGAAAAGGAGAATTGTACTTTGATAATCCTGGAGAGAATTCACACAGACGTGTGTGGACCATTCTTGGTTGCTTCAATATAAAAACATAGGTATTATGTTATTTTTTTTGATGACCTTTCTCGTAAATGATGGATATTCTTCATGCAGAAGAAGGATAAAACATTCTCAAAGTTCTGTGAGTTTAAAGCATTGGTGGAGAAAGAGTCGAGGAAGTAAGTGAAGGCTCTAAGGAGCGATAGTGGTGGAGAATACATATCTAACAAATTCAAAGACTTCTACAGCAGAGAAGGAATTTGAAGAGAACTCATAGCACCTCATAACCCACATCAAAATGGGGTCGTAGAGAGAAAGAACAAAACGATCGTGGGTGCAGCACGAGCGATGTTGCATGATCAGGGCCCACCAATTCATTTGTGGGAAGAAGCATGCGATACTGTGGTTTATGTGAAGAACTATTATCCTCATAGAGTACTTGGCATGAGTACACCTGAAGAAGATTTTACTGGTAAGAAACCTAATGTTGCTCATTTTAAAAATTTTGTCTCATCTGTTTATGTGCATGTGACCAAGGATTCCAGGAAGAAGCTAGAACTGACTGTTGAAGTTGGGATATTTGTGGGGTACACAGAAACACCCCATAATTATTGTGTGTATTTTTTGAACATTAATATGACTGTTATGCGATGGGATATAAAATTCGATGAGGGGAAAGCCATGCGATTGTCACTTGAGAGGGAGCTAGATTTGCATGTAGAAGAGGAATTGTTGGTTCCCAAGGATGAGTCTGAAGATGTGGATCAGCCACATGAAGAGGTTCATGGAGTGGAGGAAACCACTCAAGCAGATCCATCCATAAAAAATGGCAGAAAGCGCACCACGGAAGCTGATAGCTTAAGACTAGATGCTGCACAGAATGTAGGAGCCCCTACTTCACAGTGCAGACAGAGACAGTCTCCTGATCGATTTTCTAGATACATGGCTCTCATGAGAAAATGTATTGTGACTGAACCATCTTCCTTTCAGGAAGAAGTGCAGTATCCCACTTGGGTTGATGCTATGGTAGAGGAGTATGTCTCTATTGTCAAAAATAGTGCATGGGAAATTGTCCCAAGACCGATTGATAAATCAGTGGTAGGTTCAAGATGGATCTACAAGGTAAAGCAAGCTACTGATGGGAGTGTGGAGAAATACAAGGCCAGGTTTTTGGCCCGAGGCTTCTCATAGATCGAGGGGATAAATTATGATGAGACCTTTGCACCTGTTGCAAGGTACTCTTCCATAAGATCCATCCTTGCACTCTCAACGTAGATGGGCTGGCGCATTCATCAGATGGATGTAAAAAATACGTTCCTCAATGGGATCATTGAGGAAGAAGTGTACATTGAACAGATAGAAGGTTTTAAGAACTTTGACAGAGATTCACATGTGTGCAGACTCAATAAAGAACTATATGGGCTGAAGCAAGCACCTCGTGCTTGGTACACTCGGATAGACAGCTATTTCATCGGTTTGGGCTTCACCAGAAGTGAAGCGGATGCAAACCTATACCAAATTGTGGTGGAGGGTAAGCTTTTGATCATTTTTATTTATGTGGATGATTTAATACTATCTGGTGCTGAGCAGCTGATACACTCATGCAAGAAGGACCTTTCAAAGGAGTTCGAGATGAAGGATTTGGGCCTTCTTAATTATTTTCTTGGTTTGGAAATATGTTAGTGAGATGGTGAACTTTTTTTGTCTCAAGGAAAGTATGCAAGGGAGATACTGGGTAAGTTTGACATGGAGAGCTGCAAACTGATGGATACTCCTCTTCTAGGAAACTGGAGGAAAGAGGATGCTACTTTTGGAGAAGTAGTGGATGTTACTGTCTATCGACAGTTAGTGGGTTCGCTAATGTATTTAGTGAACACAAGACTGGACATTTTCTACGGGATTAACCAACTAAGTCAAGTGATGGTTAAGCCTACCAAACTCTTTTGGAAGGAGGGTAAGCATGTCCTAAGATATCTGAAGGGCACATCTGAGTATGGATTATGGTACAGACAGATGGATGAGGTGAATTTGCATAGCTTCATGGATGCAGATTGGGCGGGTAGCCCAATGGATAGAAAGAGCACATCAGGGGGGATCTTTAGTATCAGATCTACAGTTTTTTCTTGGTATAGCAAAAAACAAAGATCTGTGGCAGTTAGTTTAGTAGAAGAGGAATACATGGCAGTGAGTCAATCTACATGTGAGGCTATCTAGATGAGAAATATCTTGGTTGGTTTGCTTGGTTCTCATTTAGATCCGACAGTGATTTATTGTGATAATCAGAGTTGAATTAAACTCTCGATTAATCATGTGTTTCATGACAGATCTAAGCATGTAGATATCTGGTATCATCACTTCAGAGATTGTGTGCAATAGAAGATCATGTTGCTTCAATACATTCCTATAGAAGATCAGGATGCAGACATTTTGACGAAGGCGCTCACCGGGAGAAAATTCGAATATCATAGAGACAGGATTGGGGTGAAGGATAATCCATTTCTTGTTGAGATGGAGTGTTGAAAAGTCAACAAGAAACATGTTTCTAATTTACGTTTCCCTTAAATAAATTAGACAATAAATATTATTTTATTATTTCATTCATAACTGAGTGATTTGGATTTGTAACAGAATTATAAGTGTATTTAAGTGAGTTAAGATCGGTTGTACTAGTTGTAACTAAACATGCACTAGTGAGAGTTCAGTAAATTAGTGAACTCACATGCAACTGAAGATTCACCATAGTTAACTACATGCATGTCAGATCCAGTGGAGACCTAGTTGAGATAATAGGTGAAAGGGACAGTTTGGCTATTAGTTTTGATTTGATCACACATGCAATGGATATGCATATGAACATGTTCAAACTAGGCAATTGTATGATCATTGTGAGAATTTGAATTGCAGAGATTGTGCAGAGGAGGCAATCTGTCTGGACACAGGAATTGGCACATGTATTTGTTGATTTGTGTATGACAGTGTGAGACGATTGTATTGTATTGAGAGCTCTTGTATTAGAGTTTTCTATGAGATTGTTTCATGATTCATGATATACATAATATATGATAGTGGGGTTTTTAGCTTTACGTTTTCTCGGTAAAAACTTCTATGTTATGTGTTTTTGATATTTCACGTTGTGATTGTGGTTGTGATCATGGTTTAATTTTCCACAAGAATAATAGTATAAGTGATTCTGTATTTAACAGTGGCGTAATTGATAGATCATGAGAATTGCAGGAAATACTTAATTTGTATTGAAATTTCTACATGCACATCAACAACACATATACCATGGGGAAACCCTGTACAGGGAGAAAAAACCCAACAAACAATATTCCTTTATTGCATTAATAATGTAATATCACTTACAAATATCCACCATGAATGTTTTTCTCTTAAAGATCTTTCCAAGATGACTCTGACCTGACAAAGACCTAAAAGACGTTGACAAAATACAACTATGATATGTTTCCTCTATTGTTGATATACAACACTGATATGTTGCTTTGGTATGTTGCCTCTTTATCATTGATGTGTGCCTCTATTGCTTCACCCTTAACTTGCATCTCCAAACTTTATTGAAGAGAGGGGTCAACCTCTGCTTACATAGGCTGAAGAGGAGAAGGGGAGAGGCTTGAAACAGTAACATGTTTGCATGATTTAATCATAACTTAAATTCATACTTTAGTTTGAACTTAGAACTAGACTTGAGACTAGTTACAACTCAACATTACACTTTAGTTTGAAAATAGAACTAGACTTGAGACTAGTATGCTTTAGTTCAAAAATCGAACTAGACTTGAGACTTCAGTTACAACTCATCATTACACTTTAGTTCAAAAATAGAACTAGAATTAAGACTTTAGTTACAACTCAACATTACACTTTAGTTCAAAACTAGAACTAGACTTGATACTTCAGTTGCAACTCAACATTCCACTTTAGTTATAAAATATAACTAGACTTAAGACTTCAGTTACAACTTGACTCTTTACAAGCCAATTCGAAATTCTCTTCATGGTGGATAATGTTACACGTGCCAATGCACTAGATCGATACATTTATATCATTTTCAATATTAGGAATATCGTTTGTGTCTAGCTCATAGGAATTTTATATTCAACCTAACTTTTTCTCATGGCTCACAAGGTTTGACTAGGCTCACAGAGGTTGTATGTCCCCCTGACTTTTTCACTAGTCTGTCTATGCTCACAGAGGTTGTACGTCCCCCCTGAATTTTTCACTAGACTGTTTATGCTCATAGAGGTTGTACGTTCCCCTTGACTTTTTCTTTAGACTCACATAGCATCTCGTTCGTCTTGACTTTTGGTTTGACTCACAAAGGTTGTGCGTTCCCCCTGGTTTTTTTCAATACCTCACAAGATTGGTTGATTCTCCAAATCTCCATGTCTATTCTCAGGGTGGCCCATATGGCCTCTAATTGGAGAATGACTATTGATTCTGCCAATTTTAACATACCAAGCACACCTCTAAACTAGATGTCCAACATCACCAACACATGCCTCTACGAAGCATGTATGAATATCACCAACATACCATCACAAGATATGTGTCTCTACCATGTACCAAACCATGAACCAAAACCTATACCACAACAACTATGTTGGGTTCTTTTTTCCACTTGAGTATGAAAAAATAGGTCCCTTAACTATATAGTTAGGCTATCAAGACAGCACAACAATTTGTTAGTTGATTAGTGGCTCAACTAAGTAGGAAACAAGAAATTAAAAACAAGGAAATAAAACTAAACTAAGCATACAAAAACCAAAATAGATGAAATAAAGAGACACAAGGAATAGCTACCAAATGAGACTAATCTTTGAATTAATAACACCTTGGAGAAATATGGGAAGTTATGAGTCCCCTCTTCCTCCTTGGGAAGGTTATTGAGTCCCCAAATAAAAATATTTCTATCTTCTAACAATGGATAAAAATGAAAATACAACGATGAAGAATTTATAGTTGAACTTATCAAGAGGAGAGAGGTGAAACCCTTGTTATGAATGCTCAAAGAGATATGGAAGAAATATAACTTCTCAAAAAAAAATTGAACAACATAACAATACTCAACTTGCTTCTTATTTTTTGCATACAATGGCCCTTTATTTATAGGAGGAGCGAAAGCATTTTTCAAGCTAGTTTCAAATGTGAATGGGAGGCAGTTCGAGGTACCTCCCATCCTTTTTAGTGATCCCAAGGTGGAATTAGGGTGTGATTTTGGGTATTGGGGAGATATACTCCATCCTAGAAGTGGTTGAGGCCTAACCAAAATCATCAATGCATTGTTTATCCATCTGCTTGGGTTTCATGTCTATCAGTCATGAAGTCCAAGAACTATGTGCATTGTATGCCATGTTAGCCGACGCAGATGTGCATGTGCTAAGAGTGTTGAATATGTGTGGAACTTCAAAACCACTTTTGTATAGTTTTGTGCTTATATTTCCAAAATGAGTGTAATCCTTCCATAATTATTTGTATTATGTTGTGCTTGTGATGACTATTTCTTCATCCATTTCCTTTGTTTGCGGTGAGAAATTTTTCGGTAATAACAGATGCCCCCTATTGTATGAGCTTAGAAGCATACATATAGATGAAATACATCATTGTTTCTTTTGGTGATGACATCATTTTATAGAAGCATGAGAGAATTTGGTAGTGAGGGATGGTGAGAGAAATCCATTGGAGAGAAAGGGGGAAAAAAATTGTGTTAGGTATTCTCCAAAAAATAAATTTTGTACAAATGAGGTGGGATTCCCCATGCCCAGTTCATGAAACCATAAAGGAGAAACAATAACTACAACTACTAACTAAGTAGATATTTTCACTTCCCTCTGGTGCATAAAAAAACAATAGATGGCAGTTTAGATGACTAAACGAGCTTTGAATCGAGGTGTTAAAAAATCATAGGCATTGATGGCCTATCAAATTCAGAGGTCTTTGGTTGTGACTGAAAACTTCAACGGTTGCATAGTAAGACCCATGGTAACATGAAACTTGTTGGAGTCAAATGTTATGGGGGTCAACGACATTGGAAAGAAATAATGGCTCTTTATATTCCCTCCGAGGCTACTCATTAATGGTGGGAAGAAATCCAAGATACTGCCACCTTCCTGGAACTTTGTGTTGATTTTGACAACAAAGGAGTGGTGACTGTAAGAAGTAAAGAGCTTCTTGACATCAATTAATCAAAATAGTGTCAGAAATTGTATTGGTGAAGGTGAATGGGATGATAATCATGAACGATGCCTGAATATAGGGAATTCAATAACTACCCTTGGTTGGGTGTGTTAATGGGTGGAAACAACTATAAAACATGATCTGGTGTCAGGGGGACGGCTAAATATGGGGTAAAACTTTGTTGAATGGGTGAAATTACAAGGAGATGTAATATAGGTAAAAATAGAGTGTTGTGGGACATGGGTGTCTGTAATGGTTAGAATTTTGGCCAGGGTAGAAAATATTGCAGAGATAATGAGGGAGGTAAATGCCCCAACCAAGGGTGACATGGGTTGTTGTGTGCCAAGGTAAAAACATCATCGGTAGCGACGACCAAAATCTATTGTACTTGATGGAATTGAAATATGCTTTATACAATTACCAAATGAATAAATAATGGGGTTGACAATACATGTATAGAAACGGGTTCTCCAGTGAAGTATGGCTTGGTCGTTGAGCGCACAAGTATTTGGGATGTAATTGTTGAAGGGTGGGGGTCCATGGGTGGGTTTCTATCCTAGGTAGATGAATTAGAGATTAGGTATTAATGGAAATTGATAATCCTAAGTGCCCTCTTTGATATAAATTAATCATATTAAAATATAATTAAATACAATTATATTATAATATAATTAATAAAAGGATAATTTGTGGTTGAATATAGTTAATCATTTTTCCTAGTAAATAAATAAATATGCATATATATATATATATATATATATATATATATATATATATATATATATATATATATATATATATATATATATATATATATATATATATGTTAAATTATGTGAAAATGTGGCATGGAGGAATTGAATTATACAGATTAATTAAGGTTAATCAACTTAAGTATATTATGGAGAAATTATCCTTATTGTGTTATAATATAATTACTCATAATTATCATATGAGTAATTTATTGAGTTAGGGTTAAACTACTTCTAACAAGGAAAAGAGAAAGTAAACATTTCAGTAATTACTAGGCCATGGGTAGTAGGTTAAAAGAAAAGAAAAAAGTATACCCCGTCCCTTAAAAAGGTACTTAGAGGTCGGGTGTGTGAAAGAGTGGTATCAGAGCAGGAAACAACACTTGACTTGCTTGGGCTCACGAGAAAGGTGAAATAATTTTCTTTTCTCAGAAATATTTAAGGGGGAGGGAGCCCTACCCTACCCTATCTACTAGAGCATGAATCAAACACTATGTCTAGATGGGACAAAGAATAGTCACAAGATTAGTTTATCAGGGATAATATGAGCCTGTTGATATTGTTTATTGTTACAAAGAGATTATTTGCATAATATCCTTGAGGAGAAGGATTGCAAATTGAAATTTTGTTGGGAATTACTCAACAAAAATCAAATCTTGTTGGATTACAATAGAAGAATCATATTGCTACCTTATGAGAATGATAGCCACTCCTATAGGAGTGGGATTATGATGATAGGTGCTAATAGAAAGACTTGGATGTGAATGAACTGAATAGGTTGCAAGGTTGCCTACAAATGTGGGCTTATGAAGCCTTTGGTAATCACAATTGTTTCTTAAATAAGAGATTAGGCCTTGTGAGTATATTTCCCCATGTATATAATCCTTATGGAAATATGTGAGGTCAACATACTTGTACTATCTTAATTGAAACCTGCTATATGGATAACCCCTTTAGAAAATTAAAAAGGATCCCTATGGGATGAGAATAACCTTCATGAAAGAAATAAAGTGACATGAGAAAGTTCAGGAGCTCATGGATGTGCTAAGAGAGTGTATATCCCTAATAACTTAAGGGTGTGCCTATGCAATAGGTAGAAAGTTGAATATATTTGCACTACATTCATAGGTAAAATACTTAAAGCACAAGGATATGCTAGAATGGATATGGAATAATATTAAACATGAAAATTAGGAATATTATAATTTATGGTGGGTTGTAAGGTATGGTCTATTGATGTACCTTTTAAATGAGAATGACCTTACATCAACATGATTTAACAACAATAATGGAATGATGGTAATGTTGTGACATATTACATTACTAAGAGAGGAATCTAAGGATTAATTAGAGACTGATGCAAGGTTTGATTAAGGAGGTGTTAGAACACCTTTGGATGACCAGTGGATCATACTGACATCCATAGGTTGATGGTAGCCACATGGATATGTCTTGGTATACGCAAATATCAATAAGAGGGAGTTTAGGAAAAGATTCCCTTGTAGAGATATGTTGACCAAGAATGAATTGAGGCATGCAGAATAGACTAGAAGTGGTTATCTTACTGCCTTGGTTAATACAATAACTACCCATATAAATTCTCATTTATAAAAGGGTTTTACAGTAGAAAGGGAAAAAGTGGCCCTTGATGGTTGTTTCCATGTAGAGAAGGAAATATCAGTATGGATTATGGTTGTGAGACTAGTCATATGGCTAACTATAATATCTCACTAAAGACCAATAATATTAAAACTAAAATATAAATGTGAATGAATGAGGTAAAAAGGTAAAAGTGATGCACCTACACATATACAAATATATGTATACACACTTAAAAGTATAATATGGCTTCCTAATCAAGTAGGTTGTGAGGAAAGATGTGTACTTACCATATCTGAGAAATGCCATGGATGCATGGTTAACCTTATGTTGGAGGTTCTGATTATATTGATGAAATAATATCTTGAGGAGGATGTGTTCCATTTCCTCGGGAAAATCTAAAATAAATTGTTGAAAAAATAAATGAGCAGGGAGTCCCTGTTGTCATGATAAAAGGCGACATGATTATGCTTCCGAGGTTTGCATTTGGTTAAGTGCATTATGAATGTCATTTAACATAAAAATGAATATGTGTGGATGAACAATATAGATGCATAATAAATGTGCATGCCTATATTCCTTATGGAATTTTGAGTAAACCTATGAAATAATGAAGCTAAGGCCACTTTAGATAGTGATGGGTGTGCAACAAAAGAGTTACATGCTGAAGGAGTTCCATGTGGAGGAACTGTGTAAAGACTCTGTCAGAAGAATAGAGTCACAACCTTAATGATTGTTGAGAATTAGGCAGTGGGATGTATGCCTATCTATATAAGACTCCTAGATTACATTCTGTTAGCAATATTTCTTATAACAGGGATAAAATGCGAAAAGAGCGGGTTAAAAACCCACCTACCCTAATTTTTGGGTGCAAAAGAAATTGCGGTTAATTGGAAATCTGTTCTGGACG